>JAFFSR010000311.1:2400000-3000000 GCA_017163975.1 Anastatus disparis
GTTTTAAATAGTTTGTTAAAACAATTAACAAGTTTTTAACAAAGGATAATGAAATTTATATAGATATGAAAATTATCTAGATTTTTAAAAACATTTGTTTATTTTTTATTGTTTCAGAAGTGATTTTTTTGTTGGATAATAGTAGACATGGCATCTAATAGCGAAGGAAATGCTAAAAAAAAAATGAAATATGATGATCGAAAATGTTCTATATGCAATATTTATTTAAGAAAAATAAGTGGTCGAAAAAAAGAAATTCAATGCGAAACAGAACTAGAATATGCAAAAGTAGTATCTGGCAAAGAAGATATTTTCATTAATGATATAATGTGTGATCCGTGTAGAAAGCAAGTGGTAAAAAAAATGTCAAGCTCTAAAATTGAAATATCTGATGATACTGCAGAAAATGTTTTCTCTCAAAAATCTAATATTTCGGAATCATTATCTGAAATAAGTATCAGTTCATCATCTCAGACAAATACAGATTCGTCGTACAAAGTTGATGAAAAAGAAGAACCAGAATTCATAGAATTACAAATGCAAAGAACAATTGCAACACATAAGTATTGTTTTATTTGTGGATACAATAAACGCACAAATATAATGTTAGTGCCTTTTGAAGCAAGAATTCAAGTTTTCAATAAAATTAACTTATTTATTCCAAATGGCAATAGATGCTGTTCTGATCATATAATTAAAAAAATATTTTATGAAGATGAATTGAATAAAATGAAGATTTTTTCCACCAGTAGTACATTAGATGTTAATGAATTATCAAAAATACTAAGTACAATATCTGCAAAAACAGATGAAAGGTTATTAAATAAAGTAGCCGAGTTTGTTATGCCAGAAAAAAAATTAAAAGTGTTTACAGGATTATCTTGGGCACAGATCATCCAACTTAAATTACAACTCACTTCACTTAAAGATTCCTGTGCAAGAACAGTGATTCAAGCCATCGTAGTATTTTTATTTAAAATGCGTACAGGGAACTCTAATCAAGTTATTTCTTCAATATTTGATATCGAGAGCAAACAAGTATCTCGTTTTTGTCATTCAGTCTTATCATCTTTTGAAAAAGACGTGTTACCAAATTATTTTGGATTAAAAAATGCAGACAGAAATGACTTGATTGAAAACCAAACTTCTCAAATGACGAAAAAATTATATCCAGGTAACCAACTTATTTTGATTTGTGATGGAACTTATATAAGGCATGAGAAAAGCTCCAATAATGAGTATCAGAGAAAATCCTATTCAGGTCAAAAAAAAGTTCCTCTCAATAAACCCTTTACAATATGTTCAACAAATGGCTATGTTGTTGACCAGTTAGGACCTTATCTCGCTAACATGAATGATGCTGCAATTTTAATGAAAATATTTGAAACAATGCCAGTAATTTTACAGAAATCGCTCCGCAAAGGCGATATTTTTGTTCTAGACAGAGGCTTTCGAGATATTAAAAAGAAATTAGAAGATATGGGTTATATTGTTCTGATGCCTGAACTCAAAGGTTCAAAATCACAATTTTCAGCACAAGAATCAAATGAAACACGATTCGTAACAAAAATAAGGTGGGCTGTTGAAGCAGTACATGGAATTGAAAAAAAAAAATTCAGATTATTAGATCACAAACTTGACAATAAAATGGTGAAGGATACTGAATTGTATTGCAGAATTGCTTGCTATTTAAATAATTTATTTGGCAAACGCTTAGATTCTGATCATGACATTCAAGATGAAATATTTAATACCATGCAATCGAGAAGGAATATTGAAAACACACTAGCAGAATTAGTGGCAGAAAAAAGATGGTGTCGTCGTAAATTACCATTTCAGATCATAACTTCAACTGATTCACCAGATTTTCCTGAATTAACAGAAAAAGATTTGAAAATTCTTTTTACAGGATCATATTAACTTAAACAGACCATATCATACCTAGCAGAAATGTTAGATTCAGATAATAATTTGAAACTAGGATATTCCATAGAACATAAAAATATTCTTGAATTCGAAGTTCAATCAAGACATGTAAATAAAAAATAATACAAATGCTTCGTTGAATATAAGCCAAATGGTATTGGTTATTCCAGTATCCTCAGATATTACTGTTGGATGTTGTGCGCACGTTGCTGCAATAGTATATTATCTTTCACATGGAAGATATTTATCAAAAATCATAAGACCAGCTGAAATTCTTTCTAAAATGTTTCTTAATGATAAAATACAAGTATGTATTAATGAAGACAGTGACGATGATGAGTAAAAAAAGTTCCTATTATGAACATTTGTTATGCTTAAAAAACTATCCAAATGTGTATCCTAATTCAAATAGAAAATAATATATTTATATAAATAAAGAGACTAATTTTCTTTGAAGTAAATCTTTAATTTATTACTGAACCTTATTTAATTTATTATTCAACCTCATTTGATAGTATTGAAATAATATTAACATTATTGAAAAGAGTATTATTAACGTAACAAATTGTTCATTTAAAAATTTATTTTTGATAGCGAAATGCAGAAAAATTATCTTTCTATAAAATTAATTTGGATTTTTCTAGGTTCACGAGAATTATTATAAGTAAGGGTATTTAACTGCCCATTATTATTATTATTATTATTATTATTATTATTATTATTATTATTATTATTATTATTATTATTATTATTATTATTATTATTATTATTATTATTATTATTATCAGTAGTAGTAGTAGTAGTAGTAGTAGTTTTTTTTTTTTTTTTTTTTTTTTTTTGGTGGTGAAAAAACGGGTAAATCTGCTATCAGACCTACAGCGACGTGGGCTGCAGCTGGATCACCCCAACTGCAGTGCGCATCACTGGTGTGACGGGATTCTGACGCTGCGTCAGCCTGGAGGGAGAAAGAAACCTGGTAGGTTCGCATTCGCCCTCGAGGCATCTACAGGCAGAGACCGTCTAAACCCCCTTCACCCTGGCCGCGGAAGAGAAGCAAGAAAATGCCTCACTTACACGGGGAGGGATCCGTAACGTCCACCGTTCAGAGCCGCAGCGTGGGACTGCGTTAGCATTACTTCACGCTGCGGTCTTGTCCATTGTCACTCGTCTCGTCCGTCCGTCCAGGCACTAGGCCGTGTCCATTCATACGTCTAAACATGCATACATTTGCCTGTCATCCTTCCTTTCACTCCTCCATTCGCACTTAGCTCGGGTACGTGGGATCGCTAAGCCCAAGGACTTTTCAGTCCCCTGCGTATTCACACATTTCCATCCTCTCATTCATCCACACATCCAATATATCTTTCACTCACTCAGCTCGGGCACGTGGGGTCGCTAGGCCCATGGACTGTGCAGTCCCCTGCGTATTCGTACATTCTTTCGCACGCTTCCATCCACACATTCAGTATACCATTCACTCACTCAGCTCGGGTACGTGGGTTCGCTAGGCCCAAGGACTGTGCAGTCCCCCTGCGTGTGCAAGCATCTCCATCCTCTCCTTTATCCACACACTCAATTCACCATTCACTTAGCTCGGGTACGTGGGGTCGCTGAGCCCAAGGACTTTTCAGTCCCCTGCGTATTCACACATTTTCAACCATACTTTCATCCACACATCCAATTTATCATTCATTCAGCTCGGGTACGTGGGGTTGCTAGGCCCATGGACTGTGCAGTCCCCTGCGTATTCAAACATTACCACCCTCATTTCCATCCACACGCTCCGTATACCATTCATTCAGCTCGGGTACGTGGGGTCGCTAGGCCCAAAGACATTTGTCTCCCTGCGTATTTGTATTCCTCATCCATTCACTCATTCATTCATTCACATTTAAACATCCATCCTCTTTCTTCGCTTTAAGGACGACCGTGACAAAGGTCACCATCGAGGCCCAGTTTTGGACGTCCGCCAGCATCCAGTCTACAACATTGTCCGGTGTGAGGTCTCCAGTCTGTCTCCGTAGCGTTCGTCTGTCGAAGTCCCAACGTGAGCATCCGAAGAACGTATGCTCAGCGTCGTCCATGTCATGTCCGCAATAGGTACAGCCCGCATGCTGTACCTTCCCTCTCAGGTGCAGGTACCGTCTGAAGTAGCCGTGTCCGGTCAAGAATTGGGTAAGGTAAAAATCCACCTCCCCAAAAGTCCGTTGCGTCCACTGTCTCAGGTCCCTGATCAGACGTCTGGTCCATGCACCCGTTCCGTCTCTCGTCCAACGTTCACTCCATAGCGTCATTGTCAGGTCCCTTTCCCGAACTGCCGCTTCTGTCCGTCCTGTTTCAGCGCTTCCTTCATAGATCCGCTTGCGCTCCAGCGCAAGGAGATCTATAGGGATCACGCTTGCAACCACCATTACGGCCTCCGCAGAGACCGTCCGGTAGGCGCAAGCTATCCGAAGCGCTCCCCGTCTCTGTACGTCCGTCAGTCGCTTTCGGTACTTCCGGACGCGGAGCGCGTCGGCCCATATTTCCGCCCCGTACAACATGATCGAGTGGGTCGTCGTCATCAGGAGCAGTCTCTTGCTCTGTCTCGGTCCGTACGTATTTGCCATGAGGCGGCCCAGCGATGACGTCAGTCTAGTCGCTTTGTCGGCCACCCTCTGGATATGTGGCCAAAAAGTAAGCCTGGTATCCAGAGTGACTCCTAGGTATTTGAGGAAACCTACCGTCTCCGTCCTTTCTGTACCTACTGTCATGGGAATGAGCGTCGGTATACGCCTTCCCGTCAGTAACATCAGTTCCGTCTTGTTCAGTGCCAGTGACAGTCCGTGTTCTGTCATCCACCTTTCGACCCGCCTCATGACTCTGTTCAGTGTCAGTTGTGCTAACTCTGTAGTCCTCTGGACGATCACTACCGCCACGTCGTCTGCGTAAGCGACGAGTGATGCGCCCTCGGGCATCTCCAGTCTTAGCAAGCTGTCATAGTCCACGTTCCAAAAGTCTGGTCCCAGTATCGAACCCTGCGCGACCCCCGCGGTTATTGGTCTGCGTATCTGTCCTTCCGTCGTCTCGTACGTTATGCATCTGTTACGCAAATAATCCTCCACCATCCTCATCAGGTAATCCGGCACCCCGAAAGACCTATAGGCCCCGAGGATATCGGAGAACCTGGCGCTATTGAAGGCGTTCTTTGCGTCCAGCGTGCCAAGCAGTACCACCGGTCTTTGTCTGTGGTCCATCAGTGCCGTCCTTCTAGAAGGCTCAAGAACTTCCCGCACAGCATCCACCGTCGATCGGCCTTTGCGGAAGCCATACTGGTTGTCCGAGAGTCCTCCTGCTCTGTCCACTGCTTTCGTCAGTCTGTTTTTCAGTAAAAGTTCTAATGTCTTTCCTGCCGTGTCTAAGAGGCACAATGGCCTGTAGGAATTAGGCGCATTTGGCTCTCCCTTTCCTTTGTAGAGGAGAACCAGTCTGGCCTTTTTCCAACGCGTGCTGAAAATCCCCGTCCGTAAACATTCGTTGTACATGTCCAGGAGGAGACGTGGCCTGCCCAAGGCAATCTGCCGGAGAATCTCTCCTGGAATGCCGTCCGGTCCTGGCGCTTTTCCGGGTCTCAAAGAGGCAGTAGCTTCCAGCAATTCTGCCTCCGTGAACTCCGGAACTGCTTGGCTCCGGTAGTCGACTGGCCCCTCCGTAACCGGATGGTTTGGGAACAGCCCGTCCACTATCGTCGCCATCAACTGTCCGTCTTTGTGTTCTGGAGGACCAAGAACCCCCAGTTTCTGGGTAACCAGCTTATAGCCCATACCCCAGGGGTCGCGGTCCACCTCTTCACACAACCGTCTCCAGCATCGCCTCTTACTGTATTTTATGGCGTTCGTCAGGGTCTTTTAGCGTCTTTGTATGTCTGTGCAAGCCTCATTGCATCATCCTGTCCTCTTTTGCGTGCTCTGTATAGTACTCGTCTGTGTTTTATGCACGTCCGTCGTAGGGAACTTATTTCGTCCGTCCACCAGTATGCTGCCGGTTTATTATGTCGAGGCACGATGCGTGGCATAGTAGCCTCACAGAGGCGAACTATAGCAGTCATCGTCCTGTCCACAATCAACTCCGTCCTCTGTTCGTCAGTCAGATCCGTCGGGATGTTTTCAGAAGGCGCAACCGTTTCCAGCAGCGTCCTCCGAAACAGAGCCCTGTCCTGTTTGTTAAGGTTCCACCGCGAGGGTCTCACCGAAACGTTTTGTGACGTATCGTTCCGTTCCGTAACTTCAAAGGCGATGCACTGGTGATCGCTGGCCGTAAAGTCCTCGAGCACCCGCCATCCCCTTATCCGCGTCTCCAGGTCTTCCGTTGTCAGCGTCACGTCCGGTATCGAGTTACCGTAACCCGGTCGTCTGTACGTAAAAGCCTGTCCTCTGTTTGCTACTGTTAGTTCCAGCCTCGCAGCCATCTCTAACACCAGCCGTCCGCGTCTGTCTGTGGTTGTCATGCCCCACTCGATCGCCCTGGAATTAAAGTCGCCGGCAACGACAAGATTCCCCGGTAAATCTCTGAGGCAGTCCTCTAGAGCCGCAATTTTACCTTCAAATTCTCCGGCCGTACAGTTTGGTGAGAGATATATACTCACATAAGTAATATCTCCCACCCTCGCCCACACGTAGTCCTCTCCCGCACCGGAAACTATAGGACCCCTTGAGCGCGCGCCTCTAATCCAGATGGCCGACGAGCCTGACGCGTTCGAAAGCCATGTCTGTTGGCGTAAGTCACGGTACTGTTCACTTATTATAAGTACGTCAGCGTTCCGTTCCGTCGCGATTTGGTCCAGTAAAAGCTGAGCCGCTTCGCACCTGTTCAGGTTAACTTGTAGCGTCAAAGTCATGTCGTTGTCTGCCTTTTCCGCTTTTCCAGCTCAGCCCGGAAGACGGCGCATGCTCCGGAGCCCGGCACATGAGCGCATCCTCCAAGCCTCGCCTCCGTGCAGAGGTAGCAAGTCGGGTTTTTCTCGTTGCACCCTCCGCTAGTATGTCCCGTCCGTCCGCACCTACGACACAGTCTGCTTCTGTCGGTACCTTTGCAGTCTCGTCGTTTGTGTCCGAAGCCGAAGCATCTGTAGCACCTCGGCACCATTAGGTCTCGTCCGTACGCGGCAGTTCATCCACCCTATTTTGATCCGGCCCTTCTGAAGCAGGATTCGAGCGGCACTCTCCTCCACGCCACAGACGGCCATGCAGACATTTTGATCATTGGGACCGAAGATATGCGGCTTCGGATCCCTCACTGTCCCTGTCTCCCGTCTTATTGCGTCCGTAACGTCTTGTGCCTCTGTGATACAGTCAAGATCAAGAATCTCGATCTGCACCTCCGGCGTCAAGTCACGTACTGTGCCGTCATTTCCCAGTGCCTGTTTAACCTGCTGTTCGAATTGCAGTCTGTCCTCCGTCTTGCATCGCAGCCTGATGAGGAGTCCGTCGTCTTTCGTCTTGCGACAGCCCTGTATCTGCACCTTGGTCTCGTCAGTCTTTACGTCCTGTTTGAGCCTGCGCAGAGCATCAGCGTACGTCATGTTGGCGGATAGACCAACCAAGACGGCGCCGACGTCGTTGCGTGCATCCTGCTTCCGTCTGGACTGTCCGCGACCGGTCTTCTTCTTCCGTTTCGTCGCGTCCTTCTGAGTCCTCTGGTCGTTCAGTTCTTTCGGTCCGTCCTTAGGTGCCGTACTTGCAGTCCTGTTTTTGCGTTTGGCTCCAACCTTTTTCCATCCGGAGCCCTCGCCGACCTTTTGGAAGGCCGCCGACTGCTCAGGACTGGCACCGGTCGGCTCCCTCTTCCGCTTCTGGGCCTCAGCAGCAGCCGTCACCACAGTCGTCCGCTGTGCAGTCATCCGCTCACACTCGGCGATTACCGCCTCACATGCATCCTTGATGACAGGCCATTCATCCGTGATTCCAGTGCTCACCGTCCTAACTTTCGATTTTACCAATTCCATCTTGGCTACTGACTCCAAGATCCTCTTAATCTGCCCCTTAATAATGTCAGGAGGCACTCGATCCTGCCCTTCCCTTTCCCCGCTTGATTTAGTAAAACACACCCCTGAGGCCAAGACAGCCGCCTCTGAGGTATGTGGGCCTGGGGTGCCCGGAGCGCTGATGGATGCTGAAAGCTCTAATTCTTTCGTTGACATCAGCATTTTTGGTTTAATTTTTCTCCTGCGTCTCTTCTCGTTTAATATGTGTTTATGGTCAAGAATCTACCTGCGGTAAGGTCCAGCTCGTACACCGTCTGTCAGCCTCCCCCCTTAAGGATCGCCCCGCCACCGGTGACCTCGGAGGAGCCCCCATTCCCCATTGTCGGCGCCCAGTCCGGGTGCCACCCGGCACCAGGCAACAGGGAGATGGATTTTTCGCCGGCTGATAGGGCAGCCAGTACAAAGTGGCTAGCTCTGACCGGGCCCCTGTACTATCCGGCGGCCCGCAGCATCCACACGGTTTTTCCCCTGTATCCTCCAGCAGCGACACGATTCCCATCCTGAGTCAGCCTACCTACGGCCGTCACTAAACCCCGAGGTATTTCTGCTTTGTTTGTGTAAGTGTCCATTGGCCCATCCACTCTACGGTTCACACTGAGGACCCTCAGTCATTCAAGGGAGAGTTACCCGTCTATAGGGTCCCCTGTCCTTACGCTTCCGGGAGATCTTGTTTATAAAGTCCCCGCCGTCCATTCAGTAGCCAGAATAAGGACTGCCAAACTGCCCCCATCCTGCCTGCTCATTTCCATACATACTCCTTTCACAGCCTCTTTATCCTATTCAACTTGCTGGGCGAGACCCGTTTATAGAGCCCCCAGCGGCAGCATTCACGCACATACGCACAGTAGGGAGAAACCCGTTTATAGGGCCCCCAATCCACTCACTTTAGCCTTTCGGTGTTAGGTGTGTGCCGTGTACGAGTAGAAGTGTATTTGTTTGTGTATTGTGTAAAAAGTGTTTGAGTAGTTGTTGGCATCAACAGTTACTACTATACCTGCTTCATCCGCCAGTCAGTGCTTCCTATTTGCCGTCTCCGTTAAAGCATTGCTGCTCTGAGCATTGATGCGACAAAGACGCCCGGGAGCGGGACATGGACCCTGGAAGATGACATTTGCCCAAGGGGGCTCCCTGGGCCAACTCCCAGTAGTAGTAGTAGTAGTAGTAGTAGTAGTAGTAGTAGTAGTAGTAGTAGTAGTAGTAGTAGTAGTAGTAGAAGTAGTAGTAGTAATAGTAGTAGTGGTAGCTTTTTTTTTTTTTTTTTGATGGTCAAAAAATACGCAAAAAAAAGTCATTCAAGCTCTTAACTTATAACATAACCTATAAAAAATATGAAAAAGTGCAAAAAAGTTGATTTTTTGCAAAAAAATAAGGGTCAAATGCCTTTTATCCTTAAAACTAATAGTATCGTCGTAAAGAGGGGAATAAAATACACTAAAAATCTTTATTTGAATTCTTAGATTGTAACATAACCTATAGGAAATACGAAAAAAGTGCAAAAATATCGGTTTTTTGAGAAAATCAGGGTGGCGCACCATTTTTTTTTTTAGCTAATATAACTATCGTTAATAAGGGGTAAAAATATATTCAAAAAATCAATTTCAAATCTGGCACCTTAATAGCGAGGGTGTGAAAGTAACGATTTAAATCTTAAATATCAATTTCAAGGTTGATATTTAGGGTTATGTAATCTGCAAAAATTTTTGGTCAATTGCCATACAATAACCTACCCTTATATATTTTTGCAAGAGTCTTCCATGTAAAGGGACGTCAAAATAAAATAAAGTCGAAAAAACACTTATTCTGACTTTACTGCGCATGCGCAAGGGTTAGAGGGCTGAAAATTGGTGTGTGGGAGTTTTTTTTCAACCTCCATCAAATGGTACATCAGCTATGAGGATTCTAAGAGGGGGCAATTTCACTATGGTAACCCGCCTATAGCCTTTTAGTTAAATTTCAATACATCTAATTAAGGATATAAAATAATTATAAGAAATATTTAAAAATTCTAACTATTAACTATGAATGGGAGATCCTAATGAAATTGAGTTATACGAATAGCAAAAACAAAAGATAAGCATCCTCAAAATTAATGTTTTATTTGTAGTAACAAAGTTTTATACTGAATAAAAAGTGGATTACACGTTTTATCACTGATAGGCTTTTGAATGAAATTTTAGGCACTTTTTATTAAAGAGATGAACTGATTACAAAAATATTTACTTCTTATTTGGATTGTTAAAAAAAAAGTCTTAGGACATTTTCTTCCTAAGTTTATAGTTTCTATAAAAAAAATTTATCAATAATCCAAAATTTCTATGTTTATGAATTTTCACAACTTTCTAAAATATTTTTTTTACAAGTAATCCATAGAAGAAGTGAGTATTTTTCAATTAATTTTATCTTTCATAATAAAAGTTTCTGAAAATCCACTCAAAAGCCGATAAATGACAAATTAAGTAATTTATCATCCTCGAACATAAAGCTCATCTAATTTCAGTAAAATAGTTTATTTGAAAACATTTGCTTTTTCTTTTTCTTACTGGGAACAATAAATTTCTTTGGAAATTTATTAATTATTTAATTGCACATTACATTATAAAATTTCGTTCTTAACCTAAAAACTTAAAAAAAAAGAAATTGAGAATACATGAATTTTAATAAAAAGATTATAAAAGATATGATCACTCAATTAAACATTGTTCTCTTTTAAAACTAAATCAGTTTGATATTGAAGATTGGTTAATGATGCATGAAATTACTTGTTTATAATTCAGTTTAATTTTAAAAACTTTGAATTAAACCCCTACAATAGTGACTCTAGTAATGACTTTCATGAGAGTTAATTTAAGAACAAAATCATTAAAATTAATTCTTTTATAGAAAGATTTTAATTTTTATTTGATAAAAATTATTGTTTTCCTTTTTAACTAACTTAATTTGACGTTAATGAATGGCTTACGTATCAAATTAGTTGCTTACATCATAGTCTAATTTTAATCACATTTGAATAAAAATATATAAAAACCATAGCAATTATCAAATTAAAATTTAATTTTTATGAATTTATTTCTTAATGACAATTAATCTGTAAAGATACTGAGATTATAATTTATTTCATCTTGTAACGGTATTCTACCGTGTTTGAATCTTGCGCGCTTAGATATTATAATAGGACAGACGCTCGGTCATACATCTCGTCTAAGACGAGTAAAGAAGCGCGTATTTTGACGACCGGCATACGAGAGAGAAGCACGCTGGCCGCGAGACACATCAGAGAGTTTCCAGCAACTGTTATGTTAACACGAAACATAAATCGCGCCATAAATGCTCATTAAAAGATTTTACCATGTGGTATTATAATACGTTAGACTAAATTCGCAATTGATAGCGTAAAACATTGTCTTGAATAAAAGTCGTTAGTTTATATCGGTTTGCGTAGTATATTAAATTTGCTAATTGCGACTCTCAGACATTTTTGTTGTAGAGTTCCGTTTGACGGCTTCTCACTATACATGTATAGCGTGCTATTATACGTGCATCATTAACGTATGTCGCGCTGTCATACATGTATACCGTGCTGTTATACATGCATCAATATACGTATACCGCGTTAACTATACGTGTGTGACGAGTATCGATGCTTGTATGTCGCGCTGACTATACATGTATAAACGTGTCGATACGCGTACGTTTGAACGTGAATCTCGTTTATTCGAGCGTGGATCTCGTTCAATCGAACGTTAAATTTTCAGGCTCGTATTAGATACGCGGTTAGTTATGATGTCCATGTATCACGCTAGTGTCACTTACATTTATGATGCATTTGCTGCTTGTATCATTTTTGAAAACGCTAACAAAACAACATATTGTGGTTTCTTTTTTTTTAACGCAATACTTTCACGCTAGTATTTTGAACTGCGAGATTTTCCGCTAATCTTAATATTTTACTCGCACTTTTTTTGAATGTATATCGTTTTGCTGGTTTTGTTAAAATAATGCGTAGTAATCATCAAGATGAAATAAATATCAGTCACAATTCGACATACTAGGGTGAATGTTACTTTTAGTAATGCATAATAGATACAATTTTCAAACTGCTTAGCTATCGTACTACTGTGAATGCACCGAAAATTTTTAAATAAAATAGCAATATCGGACAGTAATTTATGGCTTTTACAATTAATTATATAATCAAACAATCATTTTAAAAACAAAATTTAAAATAACAGTATCTATTAACATTTTATGAGAAATTAAATTTACATTTAGAGCAGACATTCCCAAATTAAAAAAAAAATCCCTTGATAATTTAGCTAATTGGGTTATTTTCTCTCGATTAAAAATTCGTCAGATAATTATTAACACAATAGATAGAGTAGGAAAAACAATTAGCTAATGATGTGCTGGTAGAAAACTCGACCATTAGTATATTTGAATAGCCGATCGACGCTTACTTCTGGCATCTGTGAGACCCTTCACTGCATTAGCTAACAATCTTTCCCCCATCATACAGACAGCTGACATTTTATTTATTTAAAGTATCATGTGAACTATCATCTTATAAATTTTCAAGTGAGAGGAGATGACTGAAAATAATTTTTTTGTATACATGGAAATGTGCCCAGCTGACGTATAATCCATCATGTTACATCCAGCTGACATTTATTTTCTATGAAATTACAGTTTTAATTATCATCTGACAAAATTTTAATTAAGAGGAAATTATAAAATGATTTTTTTCACGTGTTTGGGAAGCTGTTGTGATTTAACCCACCCATGGTGCACCAGCTGACGTTCACCAAGCTACAGGGTACAATTTTCTTAACCAGTTCATAAGTTTTCAGCCGAGAGGAAATCATCGACCTTAATCGGTTGCTGGCTCCCAGACTATCAAGAACATTCGGTTTTTCTGTGGTTTATGTTTCAATAAGTTAAATCTTTTAGTTCTAATAGAATATTATGTAAAGGATAACTTGTGTCTCAATTGTTCGCTTTTAATTTAATATTATATTACAATTATTAGTTATGGTTTCGATTTAAAGTATTTATAATAATGATGTATAGTACATTTCTTTATTAGAAATTATTTTATACTTTTTTTTTCTTATCAAGGTATGAAAATTTAATTTTCAAAACGTTTTTCAATGCTTGATTAAAGAAAAACTAATTGTAGACAAAAACTTTAGAAGTAAAAATAGATAGCTAGATATTGATTTATTTTGTAAAAAGAGTACAAAAAGGCGTGTAATACATTAGACAATAAATAATAATTCTGCATAAAGTATTGCGCATAATATGATAAGATATCACAGTTGAATATTGAAATATAATACTGTATCAGTGAGTCACCATATAAAAACGATATCACAGATATTCTCAATACACGCAGAAAGCATGAAAACATAAATTACAATAAAAAATAGTCTTAAATATCTATCAGTCATAGAATTAAAATCAAATAACAATATAAAAGATGAATCACTGTCATGACATCAAATAAAAATAAAATTGGACAATAAAACAACAAAGTAAAAATAAATAATTAAAAAATAAAATAATAATAACATTTAAAGAATAAAAACTTGATACCGAAAATGTCATGACTTTTAATAAAAAACAGAACTACTCATTCTTTCTGCATTAATTTATCCATCATTCACGCTAATAAATACATTCACACCTTAAATATATATATATATATGTATATATATATATATATATATTATTATTAAAGATATATCGCCGCTGCCGACGCTATCGCCGTCTGAAATACGCCGCTCATTTTTGGCTCCTAATTTTTATTTAAAATTTAGCTAAAATTCAGCTAAAATTCAGCTGAAATTCAGCTGAAATTCAGCTGAAATCAGCTAAGAGTCAGTTAAAATTTTGATGAATTTAGCTATAATTTAGCTGAAAGCAAGCTAAAAGTCAGCAAAAAGTTACCTATTAGTTAGTTAGAAGTTAGCTAAAAGATAGCTGAAAATCAGCTAAAAGTTGGCTAAAATTTAGATATATTTAGCTGTAATTTAGCTAAAAGCTAGCTATATCTCTCTATATTATAAAAAGATTCCGCCGCCGCCGTTGCCGCTGTGTGTAAGAATTCGATTTATCCTTGGTTAGCTAGAATTTAGCTAGAATCTAACTGAAATTTCGCTAAAAGTTAGTTAAAAATTAGCTAAAAGGTAGCTAAAAGTTAGCTTAAAGTTAGCTGAAGTCAGATAAAATCACACAAAGTTAGCTACATTTAATCAAAAGTTAGCTAAATTTAATGTTAAAATTAGCTAAATTCATGCAAAATTTAGATGGAAATCAGCTAAAATTTAGCTAACAGTTGACTAAAATTTTTAGTAATTCTAAGCAATTTTAATATTGATTTGTTTTTAACTGAATTTTAGCTGTATTTTAGATCTATTTATATTATATACTCTCTATTCAGCGATATACTATTGAAAGTATATCGCCACTGTCATCGCTGTTATTGTCAGAAATATGCCTCTCATTTTTGGACCTACATTACGACGTTAAATTTAGCTGGATTTAAGCTTGTAATTAGCTAGGAAATAACTAAAATAAGCTATATTTGAGCTTCAAAATAACTGAAAATTAGCTGATTTCAAGCTTGTAGTCAACTTGGTAACAGCTAATTTTAAGTTTTGTATATAACGATATATGATAACATATAAGTTTAAGATTTATAATCGATGAAAAATGGGTAACAATATTTTTTTCACAATTAGTTAATTATCCTCTAATCATCGTGAAGTTTAATCATATGAATAATTATTTATTTTACGATTTTATTTAAAGTATAGGATTGAAAATATCATTTTGAAAAAGCTAAATTGAAGTTTAATAATCAAATGATAAGATTTAAATTTTGTTAAGTCAAAATCAATATCTAACACTTAAATATAGTCTTTATAAATTGAATTAAATTTTTATTAAATTTTGTAAAAAAACACCGACATTACAGTTTTCCAAATTTTTTATTCTTAATCCAAAAATGTTTCAAATATCTGTTACTGCCTTCCATTTTTAGTTCATTATAAAACTATCAAATATAAAACTATCATTATATTCAGTTCATTATAAAAGTATCAAATAAAATCTATAATTAAATTAATAAATTAAGTGTACCTATTCACTGTCTGCCTGTATCTTCTTAGCTGAATCATGGTAAGATTATTACAATTATATTTCTATATATTTCAAAATTGCGAATTCTTGGATATTTTTTTAAAATTATAAAAGCAAGATGGGGGTTGGCGCGCTTGCGCGCAGGGGGCATGCCCCCTAGTATATATAAGACAAAACACAATAAATTAACATGAAAATTAATATACTTAAAATTAAGTTTATTCGAGGTTGAGTAAGTACCTCCTCAAAGCCGACTTGAACCTGCCGAGCGATGGAAGATTTTTCATATCAGCAGGCTGGGAGTTTCAAAAATGCGCACTTAAACTTTAAAGGAATTTCTTCCAGTCTCAGTACGCATCAAGGGCACCGCGAAATCCTCAGTCTCTCCCCGAGTGGCTACCCTAGGTACATATCTAGTTAGGAGACTCACTAGATACTCGGGAGTATTCATGCGCACCATTTTGTACATAAGTACAGCTATAAAATACTGTCTCCTCGCATAAGTGCGCAGCCAACCCAGCGCAGCTCTATGAGGAGAGATATGATCGCCCATTCTTACGCCTAATACATATCTCACACATGACTTTTGTGGTCTTTGTAATCGTCTTCTCAACCTCTGCGAAGCATCGAGCAGAATCACTGAATAGTAGTCGAGATACGGAAACAGCAAGACAGCTGCGAGTTGTTTACGCAGGGCCTCAGTGGTGTACCGACAAAAGAACCGCAAACTATACATTATCCTATTAAATTTTTTAGTTATCATATTGATGTGCGGCTCTCATGAGAACTTAGCGTCAAGCACAACACCAAGGCTCGTAACGGTTTTAGAGAAAGATATGTTGACACCACTGTCAAGCTCAATCATTTTCGGCTCACCAGCATCAAAGTCATTAATAAATTGACTACTGCCAATAACGATCGGCTCAGTTTTGCTTGCATTTAATGTGAGAAAAGCATCGACAGCCTTCCGACACCGCCCTGGCCGCCCTCTGCGTAATACGAATACCGTCATTCACATGTTTATAATGGATCTGAGTATAGATTTGAAGATCTATACTCAGATATAATATGTGCTTGATAAAACAGGGGTCAAGCGTGTCACGTATGTTATTAATGTAAAGGCAAAACAACAGAGGCCCCAGCATTGGACCCTGTGGAACTCCTAAATTGGTTGTTAGCTAATTCGAATCCTCTTTCAAGTGTGTAGAAACTATTTGCTTTCTACCAGATAAATAGGAGCTAATATACTCGATTGCAGCCCTGGAAAACCCCTTCGATCTAAGCCTCGCAAGCAATTTGGAGGGGGAGATCGTATCCAATACCTTACTAAAGTCAAATAGTTGTAACGTGGCAAGTTTCTTTCCAAGACCTGATCTTATGTAGTCTGTAAGTTTAAGTATGGCAGCCTGTATAGAATAGTGCTTTCTGAAACCAGTCTGTAAAAAGTCAAGTCTCTGTGTCATAATGTACTCTTGCAGTTGGTCATGGGCAATCTTCTCGAGAACCTTTGAAAGAAAACATAATATTGCTATGGGCCTAAAATCTTTGGGCATTTTAGGTGCAGGGCACTTCTTTAAAGGCACAATGCGTGCACGCTTTCAAAGGCAAGGGAAGACCCCTCGTGCGAAAGCGAAATTGAACAGAGTTACAAGATGCTCTCTAATAACCAGTAGTGCTTTAAGTATCATCCTCTGCGGGATGCCATCCTCGTCACAAGCCTGTGATGAAAAATGCGAAATTGCAAGGATTACATCATTAATATCAATTGTCTTAAAGGGAAAGCTATTTTCACTACACTCAGAAAAAATCCCTTTACGTTCCACAGTATCATCACGTGGCGAGACTGATACCCCTGCAAAATGTGCATTAAGCTTATTTGGAGTGAATCCATTCAAGTCCTCTTGAGGTCCAAACAGGAGTCCCAGGTCTTTTAATTTCTTTTAGACAATACCTCTAGCAAGAGCATCGATTAGTCTATTATAGTAATAATAATTTGTCTCAGCTTGTTCCGTCTGTTCGTCTATTGTTTTACGCAGTTGAAAAAATTCGAAGAGATATTGCTCCTTTTTCGTCCGTTTAAATCTACGATAAGTGGCATCTCTCTGCCGCATCTGCGGCAACTCCTTATCTATCCAAGGAAATTGATCTCTACCAATTTCAAGTGTTTTTAGTAGCGCCAGACTTTGTATTGATGATGTAAGGTAAATGGCGTCCAATCACAGCCAGCTAAACTCTGTACCAATAAGTTTGAACATATATCTTCATAATTCCTATACACAATTATTTTTTCATCTTGATATGATAACAAGAAATACATACATCAATAAGTTGCGTGCGTCAAGTACTGTGTCATTATCGTCCACAAGAATCAGGTCAATTCACGTGTGAGACGTCGGAATGTGATGCGTGGCACCGTGCTGAACTAACTGTTACGAAAGGTCAGCCGATAACTCATTAATAAATTTGTCATCACTGCTCTCGCGCAGGAGATCGGCATTCGAGGCTCACATTATGATTTTTTGAGAGTATTCAATGGCAAAATTTCTTAAGTTATCCAAAAAATTGGTGTTTCTAAAAAAGGAAATTGCAGAAGGTCGATAAATAACAGAAACCAACACGGCTTTGGAGCTGCCCAATTGCTCAGAACAAAAAATATACTCAGGTACCTCCGTTTTACCTGCACTATGATTAGTTTGAATATCTGAAGTAGCTAAATTAGTGCACTTTAAATTATCTTTAATATACCAGGCAACTTCTCCACCACGCAAGTTTCTGTCCTGTCTGAATACTTTATACCCCTTGACCCGAATGACGTCATCGAAAACAGACGGAATCAGCCAGGTCTCAGCCACTCCAAATATGTCGCGAGGAGGATCATTACTTAGAAACTAACGTACCTGTCATATGTGAGCCCTTAACGATGTCAGATTCAGAAAGTACGTATGCACTTCAATCCTCCTTCTTGTACGACCCCCTGAGGAGGTCATGCGCAGTCATTGAGAAGAGGCCACACTCGACGTTTCTCCATTATTTGTATTAAATTATTGATTTGTCGATATATTTCGTTGATGATCAGAGGCTTTATTATTATTACATTTATTATTATTACATTTAATATTCGACGGAGTTTCAGAATTTTCATTAATTACATTACCACCGTCTTCTAATTTCTTACCATCTCTCAATAAATTACCTAAATCATTTTCATTAAAAAAATTGTGTGCTATCTTCCTTTTCTCCCTCCTTACCAGAAATTTGCTATGTCTGTGCCAAACAAATTAAAAGCCTTTTCTTTTGGCATAATTTTTAAATTTTTTAAAATTAACATATTTTTCTTTAGGCAAAAATTCATATATCAAGGCATTAATATATGCCAAGGAGGGAGGGATTAAGATCCGCTGTCAAAAAACCTGTAAATCGTCGTTCAGTTTTAAACACCCTTTGCACCAAGTCTTCCTCAGAAAGTCTAACCAGCAATGAGAACCGACCCCTTGGGCCGTCACTAATCCCATGATATGTAGACATCCCGTTTACATCATCGTGTTTAGCGATTTTCTTAATTGAAATTATATTCGTACGCTTGATTGTCAGGAGAATGGTACCAAGAACGGCACAGACGTAATAACCCGGTCCAACATTAACTGCTGAACAGTCAAACTCGTTAGAGATCACTAATGTACCACTCCCAGAACTACACTCCGCCTCAACTTGACGAGGTGCCTCGTCACTAATTACAGTATGAGTATGTGGTGTTTGTGTTATTTCTACAAATTTAGATGTGTGTAATGTATGCTCATTTATTCCCGTGAGATCTGCGACGGCTTGCGCCACGCCAGCTACCCCGCTTGTAAGGTCGAAGAAATTCCTGTCCACTCCGTGAAACTCGTTGTTAAGAAAAGTTTGAGTGTTATCAAATTTACTACTAATTGTTTTATTGTACGTTTCAATTTTATTATTTAGAGTGAATAGGAAATTCCTTTTCGAAGTGACTATTATTTCCTCAAGTTTGCGATTTTCCTCTAACAGCTGCATCTGCTCAATTTCTAATTTTTCAATAAATTCATTTTGTGTTTTAATTTTGGACACAATATCCCGCAGGCCCTTCTCAAAATTTTTGACTTGGCTCTCAAAAGTCAATTAAAAGAATGCAGTATTGTGTCAGGCCTGCCAGATAGTGCGCCCTCTAGAGCAGATACAGCTGCCTGCAATGAGGAAGAATCTAAGTCACCTCGGATCACATCAAAATTAATTTTCTTAAAATTATTACTATCATTATTATTATTCGGGGCAGCGTGTGCAGCACCATCTCCCAATTGCTTATTAGATAAATGTATACTTAATCTACTTCTGCCTCCATCATCCGTGGCACCGCTGTTGTTGGTCAAAGTTTGCGATGACAAAGTAGTTTTCCTTCTTTCATGCTGCTTCTGAGAGGTCTTGACAGGTGTGACTTTTGAGTCAGTTCTTGATGGTGTGGAGGCACTGATGGGCTGATTGGAAACAGCTTTGCATACGGCCTGTGAAACTTCATTGGCCTTGATGCATCCACCGGCTGATGACGTTGAATTATTTTTAAATCGACTTTAAAAAAGAGGACGTTCTCAATTCGATTGAATTTTATTTTTTTTTATGTCCGTTACCTCATAACTCAGGTATTCCAGAACCGATTTGAAAAAACTTTGTTTTATCTGATAGAAGATGTCTGCAGAAAGGTTTTATAAGCGTCCTATAATTATTGGGCCAATATTCGGCTTGTATTATCAAATTTAGATAAACCAGGTGTTTCGTTTTTTCATTTACCTTCCTTATACTTCGCCTGCTATACTTTCTCTCTCTCTCTCTCTCTCTCTTTCTCTCTCTCTGTCTGTCTCTCTCTCTCTCTCTCTCTCTCTCTCTCTCTCTCTCTCTCTCTCTCTCTCTCTCTCTCTCTCTCTCTCTCTCTCTCTCTCTCTCTCTCTCTCTCTCTCTCTCTCTCTCTCTCTCTCTCTCTCTCTCTCTCTCTCTCTCTCCTCTCTCTCCCTCTCCTCTCTCTCTCTCTCTCTCTCTCTCTCTCTCTCTCTCTCTCTCTCTCTCTCTCTCTCTCTCTCTCTCTCTCTCTCTCTCTCTCTCTCTCTCTCTCTCTCTCTTTCTCTCTCTCTCTCTCTCCTCTCTCTCTCCCTCTCCCTCTCTCTCTCTCTCTCTCTCTCTCTCTCTCTCTCTCCCTCTCTTACCTAAGTTTGAATATGTATACATGCACACACAATGTCACTGTGCCGTTGAGCCTTCTCTTTTCCTTTCTATACATTGCTTGGTATAGTGTACTAATGCATGCGTTATGAATGAATAATGAAAGTTAGGCATAATCAGTGGGTCTACCTATATTTGCGCTTTTAGAAAGAGGATTCACTAAAAAATAGAAAATAAAAATTTTTTAACAAAAAACCAAATTGATTTTAAAAAAATGCACTAAACAGTTACAAATAATTTATGATTTTCAATAATTATACACATACTACGCATCTAACTCAACACATGTGTAGCAAACATATTATAGTTTATCTAATCATTTGTAAACAGCACAAACAAATTTTTTTTTTAATACACAAAAAAATAGAATTTGTTTGTGTTGTTTACAAATAATTAGATAATCTATAATATGTTTGCTACACATGTGGTGAGTTAGATGCGTAGTATATGTATAATTATTAAAGATCATAAATTATTTGTAACTGTTTAGTGCATTTTTTTAAAGTCAATTTTGTTTTTAGTTAAAAAATTTTTATTTTCTATTTTTTAGTGAATCCCCTTACTAAAAGTGCAAATATAGGTAGACCCACTAATTATGCTTAACTTTCATTATTCATTCATAACGCATGCATTAGTACACTATACCAAGCAATGTATAGGAGGAAAGAGAGAAGGCTCAATGGCACAGTGACATTGGTTGTGCATGTATACATATTCAAGCTTAGGTAAGAGAGAGATTGATTAATTTATTGATTGATACGTTTATTTAAGGCCCTTGGGTTTAACCTCGTATGGCTCATAAGTAGTAACAAATTAAATACAATAAAATATACTGAAATATTTTATAATAAAAAAAAGCAGGTAAACAAATTTCAATATGTTAAACATAAGATCGCAAAAAGTTTGAACATTTATATAAACAGCTTAAAATGATTCTATATAAAGTAATAATTATAATTAAAGTATAAATGCAATTTCTCTCATAAGTAGTCAACAAAGAAAAAATTTTTCGCATAAAGATAAATTGAAATATTTAGATTTTCAATTTAAATTTGAATTTAAATATAATTTGTTCCTCATTTAACCATTCGCACTAGTGCAGAAAGCAACCATTCAAGATCTACATTCAATGACTGTAGTAGAGCGTATTTTAGATATAGCAAGAAACACTCAACAAGCATTCAATGAACCATGTCACTCAGCGCGCTCATCACTAAGAAATTTGTTTAATAGTCGCATTTTGACAACCTGGGCTAACCCACTTTCAAAACCAAGAAATAAATCTACATTATTATTAAGAGGAGGTCACGTATCTGTGTTCTTTTCTAATCAAAGTATTGAGTATTTTACAGAAACTAATAACTTCAGCAAAAAATGAAGAGAAAGCCGCATCTCCTATAAAAAAAGCAATATTTTCTTTGATAAGAAAGAATTGATTTTATTGCTTCGTTTTCAAGAAAACCCTGAAAAACTTAAATCATAGAGGTTAGGGTGTGCAATTGGTTTTTCAAGGTTTTCTTGAGAACGAAGCAATAAAATTAATTTTTTCTTATCAAAGAAAATATTGCTTTTTTTGATGCAAGATGCGGCTTTCTCTTCATTTTTGGCTAAAGTTATTAGTTTATGTAAAAAAGTCATTTCTTTTAAGAAGTAGTACGTACGATTGGGCATATGAGCAGTCTCACAGGTAATCTATTTGATGACCTGACCACCGCATCCACAATAGCCCGTGGGAACTTAGAAGCTAGGTAAGATCGGTTCTGATAGGACACAATAGAGAGAGCTAGTGCCATTTTAAAATAGAGCCGCTTATTTTTAACCGATATCCAACCAAGTTCAAGGTGGAGAGAGATAGAATGAGAGATTGATTGATTTAACTTTATTTGGCCTTGGGGTACAAACCTTGTCTGGCACTAAAATTCAAATACAACGGCAAAATACAATAATAATATAAATTGAAAAATAAAATAAAATATTCGATTCATTTTGATTTTAACTAAGCAATAACTATTAAAAAATTAACTAAATATATACTATTATATTCTAAATAGCAAAAGCAGTACTAATTGATAGTATAAAGTAAAATACAAAAGTGATATAAAGAATCTTAATGATATTATCAATAGCAATAATATCTACAAGCAAGTAAAGCAGTATATTAAAGTTATCAGCAAAAACACAAAGCAATAATTTCAATTTAACAAATCAGTTCATTAATATTCTCATATGTGCAATGCTTTAATAAATCTAGCAATTTCCATTGACTTGCTTATGTCATAGTGACTACTGAGTCATTTAGCCGACACTCAGCCACACCTCATATTCATTCGGGAAGAGCCTATCATACAGAAATCGTTTCAAAGAGATCGTTTAGACGAGCTGGGCTGTGGCACAGTCGGTAAGAGCATTGGATTCGTATTCTCGGGGGACCGTGGATCGAATCCCGCTCACGGCTGTTTTTCAAGCAAGCACCTCTGTTACATGTGCTTTGTTCTTATGAACACACTTTCGAGCTCCATCGTTAAAGGACGAAAAGTAACTCAGTTGCATAAGGCAGCTGGCTTGCGTCCTAGCGGATCGGGGTTTGACTCCCTGGGAAAATTGGGAAAAACAATTTTCGTAGTTTTCCGTGGGGAAGAGAACCCGAAGAACGCAAAAAAAAATACAAAATGAAGAGTTCCTCGGAACAAAAAAAATTGATGATGGCCTATGACGAAAAGTCCAAAGGCCAATAAAAGATAAAGAAAGAAAGAAAGAAGATCGTTTAGAGAGATACAGAGAGAGAAAAAAAAAGAGATAGAGAGAGAAACATAGAGAGAAAAAGAGAGAAAAAGAGAGAAAAAGAGAGAAAAAGTGAGAGACAGAGAGAAAAAAGGAGAGAAACAGAGAGAAAGAGAGAAAGAGAGAGAGACGGAGAGAGTCAAAGATTGACTGATTGATTTGTTTATTTCAGATCATGGGGTTCAACCTCGTATGACCCTTAAGAGGAGGTCACGTATCTCTGTTTTTTTCTAATCAAAGAATTGAGTTTTTTACAGAAACTAATATCTTTAGCAAAAAATGGAAAGAAAGCCGCATCTCGTATCAAAAAAGCAATATTTTCTATGATAAGAAAAAATTAATTTTATTGCTTCGTTCTCAAGAAAACCTTGAAAAACCAAATTGTCTACCCTAACCTCTACGATTCAAGTTTTTCAAGATTTTCTTGAAAACGAAGCAATAAAATTAATTTTTTCTTATCAAAAAAAATATTGCTTTTTTTGATACGAGATGCGGCTTTCTCTTCATTTTTTGCTAAGGTTATTAGTTTCTGTAAAAAACTCAATTCTTTGATTAGAAAAGGACAGAGATACGTGACCTCCTCTTAAGAATTACATATGTATACACAAAAAATTTATGTGTTGAAAAACATTCGTAAATTTGACGATAAAACAACGGTATAATACTATTTAAAATTATCTCCGTGTAGACACTGTATATTTTAGTATTTAGAGTGAATAATACAGACATAATGTATTTAAAAAGTTATTTTTAACGTAAAACTAATCTTCTCATCGTTCTCACTAGTACAGAAAAGGAACCCCCAGAGGTCCACATTATATATTTTATATATTTATGGTAGAGTTTCATTACGTAAATAAACTCAACGAATGTTCAATGTATTCGGCTATTCAGTGCGCTCACCCAGAAGAAATTTGTTAAATAAATGAATTTTTAAGACCTTCGTCGTTCCTACTCCAAAATCATTAAAAACATAAACATTATTGTTGATAAAAGAGGATGCTGACGAAACAAAGGAGAGAGATAGAGAGAGACAGAGAGAGAGTATAGCAGGCGATATAAAAGGAAGGTAAATTAGAAAACGAAATACCCGATTTTTCTTAACGGGATGTCGTAGTTGTTGGAATCGAGTTTTGCTTTTTTTATCTTACTGATATCTTTTTAAATTCACTATTTGGACAAATATAATGACTTGTCCGCGCTAAAACTATATTAATACAATAATTTTTGTTAAATTAAAAATTCAATTTAGCTTCATATTTTTTTATGAACTTTGAATGAAAGTTAGATATCAAGCTCGATGAACCTAACCTCAAAATAGTATATATCGAAAGTTTGTTTATAACATTTTATGTATATTATTTTGATGAATTTCTTGACTTGTCCGCGCTAAGGATCAATCTTACGAATTTTCTTACTGAAGTGAAAGAATTTGATTTGACGCACTGTTTACTCATGAACTTTGAATAAAAATATTATTAGGAGGAACAGAACTACGATATCCTCTTAATTTGATAATTTGCTCATACCAACCGAAAATTGGCCCAATAATTATAGGATACGTATGGGGCCTTTCTGCAGACATCCTCTATCAGATAAAAAGAGTTTTTGCGAATCGGTTTAGAAGTGACGGAGTTATGAGGTAACGAACATAAAAAAAAAGAAAATTCAATCGAATTGAGAATTTCTTCCTTTTTGAAGTTGGTTAAAAATTAATATACGACATACATAAGACAAACCAAACGTAGAGTTACCATTAGATTTAAAGAGTTCTATGTAGATCTACGTCATAAAAGAGATAAATCGGCAACCTATAAACATTGTAAGGGCACGGGACACAAGTTTGATTTTAATATAAAAAAATCTAATAATTTAGAAGAAAAATTGTTATAAAAAAATCTTTACTGAAATGTTATCTATTATGAAAACTAATAATTGCAATAGAATCCAAGATACAAATAGCCCAAGCAAGGTTTGTGAGTTTTACGTAAATAAATAACTTTAAACTTGAGTCCCGTTTCGTGTTCCTAATATGTAACAGCTTTAGTACATTCACTTTAGGTTAAAATGTCACTCGTATGTTTTTACTCAAAAGATATTGTATTGGTTCTATATTTTAGTTGTGAAACCACCTTGTTTACTCTTTCACATTACTTTATAACTCAAAAATGTTGATATTGTCGTGTACTGTTGCTTAATAGCACGATTTAATGTTTATCTTATTTTGCAAATTGTTATTAATTGTAAAATATTAATTAATTATAATAATGGTAATATAGATTTTGTCTTGTAAAGGCTCCAAAAACTGTAAAAATAGAGCAAAACGTCACTTTATTAGAATTACATTTTTTTTACTTGAATTGAGCAGTTACCGCACGTAGATTTCTTACAACCTGAAATATGTCCAGATTAATGATACATTATATCAATATTAGACAGATATTGACTGTATACATTGTTTTAGCTGTAGAATAAAAAAGATTTTTCGATACAATGAGGTATGCAATATATATATATATATATATATATATATATATATATATATATATATATATATATTCCTATATTATATAGTCATATAAAAAAAACCTCTCCTACCCCTCATTATTCCTCCCCCTATTTTGTATGCTTAAAACATCACAATTCACCCCTCAAAATAATGTAAAAATCTGTCTAGAAATCATCTTTTTTGAAAAAAAGACACCCCTCACTACCCAAATCACCCCTCTCTACCCAAGTCACTCCTTTTGCTACCCCTCGTACATCACTCATACACCCCTCAGATAATTTAGCTAAATATACCTTATTTTACCGATGTGTTTGTTACTCATTCTCTATACCACTACTACCACCCTTCCCACTACTACCCCTTCACTACTACCCTTCATTTTTTTTCTCTTCTCCTCAAAAAATCACAAGTCACCCCTCAAAATAACGTAGAAATGTCTCTTGAAATGTCTTTTTAAAAAAAAAAAAAAAAAAAAGATACCCCGCACTACCCCAGTCACCCCTCACTCCATAAATCACCCCCTCACTCCACAAGTCACCCCGCATAACCCTTCATGCCCCTAATACACTCTTCATAAAATCATTATAAACCATTAAGAAAAGAATTTTTTAATTTTATATTTATGAAATACTTACTTAAGGCTATATAATGGAATATATATTTAATACATAGTTACCAATATTATAGATTGTTGATATAATTATTTTTTAACCATTAACTAATACCTGCGTTACTTAGACAACTTTCCACACCACCACACCCATACTGAGACAAAAAAAAATAAGAAACTTCTACTTCCAACATTTAATCTTACTTTTTTTTTGTCCAAGCTGTATTTGCCTAAAAGTAAAGCACATTTTACTTTGTGCTAATTAGTCATTATCTTGGTCAGAAAAACTTCTCAAAAAATTTCCTACATCTAAAAGATTCTTCTTTCAGGTTAGCTTAAATTTGTTTTCTTGTTTTTGTCTTGAGTTGATCTTTTTCGTATGTTTTTCGTATTTTTTATATAAAAGTGAAAATCAACATATGATTAAAAGAAAACATATAATTAGAAATGTTGTTAATAATTAGAATAAATATTATATAAATATAATAAATAGTGATAATTATTTTGAGTACATGTCAAATAATGGTACTTTTGGAACAGAAATAGAAATTTGAAATTTTGTAGAATTTTATAATGTATATGTTAAAGTACATATTAAAAACAAAATGCAAACATTTGGGAACTTTTCTAATCTTTTTTAATCATCATTAATTTTTACTGGATCATATGATGCACGTCATTATGATATTTTAAATTATAATAATAATAATAATAATAATAATAATAATAATAATAATAATTATAATCTTAAAAAAAAATTAAAACTTGAAGAATTTAATAAAACAAATATAATAAAAAAAATAAAAACAGAAACAAAAAAAAAATCAAAGTAAAAATAAGCTTTATAATAAAATAAATAAATATAAATAATTGACAAAAAAAAATCAATTCAAAAATTAAATTTAAAGAATAATGTAAATCATAAAAATAACATAAATAAAAATTTGAAAAATTATTTAGGTAGAATGACTTACGAATGTAAATATTGTAGTGCTTTATTTCGGAAAGAAGAAATAAAAAAGTTCAATTGTTGTCAACAAGGAAAAGTTATTTTATCACCATTAACTAAATATAATGAAAAATTGAAATATTTATTATTACATGATAGTGTTTTTAGAAATTTAATTAGATATTATAATAATTTATTTAGTTTTGCAACTTTTAATGCAAATGTCATTCAGAACCAAGGAAAAGCTATATATAATTTAAAAATTCAAGGACAAGTTTGTCATACAGCACCTAATACATTCATTTCTACTAACGACATTAAACCTACATATGGATAGTTATATATTTACGATAATACAGTAGCAATTGAAAAACGATTAAAATCTAATAAAAAATTAACAAAAGAACATATGTTTATTTTTAACAGAGATAATGAATGATAATCCCATGGCTAAGAATTACAAAAGCTTACATTAATTATCAAATATACAAAATATTCCAAATTATAAATTGTATTTTATGCGAAAAAATTATAAACAACAACATCGTTATAAGAAGCCACTAACTTCGGAATCTGGTGCTATCATAGTATCTAATTCAGGAATTCTAGATAATTATGATCTTTGTGTATATTCGAAATTATCTTCTGAAGATAGAATTGCTCATACTTATTTAAATAAATTATCTCATCACGTGGATCCAATGATTTTTCCTTTAATGTTTCCAGCAGGATATTTAGGTTGGAGTATAGGATATAAAAAAAAATTAAAATATTGAAAATAATGATTATCTTACAATACTACAATATTATTTATATAGAATCCATTGGAGACAAAATTAAAATTTAAACCCTATTTTATATTGTGGAAGATTAATACAACAATACATAATACATGCATATGTGATGGTTGAAAGTAATAAAATGAATTTTTTTTAGAAATAATCAAAAACAATTACGCATAGAATGTTATAAAGGTTTATTAGATCATGTAATAAATAGTGCTTCAAATGTTTCAACAAATTTTGAAAACAAAGAGAGAATCGGAAATCTTTTTATTTTACCCTCATCATATATTGGTAGTCCAAGATATATGCAACAATATTATCAAGATGCCATGGTAATAATGAGAACAGTAGGAAAACCAGACTTATTTATTACAATGACATGTAATCCTAAATGGAAAGAATTGAAAGAAATTTAAAAAAATTTTCCAGAAGGGACAACTCCCAATGACATACCAAATATCACAGTTAGATTATTTTATATAAAATTTAAAATGTTATTGAATGATATTATAAAAAACAAAATTTTTGGTCCTGTTATAGCTTAGGTATTTTCGATTAAATTTCAGAAAAGAGGGTTACCTCACGCGCATATTATCATAACATTACATTATAATCATAAAATATTAACTCCAGAAAATATTGATGAATATATTTCAGCAGAAACACCTTCATTAGAAAATAAATACTTACAAAAATTAGTAATTAAACACATGTTACATGGACCACATACAGATAAATCACCTTGTTACGATAAAAATAAAACTATATGCAAAAAAATTTCCCAAATCATTTAATGAAATTACAATAATTGAAGAAAACAAATATTCACAATACAAAAGAAGACATAATATTATTGATAATCATACGTATAATTTAAAAAATAATAAAAAAAATTATAAAAGTTGATAATTCAATGGTAGTTCCTTACAACAGTTTTTTGTTAGCAAAATATAATGCTCATATCAATACTGAATTTTGTATGTCAATACAAAGTATAAAATATATTTGTGATTATATTCATAAAGGTGTAGATAAAGCTTACTGTAAAGTAAAACAAGATAAAATTGAAGAAAATAATAAAGATGATGTTTATGATGAAATAACTCAAACATAGATGGAAGATATTTAAGTCCAATGGAGGCCGCATGGAGATTACAAGAATTTACACTATGCGGTAGAAGTCATACAGTAATAAGATTAAATATCCATACAGAAAATCAACAAAAAATAATTTTTGATGAAAATGATATACATTCAGCATTAAACAAATACGAAACAACATTGACCACATGGTTTAAATTGAATGGTTTAAATTGAATGAAAAAGGTGATTTTGCTAAAAAAATTAAATATGTTTACATACGACAGTATTATATTTTTAATTCTAAGACTAAATCTTGGATTAAAAGATCAAAATTTAGAAAAAATATAGTTATTGGTAGATTAAATGTTGTGCTACAGGCGAAGGGAACTGTGGTTTTATTTTAAATAATTGTATTAAAAAAATGGAATAATTTTAATTTATTTTAACATATCTTAAAATAACTTAAAATTATTATTATTGATTTTATATAATTATTTAAAATAAAACAAAAAAAAAAACCAACGCGCCGTAATACTATACATTTTTTATTATTTAATTTATATTATCAATTATTAATTGTAAGATATTATTGACAGTACCTCTTCAGGTGGTGTGAAAATCTGTCTGAACAAATATATAATTAATATTAATTTTATTAATAATTTTTGTCAGTACAAATTTCATTACTGACTGATATTTTCATTAGTGTAAATATGCACGAGGGTTGGCGAGCAGCGCGAGCAGGGGGGTACCTCTCCTAGTATATATATATATATATATATATATATATATATATATATATATATATATATATATATTATAGTTACTGCTTTACAAAAGTTATTGTATTTAAAATGTTTAACTTATTTTTATAGCCTGAAGAGATGGTCATTAAGACCATAAGACGTTGCTCCAAAAAAAGATGTCAAAAACATCTAATATCTGTTATTCTTTTATCGGATGTTCGCAAAATGAGATTTGTAATAATACAGAACCAGATAGTGAATATTCTTTAAATTATAACTTATTTAAATATTTATTATATATTTACTGATACACTTATTGCATATAATGGATAATCTGTATGAATAAATTTATTACTATTTATCAAAAAATTGCAAATTTTTTACGATTACTTTACATATTAGTTACATGAAATTTGTAAGAATTCTTTAAACATTTGCTTCATTCAAACAATAATAAATAAAAAGTAATTCTTTCAAACCGTTACACTACGCAAATAGAAAATGAAAATAGACTGTGCGGTGTTACCGGTATAGAACAAAAGGCAAATGTTATGTCACACACAACCATTATCAAGTTAGTTCTAGAATTGAAAGTTATGATTATTTATATTGCGCGTGTGAGAAAGTCATTAAAAATATTCTCAAAAGTATTGGCCATTAAGGGGATCTAAAATACCGACATTACAGTTTTTAAAATTGTTCATTTTTAATTCAAATTTTTCTAAAATATCTCTATATTACAACCTTCTATTTAAATTAATAAAAAGCATAATATCGAGATATTTCAGAAAATTTTCAAATAAAGATTAAAAATTCGAGAAACTGCAATGTCGGTAATTACGTATTAAACATATACCCTATTACATCACCTTAATAAAAATTTCGGAAAATCCGCCAGATGCTGAAAAATTCTTGTTGATTAGATTAAAATGGTTTCAAAACGCTGCGCATGTGCATGGCTGATCTCTCGCTCTCTTCCCTGGTGGAAATGCGAACATAAAAAATGATGCATACCACAATTTATGGTCATTATTAATAATAATGTTTTATTATGTTAATATTGGCTGATAAATATTCAATTTTTGCCGAATCTGCAGAGTTTTAATTTTTTGTATGAATGAATACTAATCTAGATTTAATACTCCACGTAGTAAAAGTGAGGTTATAATTTTTTTACGGTCTGAAAAGCTAAGAAAAATTGCTAAAAGAAATGGGTTGTCCTCAATTTTTATTTTTAGCTGAAAAGTGAACATTAGTAGCTAGAAATATTTTAACTTTGAAATTCAATATATCTTTCGATTAATTATCTTAAACTTCTTCTTTGCTCCTTAACGTTTTAATTATAAAATATATTTAGTAAATAAAAAAAATTAAACTTGTAACGGATCGTAGAATAAACCGGCTTAAATACAAATAATTATAACGATTTAATTAAAAGTATTTTTTCTATTTCTAAGATTCACAAAAAATCCTCAAGAATGTGCATAACATTTTATTAGCGTTAAAGAGGTAAAAGAAATGTTTCATATTGGTTAAAATAATAGCCATCAAAAATTTCCATTTCATTTCAAATCAATGGTCATGAAATAGTAAGAAAATCGTTTTAATTTCTACCAAGATTTTGGTGAAATTATTTGTTTTTAAACATAAACCTTACAAATGAATTGTATTTTAAGTCACTTGATCTAAGCTTTGAAATAAAACTAGTAAAGAGAGATATTAACATTTAGCAATATTCAACGACTATCAAATAAAAAAACGCTGCCAAGTGCTTTGGCGTAATGCTTTCTCATAAAGCTCATTAAGTTAGAGTAATTTGATTTTATTTTTTTAAATGTGATTTCAATGTAAAAAACATAATTTCTATTCAAGAAAAATTAGTGAGTATGAGAGAGTGATTAGGAAATAAGAAGAGAGAGTCAGGGATAGATAAAAATGGGGTAAAAATAAGGATGAATCTAAGATAGAAAGACAGAGAGGAAGTGAAAACGTAAGAAAAGAGTTGGTAAAAGCGTTGAATCAGAAATTAAAAGAAGTGATCAAAGAGCTACACTGAGAAAATTATGTTTTAAAAGCTTGTTTTCTAAAGACAGTAGCAAATAACTTGTATACAAATTTTAGAGCAAATCCATCGAGTAGTTTACGTGAAATAGATAAAAAATGAAAAAATAAAATTTTTTTCAAAATTTATAAAAATTTTTTAATTTAAAACTATGCTAAGCAAATTGGTTTTTAAAAGTCATACTTCTCTTGACAGATGCAAACAATTCTCATGCAAATTTCAAAGCAAATTAATCACGCAATTACGTAAAATAAGAAAAATAAATGAAAAATCGAAAATTTTTTCAAATATCTTAAAATGGCTCTATAAAAAAAACTACACTATGAAAACCAATTTTCAATAGCTTTCCGCCTACTTATACAAAATAATAGATAGTATGCAAAATTTGAAGCAAATCCATCGAATAATTTTCGAGATTTCGTTGACTAAATAAATACCATTTACTTTTAAAAATTCCTTTTTTAAAATTTTAAAAATGCTCTAGAATTAAAACCACGTTAGAAAAATCCATTTTTTAAAATTTCCCTTCTTTTGGCAGTCGCAAATAATTTCCCTGCATATTTTAGAACAAATCTATCGAGTACTTTACGTAAAATTAAAAAAAATAAGAAACAAAGAATCGAAATTTAAAAAAAAATCTTTAAAATTCTCTAAAATCGTAAACACGCTATAAAAATTAGTTTTCGAAAGCTTATTTTTTTCAGATAATAGCGAATGAATTTTATGAAAATTTTTTTGAAAATTTATAGTATGGTTTACGCAAAATAGCAAATAAATGAAAAATAAAAATTTTTTTGAAAATTTTCAAAATGTTCTAAAATGAAAACTGCACTGAGAAAATTAGTTTTCCAAAGTTTTTTTCTTTAGACAGTAGCAAATAACTTCCATACAAATTTTGGAGCTAATCTATCAAATGGTTTTCGTAAAATAGAAAAATAATAAAAAATAAAAAATTTTTAAAAAATTTCAAAAATGCTCTAAAATTAAAAGTACGCTAAGAAAATCAGTTTTCAAAAGTTTTTCTTCTTTTGGCTGTCGAAAATAAGTTCCATACAAATTTTCAAGCAAATTATTTGATTAGTTTACGTAAAATACAAAAAAAATAAAAAATCGAAATTTTTTAAAAATTCTTAAAATGACTCTAAAAAAAATACGCTAAGAAAACCGATTTCCAATAGCTTTCCGCCGAGTTAGACATGAAGATAAAATTTTATGTTAGAAACGTAAAAAAGTTTCCGAAATTCATTGGACTTTCTTACTATACATAAGGAAATTGAGTGACGTACATTTGGTTGAAAAATTCCTAAACGAACAATAAACAGAATTTTTCGATTTATTAAAAAAAGATGCAAAAATAAGTAAAAATTCGTGTTTAGCGGACAAGGAGGATCCTTAATATTTTATTCGTGTTTCTCTGTTTTATATCATTACTAATTTTTGGAAGTTATTTGAGAAAAAAGCATATGGAATGACGGTTCAATGATTTAACAGTTTAATTTTTCAAAGTTATACTGAAATCGCCCTAACCTTGGCTTTCCACAGAGACTTCTACAACGGTTCAAATTGGAGATCTCTTATAGTACTATATTTTCTATTACTCATCGAAGGCATTTTAAGAGGCGGCCGTATAGCTCTGTCCTTGTCTAATCCAAAGTTTCGTTATTATTAATAAATTAAATATTGTCATACAAACGTAAGGGCATAGTCCAATAGATTTCAGGACGAGCAAACGATCCTATTCTATGAAAATTTTATATTTTTTCAAATTTAGATAAGACTAGGACAAGACACTCACGGTATCAGAAATATAAGGATATGGTTTTACTGGACGTATATATCTATGTAAATTTAAAAGCTTAACGGAATGTGAAAAATTTCATTATTTATAAATTAAAATTAAAGTTTGTAAAGTTAAAAAAAAATATCAACATTTCTTCTGGTTAGCCTATCCTTTAAAATAGACAAAAAGGCGTTTTTGCAATTTTTTTCGAAATTTCAAACTGTATCTCAGACGTTTTTTAACCAAATTTCACGTTTAAGAGGGCGAATTTCAGTTTTTTTTTAAGAACTATTAAATGGGATTATTAGATTCGTATCCTTCAAAATTATGTACCTCAGCTCTATTTCTATAGAAATTGATTTATCAAGTTTTATTTTGAAGCTCTTATAATGACCTAAAAATGAGACTAACTAAATAAAAATTATAAAATCCACTAATATTTGCAGATTTTTAAAAATTAGTAGAAAAAAGAAGCAAAAAAATATATTCAAATAAATAGATGCATGAAAATGTATGATTTCAGAGCTATATAAAATTCAAATTTTACTAGGTAATAGTGAAAATTGCATGAAGCAGCTGATGTTGCCAAAAGTCACAAATGTATAGTTTGGCTAGTACAGTTGAATTGTTGAGAAATTGGATATTTTCATAACTATTGAAAATTTAAATTTTGAGGACTATCTGCATTAAGTGTGAATTCTGTAATTATTTTATTTTTATTTAAATAATTTTCGATCATTTTAAATCTTTATAAATACGTGGCTTAATAATATGGTTTTTAAATATAAAATATAAATATTTTCATTTTATATTGCATCTTCCTTTCGTTAATTTTTTTAAATAATAGACGCTGGTAAATTTATGATTAGCTGCATAAATTAATAATTATTTTATAACACATTTTGGAAAAATAAATCTAATTTTATCTTATTTTCTAGTAGGTGAGGAAGAATTAGATTTGTAACATATATTGATGGTTGAAACTAATTTATTGTTACAGATAAAGGATCGAATACGTCGTCCAATGAACGCTTTTATGATATTTTCCAAAAGACATAGAGCTGTAGTTCATCAAAGACATCCCAATCAAGATAATCGAACAGTGTCTAAAATATTAGGTGAATGGTGGTATGCTTTAGGTCCAGAAGAAAAACAAAAGTATCACGATTTGGCTTCTGAAGTTAAAGAAGCTCATTTTAAAGCTCATCCCGATTGGAAATGGTGCAGTAAAGACAGACGTAAATCTTCAGCAAGTTTAAAAACAACTGAAGTCCGAGGTAAATTAAATAGTACTGGAGAAGAATCTGAAGTTATTACTTCGGATATTCCTATTACTACTACAACGTCAGATAAGCTTGATGTTGAAGAAAATATTGAAATTGATAAAAATATATCATCTGAAGTAAGTATTATGTATATATAAATTTTAAAGTTTATGATTTATAAAATCCAATATTTTTCAATGTACGTATACGATCTTTTATTAAGGTGATATAAAATGGATACTTCACCAGTATACTGAAATATTTACTATGTTTCAATTATATTAATAAATTGCAGAAAAACAAATGCATTAATTTGTAGTAAAAATCATTATTATTGTGATAAATTTTAAAGTGAATCCATTCGTTAGTTATTAAAAGTTTTTGGTTCTAATTATAACACAGGACCACAAAAAATTAGTTAAAGGTTCCTTCAACAAGACCCAAGTTGGTAACATATTTTTTGGGTCGCTGAAACCGAATCCAAAACCTGTTTTTCCCCATCAGGTTAGCGTTTTTTCCTAACACAAATATCAAATACCAATATACTGTAGACACAAAATGGGCAACAAAAAAACGCTGCTAAGTGCTTTGGCACAATGCTTGCTCATAGAGCTCAATTTTTTAAAATGTGATTTCAATGTAAAAATATAATTTCTATTCAAGAAAAATTAGTGAGTGTGAGAGAGTGATTAGGAAATAGGAAGAAAGAGTCAGGGATGGATAAAAATAGGGTAAACATGAGGATCAATCTAAGATAGAAGGACAGAAAGAAAGTGAGGAAGTAAGATAAGATTTAGTGAAAGCGTTGAATCAGAAATCAAAAGAAGTAATCAAAGAATTACGTTGAAAAAATAATTTTTTAATAGCTTGTTTTATAAAGACAGTAGCAAATAATTTGTATACAAATTTCAAAGCAAATCTATCGAGTAGTTTACGTAAAATAAAAAATAAATAGAAAATAAAATTTTTTTAAAAAATTAAAAAAATTTTCTAAAATTAAAACTATGTGGAGAAAATTTGTTTTAAAAAATTTCCCTTCTTTTGGCAGTTTTGAATAATTTTCCTGCAAATTTTAAAACAAATCCATCCAGTACTTTACGTAAAATAGAAAAAAATAAAAAGAGAAGAATCGAATTTTTTTTGAAAATCTTTTTAAATTCTCTAAAATAGTAACTACGCTACGAAAATTATTTTTCAAAAGCTTGTTTTTTTCAGACAATAGCGAATTGATTGTATGCAAATTTTGGAGAAAATTTATCATATGGTTTATGTAAAATAGAAAATAAATAAAAAATAAAAATTCTGTTGAACATTTTTAAAATGTTCTAAAATTAAAACTGCACTGAGAAAATTAGTTTTTTAAAGCTTGTTTTCCTCGGACAGTAGCAAATAATTTTCATACAAATTTTGGAGCAAACCTATCAAATAGTTTTCGTAAAATAAAAAAAAAATGAAATATAAAAATTTTTTTCAAAATTTTGAAAATACTTTAAAATTAAAACCACGCTAAGAAAATCAAATTTTAAAAGTTTTCCTTCTTTTGTCAATCTCAAAATATTTCTTTGCAAATTTTCAAACTTCGTAAAACTTAATACCTAAAAGTTCAGTAATCCTCAAAATCCGTAGTCCTGAACCTTAAAATTCTACAACCCTAGAACCTATAAATTTCATAACCTTACAGCCCTGTAAACGTGACAAAAACAGACTTACAAGTGAGCCTTAATAGCCTAATCTCAGCGACAGTAAAAAATTCTATTTGAGACTTAATTCTTGTTTTGTAGAAAGTTTGAACCAGACATTTAATCTCATTTCTTATAAAGTTTGGGTGTCCAAAGCTATAATTCAAATACTCAATAAGGTCAAAATTTCCTGCATTGTGATAAGATACATTTAGCGATACCCAGGAACAACAACGTGGATGAAGCAGGCTTCTGTTTTCGTTAGGGTGCTTAATTTAAGTAAGTCCCCTTGTCTCTCATGATTCGGGGTGCTTGATATACGTGAGTCTCCTCGCCTCTCACGATCCTCAAAGAGCTTTACAACTTAAGTACTCATTTCATGTGTATTTAGTTTTACAAAGATAAGGCTTTCGTTAATTTGTAAATGACCTTCGTAGTGCTTTTCTTTTGTATGGGTTTGACATATCTCTCTTTGAAGACCAACAGTAGTCTGCCAGCATATGACTATTCCAAACACCCTGATATCTCTTTTTAATATCTTGCTAATCCTGTTAAAATCTTTCATCCTACTCTTCACTAAAATCGTCTTAATTTTCAGGAAAGTACTTAATATGAGAATGAAAAAAATGCAGCCTTAGATTCATTAGGCATTCCATATTTTTAAAATTCTTTACCATATTTTTAACTATAGTCTTGTAAATAGGATCTTTTCTGTTTCCTAAAAATTTTATCGTAACGTCTCTAAAACTTTGTGAAGCTGCTTTCTCCACCTTACTCATTATTTTTTTGAATTCATTGTCTTTTAAAAGTTCTCTAAAAATTTATGGTTTATCAAATATACCTTCTCTTATTTTCGCATCAGATAGCTTAGGAAATTGTCAAAATATGTACATAAAAGCTTTGCTATCCGTAGTTTTCATGGCTTTGAAAAATTGTCTTACAAGTCCCAGTTTTATATGTAATGGTGGAAGGATTACTTTAGCTGTTGGTATTAGACTTTGTTTTATAATATTTTTAGGTCCTGGAGTTAAATTGTTTCCAGTTGTCCAATCATTTTTCACATGATGTTTGTTACGAGCTCGGTTGTCCTATTCATATAGAAAACATAGATGTTTCATAAAACCACTTTGTTGACCCCACTTTGTTAAATTTTCTTATACTTTCCACTTGTTTTTAGCATAATCTAATTTTTTGAGTAAGAAGCTAAGGTTGTGGCACTCTTCATTCAACGCAACCGAATGACCAACAGGTAGCGGAGCGAGATGGTTGTCGTTATGTAGCAAGAGTGCTTTTAAACTACGCGTTCAAGAATCCATGAATGGACGCCAGTCATTAGCTTCATAAGCAACATTATGTCCACTGAATAGTCTTTCAATATTGTTACAATAAACTCAATTCTGTACCTCTGTAAAATATTTTCTAAATTAGATATCTCTTTTGTGATAAAAAGTCATATGAGTTCCTGGGGCTAGGCAATTTTTCTCTTTTAATCTTGACGCTACTAGTTCCGAAATTTCTTTTGACAGTTTAGCATCTCAGACAAAGTCATCAAGCTCTTCTTAAGTGAATTTATTGGGATTTTCATTAGTGTCGTTTTCTGATTCCTCTGATGTTTCATCTTTCACCTGTATATCCTCAGCGACGTCATCAGCTTCGATATCCGATGTTTCTATTACACCTTTATATTCGTCGCTCGTAGTATTACTTTTGTAACTCTCTTCAGTTTTAAGAATCGTAGGATAAGTCACAGATTCAACAGTTGCATAAGAAATCGACGATTTTGTTTTTACGTTGTACCTAAAAACTTTCATCAAACAAAAATAGCAATCTTTGTCATGATATTTTGGTTTCCGCCAGATCGTTGGAAATGCAAACGTCTGTTTTTTTGTTTATTATGTTGCAAGAAGCATCTTAAGCATATTATTTTTGGAATCCAATGATTCATCATTTCACTAGTTTCCATACCAAAAATTTTTTCTAGCTTTACTTACAACATATTTTTCACAAACATCGCAGAAAGAGTACAGAATTAACACATGTTGTCTTTCTTGTAACATTATACTCTCCAAAGGCTAAGTTGCCCACTGATGTAGAGCTGCGGTCATTTAATGATGACACCTGCAGGCCCGCTTTTTCACCCTGACCAGTCGCAGGTACTGAGGTTCCATATCCCTTCATACTTTTTTGTGCGCCGATCATGACGGCATGAACGCCGTGATCCAGGGACTCTGCTGGATAGCAGAACAACTCCATTGCCAACCGTCAACGCGTGGAGGTACTCTGGATGTCAACACACGACAAAACTGTCATACTTAGAACTCGAGTCTTACGTGCAAGTATATATACTACTGCATTTTAGGATTGTAGGGTCACAAGTTTATAGGGTTATAAGTTTAAAGATGGTTAAGTTATAGAAATGCGGTGTTGTGAAGTTTAAACGGTTTACCTCAAAGCATTTTTTATGTCGCATATAAGAGTTGTATGTTACGAAGTTTTGGAATTACAAGATTATGAGGTTTTGAATTACTGGGCTCATAGATTGCTGGGGTTGTAGGGTTATGAGACTTCAAAGTTTTGAGGCTTATGAAGCTTATGATTATAAATGATTTATAGAATTATAAGATTAAAATCCTCCGAGATTAAGGTTTCAGTGTTATGTGTTTACTGTTTTTTATGCATTTTGGGTTTGCAATTTATTGGAATTTTATATTTATGAGTTTTGAGGTTATATATTATCAGGTTCTTGGTTTTCGAGCTATAAGTTATCAATCTGAAGGTTATTGAGTTATGAAGTCACAGGGGTCATATGGTTTAAGGATCGATATTATTGTATTTTATAGTTTTAACCCGTTTTTTGACGTTAGTAAAAAACGCTGTATAAAAACATGTAATTAACTTGGTCTGGTTAAAGGAACTCTCTACTCAATGTTAGACTTAAATACTTCGGCATTTTATCATCATCCACACTTTTCCCTAATCTTTATTTCTTCTATCTGCATTGACTTTTCATTTGAATGCCCGCGTTTCAGCCTTTTTGGCCCACAAAAGCTATGGCAACTTTAATTGCTCCGTCTTGCCATTTCACAATTGAAATAAATTACCTATTTCTAATATCCTTTCTTCTGCCATTTATTTAAAGTCAAGAATCTTACTTAGATAAATAACTTTTACTTTACACCCAAAATTATATACACACTCATACTTTCAAACATTTTTATCATTCGGTAGCTGTGTCTCGCTTTTGCCTGTTTTTTCTACATTTATCTAATACTTTAGTCTCTAATCTAAATTATGGCGCACTTTTGTTTACGTTGCCTATTTCATTACAAACCTTAAAAACTCTACCATTGTATCGCGCGCCTACTCCTTCATTACCCTCTGACATCATAATCTATACCTTTTTCTTACCCTATAGCATTCTTATACTTGCATAATCCTGCATCGTTCCTCTGCTGAGGCGCATTCCCTTTTTTACGTGTCCCTATAATGTATCTACATAATATAATCTTTACTTTTGATTATTACCCCCTATTATTCCCAACCTTTATTTTTACTGTATTACAATTGCAATTATAACGCATTCACTTAAAAACATTCCTAATTACTTTTCTTTACTAAACGCCACCTACCTCGCACCAACCTTTTCTCCACATACATATTCGACACTGCTGTATTGTCTCCCTCTACCGAATTCTAGACTGAAATCATACCAAACCGTCATATTCTCTTTTCAGAACTATAAATCCGAAACACCACATTTTTCTTTTTTTTTATTCCATAACAATTTAATAATTTTTATCTTTAACCCAGTATTAATTTCAACACAATATATAGTACAGAACATTAAGTTATCCTACCTTGTTCATATGCCGCAACCCATTCATTTATCCAACGAAAAATAGACAGTAAAATACTCACTTTCGCGACCTCTAACCAATTCCACTCTACTTATTTTTTCTTGTGGTCTTGTGAATTATTATTTTTATAACCACAACTATTGAAACCTTAAATTCTCAATAATTGATCGATCGACTCACTTAAAAATTCAATTTAATAATAATTACCATATTTAATACAGACCAATGCATTTTTTTTTAATTTTCCGATTGAATGAAAATACAGTAAATATTCCAGAATACTGGTAAAGTGTCCGTTATAAATCACTTTAAGACTTAAATCTCCAAAGTAGATTGCTAGTTACAGATTTAAACAAAACTGAAGATAGTTTTTCACGTTCAATAGTGAAAGCAACTATTAAGGGGAGGCCGAACTATCCGTCTTTGTCTAATAGTGTTTTTCATCATTTATGTAAACACCATTGGCTGTAGCACGAAAAAAATGGTAGCCCTCGCTAAATACTAGGATAGTTATTAAATTTTATAATAAGAACAAAATAATTTAATCATGTAGTTTTTGAATAATATGAGACCTACCAAAAAAGGTAAGTTATATTTTAAATTTTCTGTAGGTCTCATATTATTCGAAAACCACGTCATAAAGTTATTTTGTTTTTATTATAAAATGTATCTATTATACTAGTATCTAGCGGGGGCTGCCATTTTTATAGTGTTACAGCCTATCGTGTTTATATAAATGATGAAAAACACTATTAGACAAGGAAAGATAGTTCGGCCTGCTCTTAAAAAATTTTGAAGTATTATTTACTCTAAGAATCTATACAGAGAAAATCATATATTTTTCTTCTTTTCTAACAGAAAAATTTAAGGAGATATAAAATGGAGTACACCTATAATCATAAATATTGACTGTCTTTTCATCTTGTAGTTAATTTTCTAGAGAAAAATGTATTAGCCTGTAATATGTAGCATGGTAATTATTTAGTTGAACTTTTAAATAAATTTATTATAGTTTTCAAGATATTTAGATTTCTAGTACATAATCGGAATAATTAAATAAATAACTAACAAAAAATACCTCACTTCTAACGTCACATAGCTTATGTATATTATATTATGAATACAATTTTCTAGATTATTAAATATAAGCTAATATTCTTGACTCATGATTTTTTATAATATTATAGTTTGATATGCAATAAAATTCTTATATGTTCGTTTAAACAAATTAATGAATGTTTCAATATGGGCTGATTCTATACAGATTCATGCAGGTCGTCACGGATTGCATTTTTAATTTTGGAAACTGAATATATTCTGACTCAAAAAAAAAATTGAAAATTTCAAAATCTGGCTGAAAAGATTTTAGATTAAATGTTAAAGAAAGAGAAAGAAATATGAAAACTCCATATTCAAAATGGTTTATCTCCGTCAATTTTTGACTCTATTAGACGAAGTTTTTTTTTTAATTTAAAAAGACATACACATACACTTACACGCATACGCACATACACATACACATACACACATACTCATGCACATACACGCATACTAATACAAACATACGTTCACACTTATTATACACATACGCCACGAGCACACCTACATATATATATATATATATATATATATATGGGACATTTCACACAAACTGAGAGAGCAAAAAAATAAAAATCGATAAAACTCTGAGAAATTATTTTTTTTTTAACTCAAAATATGTAAAAAATTTTCAAGGATCTAAATTGAAAGAATCAGGAGCTACTGGACCTTGAAATTTGAAACATTTTCAAAATTTTTGGAAAAGTCCCAAATTTATCATTTTTTTCCTAAAAATCCTTGTTTTAAAGAAAAATCCATATAAACACTTCTTACTGTAAATGAAAAGAAGAGTTAGCATGATTTTTTATAGACCTAAATTTTGCAGTTTTCTGATTAGTTTTTATATGTATAACATGGAAATTAAAATTATTTATTGTTCGCCTCTCAATAAATTGGCTTTCGAGTGCTTATTTTCTTCTATATTCTATAAACTTTATAATGAATTTTTGAGTGTGTAAGTCAGAGCCACCAATAAGGAGTGATGACAGTTAAAAATATAAATTTTTATATATTATTTATTTTTCTTATTGAAAATAGCCTGACGTATACTAAACATAAGCATCTGGTTTTAATACTGAGAAACTATTAAAATAAGTTTAAAAATCTTATAGTAGAATGTTATTCATCAATTAGAGGCTTAATTATTAATTGAACATTACTCGTTATTATTATAATTACAATTACTTTCGAAAGACAAATAAGACTTTGAGTTATTGTAAGCTCAAATAATTATTTTTAATAAAAACTTATTTTAGAGAATTGTTTTATCAATAAAAAACAATAAATATATATTAACTATTTTACTCGGCTTAACTTTCTATAAAAAGTATCTGTTAAATGAAAAATGATGATATAATTTTGGATTACACACTTGTAAAGGAAATGATAGTAGTTTCCATTACATCTAAATTCAGGATCTGTATCATCTTCTAAATGAGCTGTTGCAATTGGAGTACTGATTTTTAGATTAGCATTAATAATTTCATGGTACACCTTGAGTAATGTTCATAGATGCTACACGAGCGAAATGGAAAGTTTTCAAGGTTATTCAAGTACCAGGTTCTCTAATACTTTGTGCAGCTAAAGCACCAACTGCAGTGCCTTGATCAATTTTTGCTTTCATATATTTATCCTCACTCGTATGAATGAATTCAACAAGTTGTGACACAGTTAAACGTACAATATACCTGTAAACTGGGGCATCTGGTTTAATATGCTGTCTAATCCTAGCAATTATAATTGTAACTGTTTTTAAAAATTGAGCTTATTCTTGCTTAAATTCTTCTCTTACACAAGAATATTCCTCTGACATCAAAAGTTCAGAGGTTACTTTTATAAAACTAGGGCCATCTAATGGATTTTCAATTTTGTACGCTGATATAGATTTACTATCATCAAAAACTCTTTTATAATCAACAAGACAGTCTTTGCCTCCCATGTACATTGGGTCCATAGAATCTACACCATAAAGAATTTGAACAATATCACCAACAAAATTCCAAACTGTCATATCATAATGTAAACAAAGATCTCCAAACTTACCAATCTTCTTTGCATGTATCCAGTTTCAGCAATTTTAACACACGATAACCACTATTAGCTTGTTGTCCTACACAAGTAATCATTTGTAAAATATTAATAAAACTCCCCTTGGATTCTGATAATGCTATAACTAAGAGACTATTACTAGGATAAAGTTCTTTTGAACAGATTTTACCAGCAAGGTCGCGAATAACTGAAAGTTTTTTCAAAATCATGGTTTCAATACTTTCTTCTTCGAAACAACCAGGTTGACAAGGCAATCGAGCATTTTCCATTTTATGAATATACTTAATACACTTTACATAGCTACACTGAGAAAATATAGTTGGCTTTACTACGTTTAGAAGGATGAGATTTACCGATGTACTATTTCTCTCCCTTACTACAGCAACATAGTAAATACAACTGGATTCTCCAGTAGGCATTTAGTAGCACATGATGAATAGATCCTAACCTCAAAAGCTACACAATAAATAATACTATTAATTTACATATTATTAGAATTTACAAACGTAAATAGACAACATAAGATAAATAGATAAAATAACAAGAACCAACAAGACTCAGAAAGACTAAAAAGTCTTAAAACTTTGGTTAGTCTAGTTTAAAAAAAAAAGTTGAAATACTTATAAGGACTTTAGTAATTCCTACTATGTTGCATCTAATAAATGCTACTAATGTAAAAGGTTAAAATAGAGCCCAATAGAGCAAAAGACAAGCAAACGATTCTTTTTTATGGAAAAATATGAAATTTTGATTATTTTTCGAGTGAAGTCTGAAACGGAAAAACAGTTGAATCAACTCAATCAAGTTCGATTGTTTTTCCGTTTCAGACTTCACTCGAAAAATAATCAAAATTTCATATTTTTCCATTAAAAAGAATCGTTTGCTTGTCTTTTGCTCTATTGGGCGGTTGTCTTACTTTTCTATGAAAATATTTAATTTATTAATAATAAAGAAAATTTAGATTAGACAAGGACAGAACTATACGGCCGCCTCTTAACCTTAGTCTCTCCGTCTAACCAAGGAAGTACGCTTCTATAAGCATTAATCTGCAAATTTAAATTTGTTTGTGCATAGGTTATAGCAGAAGCGAATACGCAGTGTCAGTGTGGCTATGATGATATAATAATAAAAATATTTATACGTTTAAAATGGTGCAATTTCAGTGGTTGTGAATGTATGTTATAGTGAAAAGTACATTTAATTTTAAGATTTATAATCAAACAATTTTATACTAGTAAGAACATGATTTGATAAAGCATTTTTAGTGAATAATAGCTGTAGCAATCTTTTTTTCAATTTAGATTTTGACTTAATCTAAAAATGTTTGAAGCTGCTCAGTATTATTTCTTCTTAATAAGTATCATTAATCAGAGTTTAAGTTTTCTCTCTGCTTTTAATAAAATAAAAAAAGAAATTAAAGAGGGATGTTTTAAAAGAATTTGCTTTTATAATTAAAAAATCAAATGCATTTATTTAGCAAACATTGGTTTTAAATGACTTGGACTTGTTCTTACTAATGCACCAACAGTTATTGTAGCTAGAAATTTTTTCATCTGATTGTCTTGTTGGAATGATACTTTTGATTTATAAGAAATGCTATTTTGTTCGTTCAGAAATTTCATTTTTAAGATTAGTATTATGGTGGACCTATTTCAGTTATTGATGTTTACGCACAGATAATAGGTACGAGATAGATACAAATGATTATGTGATGAAACAATGGAAGGTGGAGTCTTAGCTCTTGTTGGTAGTCATTTAAAAGATTTAATATCTTATACAATAAATCAAAAAGCTTCAAGAATCAAAATTCATGCGCGTTGTTTTACCAAGGTTATGTTTTTACTTGCTAATAGTCTAAAGTATATGGAAATTAAATCAGCAAGATATGATTTATATTTTGATACTGGATATTGTTTACATGAAAAGAGACAAACGTTACTGTTTACTATGACGTTACTGTTCACAATTAAAAACTTCTTAATTTCATGAAAAATATTATTGAAAAAGTTGTAGTTGCTAGTAACATTGGACAGAGAGATATAGAAGAAAAATTTTACTTGATTCTAGAATCAAATGACATTTTCTTGACACAGTTGATTAGAAGCAAAACAAGAATTACTTTACAATAGCTATGTAAAGTGTACTAAGTATATTCATAAAATGGAAAATGCTCGATTGCCTTGTCAACCTGGTTGTTTCGAAGAAGAAAGTATTGAAACCATGATTTTGAAAAAACTTTCAGTTATTCGCGACCTTGCTGGTAAAATCTGTTTAAAAGAACTTTATCCTAGTAATAGTCTCTTAGTTATAGTATCAGGATCCAAGGGGAGTTTTATTAATATTTTACAAATGATTACTTGTGTAGGACAACAAGCTAATAGTGGTTATCGTGTGTTAAAATTGCTGAAACTGGATACATGCAAAGAAGATTGGTAAGTTTGGAGATCTTTGTTTACATTATGATATGACAGTTTGGAATTTTGTTGGTGATATTGTTCAAATTCTTTATGGTGTAGATTCTATGGACCCAATGTACATGGGAGGCAAAGACTGTCTTGTTGATTATAAAAGAGTTTTTGATGATAGTAAATCTATATCAGCGTACAAAATTGAAAATCCATTAGATGGCCCTAGTTTTATAAAAGTAACCTCTGAACTTTTGATGTCAGAGGAATATTCTTGTGTAAGAGAAGAATTTAAGCAAGAATAAGCTCAATTTTTAAAAACAGTTACAATTATAATTGCTAGGATTAGACAGCATATTAAACCAGATGCCCCAGTTTACAGGTATATTGTACGTTTAACTGTGTCACAACTTGTTGAATTCATTCATACGAGTGAGGATAAATATATGAAAGCAAAAATTGATCAAGGCACTGCAGTTGGTGCTTTAGCTGCACAAAGTATTAGAGAACCTGGTACTTGAATAACCTTGAAAATTTTCCATTTCGCTCGGTAGCATCTATGAACATTACTTAAGCTGTACCTCATATTAAGAGGCCGTTGGATCTCTCTATCCTTTTCTACTTGAAAAATGTTTTTGGAAAAACTAGTAATTATTGATAGAAATTAAGAGTTGTCCGCAACTTGAACAGTAAAGAGAAATATCTCTTCTGATGAGGACAAGTTAATTTTGTTGCTTTGTTTTAAAGAAAAGTTTGACATATCTAAACATCATATCTACCCTAACTACTGATTTTTTAAGTATGTCAAACTTTTCTTGAAAACAAAGCATCAAAATTAATTTGTCCTAATCAGAAAAAATATTTTTTTTTACTATACAAGTTGCGGACAACTCTTAAATTCTATACATAATTACTAGTTTTTTCAAAAACCTACATTTTTAAAGTAAAAAAGCATGGAGAGATCCAGCGTCCTCTTAATGAAATTATTAATGCTAATCTAAAAATCAGTACTCCGATTGTAACAGCTCATTTAGAAGATGATACAGATCCTGAATTTAGATGTAATGGAAGTCACTATCATTTCTTCTAACAGTGTATGTTCCAAAATTATATCATCATTTTCCATTCAACAGATACTTTTCATAGAAAGTTAAACTGAGTAAAATAATTAATATTTATTTATTCTTTTTTATTGATGAAACAACTCTTTAAAATAAGTAAATTTTCATTAAAAAATAATTATTTGAGCTTGCAATAACTCAAAGTCTTATTTGCCTTTCGAAAGTAATTGTAATTATAATAATGAGTAATATTTAATTGATAATTAAGCTTCTAATTGATGAATAACATTCTACTATAAGATTTTTAAATTTATTTTAATAGTTTTTCAGTATTAAAACCAGATGCTTATGTTTATTATACGACAGGCTATTTTCAATAAGAAAAAAAATAATACTTGAAAATTTATATTTCAAACTGTCATAACTCCTTATTGGTGGCTCTGACTTACACAATCAAAAATTTATTATAAAGTGAATAGAATATAGAAGAAAATAAGCATTTGAAAGCCAATTTATTGAGAGGCGAACGATAAATAATTTCAATTCCCATGTTATACATTTAAGAACTAATCAGAAAATTGCGAAGTTCAGGTCTGTAAGGAATCATGCTAACTCTTCTCTTCATTCACAAGAGGAAGTGTTCCGATGGATTTTTCTCTAAAACATCAGGATTTTTAGAAAAAAAATGATAAAGTTAGGACTTTTCCAAAAATTTTGAAAAATTGTCAAGGTCCAGTAGCTCTTGATTTTTTTAATCTAGATCCTTGAAAATTTTTTTACATATTTTGGGTAAGAAAAACAATAATTTCTTAGAGTTTGAGCGATTTTTATTTTTTTGCTTTTTTAGTTGGTCTGAAATGTCCCATATAGATATACATATTCATATATACAAATAGAAATACACACATACACTCGCAATCATACACATACACGTACATCAGCACACCTATATATATATACAAAAATACAAATACACACATGCACACATACACATATACATACACATTTGCACATATAAATATCACATACACACATACACTTACACAAATACACTTACACACGAACTCACATACATGCACATACATATAGACAGGTACAAATATGCACATACACATAGACACATACAAATACACACATAAACATACAATCATACACATTCTAATACACACACATACGGGAAAACGCACACAAAAAACCACATAGACATATACTCATACAGACATACACATACACATAGATATATGGGCAATTTTTAAAAACTTTTAAATTTTGGTCACTCGATTTTTAACAATTCAAAAGTCTATAATACAAGTTTCTGAGGTGGCACATACTTCAATAAGGGCTTAAAGTACTATTTTCTTAAAATAGAATATGTAATTAAATTTTGGTATTGATTGAGAAATTGCACTTTACGGTATATAATTTTATTCGCCAAAAATGATACTTTCTTTCATATTTTTTTACGTGTATTTCTTGAGCTATAAAAAAAGTGCATACTTTTGATCATTCTTAAATTTTCAGAGCATAATAAATACGGTAAAAAAAAAAGTTTAAGCCTATCCTGGTGCATGTGCCCTTCTTTATAAAGCTGTTTGACTATTTTTAATGTAAGTGTAATTTTTAGGTGAATAATGATAAGATCTAAATGGAAGGTAGTGGGCAACCTCAACGCAGTTAATACAAGTATAATATGTGTGGTCGGACAACAACGTTTAGCCTAAGCTAAATTGAATTATTTGTGATGACGTTGACGACGGAGAAGGAGATGGCCATCCATACAATCGCCCGTGGAGGGGCGCGGTCTTCTTTGTGATTGTTACACGCAGTCTGCTGGCTGACGGTTGATTTACGGCGTATATGCTTTTATGTCTTTTATATGGACACGCGGTATAATACCGTTATTATCATCTTAAGATCACAGACTACTGGTGAGACTATTTTGTGTACTAAAAATAGGCCTATGAAATTATGATGTAATTTGACTGCGAAATCTTCATCTTTGTCCGACAGCTTGTGGATTTTCTTTAGAACTTAATCTACCATTTGCAGTTGTTAATGTCTGTGATGCTTATCGTGGTGCTGTTTTTGCTTTAGGTTGCTGGTGATCAGATTAGACTTCTCTTGTTTTAAAGCTTTCTGGGTCTTGGTGATATGGTTGAATGCGGTTGTCGGTCGATTGGTCTGTGGGTTTGTGGCTCCAGCTGGGGTTAGTTCTATTCTGGTGTTCAGGTATATTGCAGAAAAATTCGTAGACTTGCTCTCGGCGGTATTATAGGCGAAAACATTTAGATGTTTATCCCATCACTTGTTGTTGCTGCTAATATACTGTTTTATCATCAGTGCGATGATTTGATTTGCTCTTCCTACCGGATTACATCGCAGTGTGTAAGTAGGCGTTAAACGATGTGCAATGTTGTTGTCTTTCAGAAAATTGGTGAATTCACTACTGATGAATTGTCTCCCATTGTCGTCTAAGATAGTCTTCGGGCAACCATGACGAAGGATGACCTAGTTTTCTATTGATTGTGTGAGAGTCTTGGTAATGACTCTTCTGAACGGTGTAAACTCTACCCACTTAGTAAACCGATTTTGCATAACCAAGAGGTTGGTGTTCTGGTTTTTCAATTTTGGAAACGGACCGACAATTAAGTGATAAAATAAAATATCGGCGATGGGGTTATTGGGTCCTTACCGGGATTCTATTTCAAAGTCGTATTGGCTCAATTCGATAGCCCAGCGGGCAAGTCAACCTGACGGATCGTCTATTTAGTAGAGCCATTTTAAGGACTGATAATTTGTGATTACGAGGAAACGGTATCATTCCATGTAATCACGCACCCTCCAGATACCCGACTTTACAGCCAGACACTCTAGCTCAGTGACATAGTAGTTTTCCTCTGCGGGATTTAACGTAAGGTTTGCATAAGCTATAATATCTTCGTGGTTATTTATATTCTGGGTTAGCACGGCTCCAAGGCCATCGATGCTAGTATCTGTTTGCATAGCGAATGGCATGGACCAGTCTGGGCAAGCCAGAACTGGAGCTTTATTAAGGAGCTTTTTAAGCTTGTCAAAAGCTTCTTGTTTTTCCTTACCTCGGGACCATGCGGTTTTTTTAGCATCATGTTGGGAGGTACAGCAATAGTGGATACATTCTTGACAAAACGTCTGTACCGAGAGACAAGGCCTAGAAATCGACGCACTTCTTTGACGGTAGAAGATGCAGTGAGATTCAAGATAGGCTCTATTTTTTCTGGGTTGGTGTGTAGACCTTGCTCGTCTATCACATGACCTAAATACTTTAACTTATTTCTGGTGAAAAAGTATTTGTCGAAGTTCGGTCTGAAGTTTGTTTGACTTGGGCGTTTGAAGACCTCTTAGAGGTATTTCATGTGTTTATTTAAAGAACCTGAATAATAATGTCATGCAGGTACGCAAACGCATGTGGTGATATGTCTGGTGTTATCACAGCATCTAGGAGGTGTCAAAATGTAGCGGTAGCCGAATAAAGTCTAAAAGGCATGACATTGAACTCCTAGAGTCCTTTTCTGGCTATGTTTATTGCTGTGAGCGGTTTACTCTCTGGACTGAGTGGCGCCTGACAATATCCGTTCTTCAGATCAATTGTACTAAGGAATTTGGCATCTTTTAGTTTGTTCAGGATTGCATTCATTCGCGGAAATGGGTATGCATCCTTTTGTGTGACTTCATTTAGCTTTCTGAAATTTATACAAAACCTGGGCTTTTCGTTCTTTTTCTCGACCAGCACGACAGAAGAACTCCAAGGGCTCGATGACGTGCTAATCACTCCTTTTTCCAACATCTTTTGCACTTCCGTATCTACAATGTCCTGAGTATTAGGGTTACGTGGCCGATATCTCTGTTTGATGAGCATCAGATCCGCTAAACGGATATGTTGTTTTGCTAATAGCGTGACATGCCTTCGGACGCCTTGAGTTCTTTATCTAACAATCTTTAAAGTTGAGCTTCGTTGGTATCGACAAGTTCGCTTAGACCTGGTATTTTTACTGTACAGGTCGTATTGATGGATACCGGATACACCTTGAGCCATGACAGTAAATTCATACCAATTAGTATATCATCGTCGGCATTATCATAAATGGCTGTCGTACGTAAAATCTCAGAATCTTCAAAGGTCTGGTAACAGCTTCTGTGTTGGTTATTTCTTTCCCGTTGGCTGGTACTGTGATCTGATAAAGAACAATGTTCTCTTTTATAAAGCAAAATCAATTTTATTTTTAAGGAAAATTTGAAAACTAGATAGTTTACTATAATCTCTATTTTATAAAGTTTTCTTTGAAAGTGAGCCGATAAAATAAATTTTCTTACATCAGAAAATATATTGCATTTAATAATACAAGATTTGGCTATAGCTTTATTCTATGCTGCAATAATTAATTTTTGCAAAAATGAATTTTTTTTAAATACGTTCAGTATTTTTCACAACATAGAGAGGTTCCCACTTCAGACAAACAAATTTGACTTGAGTTACAGAATATGATTCTTCAATGAAAAATAATAGACTCATATTTATTCTCTTTTTCTGAAATGTTCTATTGTCAAAATAATTGTCCTAAATCATTTTTTTGAATATAGAATGCAATTGCAATAAATAATTCTTTTATCTTTTTTTTACATTTTTTCCATAGGAGTCTCAGGTTTTAAGTTATTAAAGTACTTATAAGCACTTCTCCTTACTATATTAAAGAATGAATGACCGTAACTTTTTTTTTAACGAGAAAAGAAATACAGTTTATTAGACGAAAAGGAAAAATTGACTCCTCCAATTTGAAAGATCTTACATTATAAAAAGGTTTGGAATGGACTTATTCTACATAAGCGTTTAGGAGAATATGTTCTTTCCAAATGTCCCTACAAAGTAAGTTTTTTCAAATTTGAGGACTCCGAAATACGGGCTAATTTTTTTCTTCGAAGAATCATATCCTGCAATTTCCGAGATGGAATTCTTTGTTGGTGTACTATAAAAACTACATAGCTACACAAAAAAGTCAAAACCCAAGAACTTTACCGTATAGACTTTACGTTTTTGAGGTCGTTGAATCCAAGTGCGGGGTCAGTTTGATCTCATCACGTCAGGATCAAGGTCAAAACTGCAAAATTAACGGTAACTCAATTTTCAGCAGTCCTTTCTTATGTTTTTGGGGTCGCAAGATCAGGGTCCAGGTCATTTCAAGGTCAAATTATCTCTTATACAAGGTCATCCTAAGGTTTTCTTTTACGTTCTTTCCTAGTAGACTTGAAATCTTTTTTTAACATCTAGCAGTAGTCTGCCAGCATGGCAATATCCCATCTACCTTAAGGTAGTTCTATTGGTTTTTCACTTTTCTATGAATTTTTTTGAAATTGAAATATGTCGTAAATTAAGATTTACGCTCTACAATGGTATTTTGATTTGGGTGGATATCCACCTTCATCTTTTAGATATTTTAGTTTAAAATTTGCTGAATTTAACATGAGAGTATATGGGCGAAGCGCTTAAAACGTAACATTTTATAAAATTGTGTGAAAAGTTTTCTATAGATTTCAAAGAAATTAAAATATATCATACTTCAGATCTCAAGGATTAAAATCGTACCTTGTAGATTATAGCAATCGACCCTCAATTCCGAAATAAAAGGAAAATAATGTCCTTACTCTATATTAATTTACACGTAAACATGCTGTCTTACGATTTGCATTATGTATACTTACAGATTCTGCGCACAAACATGTTTTCGAATTATTGTGCAAACACAGAACTCAACCAATTTCTCTTTCGTATAGTGTGAATTTGTAAGAAATATATTACTTCACGATGAGAACCACTGGAATAATAGAACTACCTTAATAGCAGTTCTTCATCACTTTGATACCTTGATGAAAATGTTATCCCTGTTCCTCGCTATTATTTTCACAGTCATAAAAAATATCATCTAAGTGTTTGTGTAGGAAATATCATTTATAATATGTTAGGTAACCCATTTTGTTCAAGTCCTCTACCGTTTTTGATACAATTACTTTGTAATTTTGGCTTCTGCAATCACACAAAAAGTTTTTAGCAACTTCTTTAAACTAAGCCATGCAGCTTTTTCATTTTCAGTGATGGTAGTATTAAATTGGTCATCGACTACTATTTTTCAAATTTTTGGACCATCAAAAATACCTTTTTTTAATTACGCAACTGATTTTCCTGGAAAATCGCTTCCCGAATATTTAAAGCACTGGCCTTTTTTATCTAAAGTCTATACAAATTGTTTCATCACACCAAGTTTTATGTGTAATGGTGGAATTAGAATTTTTTTCGGATCAACTGATGAAGTATTTATAACTTTGTTCTTTCCTACTTCAAGAGATTTTTTTTCAGGCCATTTGTGATTTGTATAGTGCTCTGAACGATCTCTATCCCATAAGCACAAGAAACATAGCGTTTTCGTAAATCTAGATTGTTGTCCTAACAACATTTCACAAACTTTCAAATCACCACATATACTCCATTTATGCTTGTCATACTGAATTTTTTTTAATACAATTTTGAGATAGTCGTATGCTTTCTTCATTGTAGTGGAGTGTGCTATTCAACCAAGGCATAGTAGTTAAACCGAGGATCAGTAGTTGGTAGTGTGTAGTAATACAGCTTTCTTACTGTTTGATGAATCTATAAACAACCTCCATCCTTTGTCTTTATATATATATATATATATATATATATATATATATATATATATATATATATACTAGGGGGGGTACCCCCCTGCTCGCTCCGCTCACCAACCCCCTATTTTTTATTGAAGTTACATTATCTTTTTTCTTTATTTTTATTAACTGTAAAAAATACAATTATTAAAATATATTAAGTTATTCTCAAAAATATAATTAAATATTTATTACAAACCTATTTTTGTTTTCCTTATTTATATGATGTTGAATAGTAAAAGTTTTTACTGTTTATATAAAACCAATTTTCACAAATAATAATATCTTATGAATGTCCATAGTATTCATAATTTGTGTTTTCACCTAAATTATTAAATATATAAAGTTTATATTGTAACTATATTTCTATATTTTCCACACCACCTAGTATATAAATACCGAGGTATATATGTAGGCGCGTTTTTTTTTAGTGGTTTTCTAACCACACAAAATTTTTGTTTTACCTGCCCATATAGCATCTTCAGGCACAACAATAAAATGTCTTTGAATCATGTTTGGCTTCAAAGGAACGTTGGTAAAGGTGAGATTTGGAAAAAGAGCTTTAGGAATTATCATAGATTGCACTACCGTGATTGGTATTTTGAATATATGTCCTTTGTCCACATTTGTTATGTCATAAGCTCGAATACTATAAGGAAATAATTACGATCAGCTTTCGATGTTATTTTTACACAGACCGCTCACACGAACATAGATTGTCTTTCAATGTATTACGGCCGTTTTTCAATGATGTTACACGTTACACGTTACATGTTACTTGTTACACGTTTTAAAATTTTATTGTCCGATATCTACTGTATATGTCACGTTATTGGGAAATATGACACCACATATATAGCTAACGAAAATGGCGGTTATAAAACCCAAGTAACATAGAGTCTTATATAGACACAAAACATTTTCACTATTTTAAATAGTAATGAATACCATAACTATGCACAGTTGATAAAAATAAATAAGTATATATACAACTAATAATTTTTATAGAAGTTTATAATCATACAAGTTGTATTTAAAAAATTATATACTATGAAATAAAAATTGAGGTTGAGTACTATCAGCTGCGGATCTTATGTTTACACAGACCGCTCACAGTAAACATAGATTCTCCTTCAATGTATTACGGCCGTTCTTCAACGATTGTTAGTGTTTCTCTCGCGGCCAGCGATGCCGATAGTGGCAGCGTCAAAGAGGGAGATTCAAAAATTTCAAAAATAAAAGTATTAAAAAGAATACTTTTTATGATTTGATTATTAATAATAAATTCAATCAAAGAAAGTTACTATAACAGAATAATTTTTGAATTAATATGTTTTACAGTTTTACTTAATAGTGGAAGTTAACGCGCTTACGCACAGAAGTCTTGCGAAATTTCCATTTTACCATGTTTCATGTAATTTATTCTTTTAAACAATAGCAGTATAAAATTTTATAAAATTTATTATAAAAATTATTAACTTAATATGTTTGTTCTATATATTTAAAGTAAAAGCAATGATTGCAAACAATAAAAATTAGCAAAAAGCTTTTTAAATGATGGGATTTAAATGAAATTGAGGATCAAAAAATGAGCTAAGGAGCAGCTAAGAAAGAGCAACAAAAACGTAAAATAACGTAAAAAAACACAAAAAAAAAGGTAAAATTTGAAGATCTACCTGAGGAGGAGTAAAAATGACCTAAAATAACGTAAAAATAACGGAAAAAAGTGATGGATTTTTTGAGGAAGAGAGAGGGAAGAGAAAATGAAGGCATGAGGAAACTCAAAAGAAGAGAAAAAGAAGAGGGAAGGAAGGGGAAACGAAAAGAAAATGAAGAGTAACAAATAACGTAAAATAACGTAAAAAATAAGGGAAAAAAAAGGGGATCAAAATTAGGTAAGAGGATGAGAAAAAGAGGAGAAAGGGAGGAGCTTGGTCGTAAAAATTTTCCTTACAACTATATAATATAGAGAGATATATATATATATATATTAATACATGTATATAAGGCCTTATTTCGGCCATTTAACCTTTTATGTTTTTTGATTCGAATAAAAAAATTTTCGAATGTTTTAATCTATTCTAAATTATATCAGATATTCAATAATATTACTTTTCAATGCTTGAGGAGATTGATGTTTTTTATAACTTTTCATAAAATACAACATTTTTATAAATATTATTTACTTTTTGTAAAATCTGTAAATTGAGAAATAATTTTATTTCACTTTGATTTGCTTTTTAATTTTTTCCTATTGATTTATTTTAACAAAGAATCTTATGGCGCCCTTAAATGCTTGGAGCCTGGGGCAGTTACGGGACTGGCCGACAGAAGCTAAGCTTCCACAATATACATAGAAAGTAAAAAATGTAAATCTTGCGAAAATTATAATTATTATTGATAAAAATAATAGTTATAATATTTATAAAAAAGTCGGGCTGTGGCTTATTCAGTAGAGCGTTGGATTCGTAATATCAGGATTTTGAGTTCTAATTCCATTCTCGGCAGCCGATTGATTCAAGCACCACTGTATGTTACATGTGCTTTGTTCACAAACACACTCACGAGCTCCATCGCTGATAAGCATAGCAAAAATCACATAGCATAAATACAGCGCGAAGATAAAAAAAATATAATATCCATCAGAATATTAGTTATTTTTTACTTGATTTGTTATTAATTAAAATTATTAGAATTGATTATTTTTAAATTGATTTATTATCAATTTTAAGAAAAAAGTAATATAATTATTAAAAAAATATTTAGGTGCAATCGTGATTACAATTGTAAACAAAGTGCGTGGTACTTAGTAATTTAGCACACATTTATCAACAAAGTAAAGATATGAGAGAAAATAAAAGAAAGAGAGAGAGAAAGAGCAAAGAATGTACATACAAGTATCAACCACAGTATATTCAACGCGCATCTACTTTAGTGTATATGAGCATATCTCCACAACTTTTAATTTTTTTATAATGTTTTTGAAAAGTCATTTTACTGCTATTACTGGGTAGCGAATAATGCACACTATTCAAACTAGGTCTACATCTTTTGTACAATCTTGTTCCTCTATTTTTTATGTATATGGTGAATGTGCCACCAATGCTCCAGTAGATATTTCTATAAAACGAAAATTTTTACATGGATAAAATTTCCGAACTTTTATCCATGTAAAAATTTACGTTTTATAGAAATATCTACTGGAGCATTGGTGGCACATTCACTATATACATAAAAAATAGAGGAACAAGATTGTACAAAAGGTGTGAACCTAGTTTGAATAGTGTGCATCATTCGCTACCCAGTGACAGCTGTAAAATGACATATCACCAAAAGATTAAAAGTTGTGGAGATATGATCATATATACGTTATTTTCTAAACAGAGTGGATTTCAAAAGAAAAGAAGGAAGAGAGTGAGAACGCGTTGTGACCAGTATGATATGTTAAGAATATATAGTAAGTTGGGAGTAGAGTGAGGGATCATTTTCCTTTCATGTCGATTTTTATCGTCGAACATATGTGTGGGTTAGAATGAGAGTGGCATAAGTCACATACTTCTAATTTCGAAATTCTCGATGTAAAAGTTATAAGTCAATAAAAAAATCAGGAAAAAGTTTTCTAAAATTATAGTGCATTAGATTGATAGTTTATAATGTTTTTTCTTATAATTCACCCGAACATGAAAGCATTGTTTCGATTTTTTTTATTATAATAAAAAACATTTCACATTTGTGGCTTATGTCATTTTCATTCTAATTTAGAAGTTTCAAATTTGTAAGTGTTTATGGACTTATGCTATTATCATTTTTAATATTAAAAACAAAAGAATTCAATTGTCAATTTATAATCATATTTTTTATTTGAACAAATATTATTTCACAAATGCTCTTAATAGTTAACATCAAACGATTAACTATATTGAAATAACACAATTTCACTATAACACAATGATAACACAAAAATTTCAATCCATATCAGATTCATTAGAAATTAAGGTATCCTGATTATTTTCACTAGTAGTAAGATTAAAAAAAAATTATGAAAATCAGTAGAATGAATTGAAGTAAGTGTAACATCTTTTTTGTTGACTATAAATTTCGGGATTCCTTTGCCTTTTTCTACCTTTTTTTAGCAACTTATCGTTTTTCAAAACTATTATTTGTTTTATTACTTTGTAATTCTGAATCACTACTTGGAATATAATCAGAGCTATTATCCAACGACATAATTCATTTAAATACTCATGTCATTTGGAAATACTTTAAATGTACTGCTTTATATCAAATACAACGAGTAACTGTGACTACATTGATTACTACTAACTATACTATACTTAGAAATCTTATTTATGAATATAAACATGTTTGTTCTGTCCAGAGATGCGGAACGGCATATTTATTTCATGTGTCCTCTATTAAAGGCTATGAAATGATGTATACGAAAACTTAGAATTTATTTAGGACAGTTTCAAATAATAAATGCAATTTAGAATTAAAATTCCATTAAAATGTAACTCATGCCATTTTCATAATTAACCCTTTTACATTTCTGTTAAGAGGAGGTCACTTATCTTTGTCCTTTTCTAATTCAAAAATTCATTTGAAATAAAAACTAAGAATTTTAGCAAAAAATAAAGAGAAAGCCGCATCTCATATCATAAAAAGGAAAATTTTCTTTAATGAGAAAGAATTAATTTTATTGCTTCGTTTTCAAGTCAACCTTTAAAAACCAAATTGTTTACCCTAACCTCTATGTTTCAAGTTTTTCAAAGTTTTTTTGAAAACGAAGCAATAAAATCAATTTTTGACACTCCGTGCGAGAAGCTCGATTTCACGCACGCTGTACAAAGTGACACGTGCGAAAATGGAGCTTCTCACACGTCGTGTCAAAAAATAGTGTTTGATTCTCGTGCGAGAAAGTGATTTCTTACTCGTGTGACCTTTTCACCCTCGCTTCGCTCGGGCGCAAACCGCCACACGAGTAAAAAATCACTTTATCGCATTAGTACCGGAATATACTATTTTCCTTATCAAAGAAATGATTGCTTTTTGTGATACAAGATGCGGCTTCCTCTTTATTTTTTGCTAAAGTTATTAGTTTTTGTAAAAAAATCAATCTTTTGATGAGTGCTAAATAAGCGAAGGTTTACTTGAATGAAATAAACGCAATTAATTTGTAATAAATAATTTATTATAAAATAAACGCAATCTTAATGTATCTCAACTGCCTAACTATTGACCACTGAAGAAAACGCATCTCGCGTTCATCAAAGATACCCCATCTTACGGCGGTACCACACACTTCACACACACGATTGAGCGTGTCTATATTTCTAACATTTCCTTCCACGTTCAATGTTATTTATCGTACATAAATAATTTTTGATTAGAATACATGAATAAAAATATACATAAAAGAAATAGAATTTTGAGTTTTTCAATCTTGATTTAAAGATGATTGCTGTTTGCTCTATTGTTTGTTGTTTTATTTAGGACCTGTAATACATACAAAGTAAAGAATATTAAAATAAAATGAAATTTGAATAAACGAATGTTAATATCTATATTTTTAAATTTTTGTCAGTCTTATCAGTCGTTCAGTATTAACTTTGACAACCATTCATGAAATTCAAATTCTAGCGGTTTTACATAGTGTTTTCCTTTATTTTTTTCATACTTCTTAAATCTGTTCCACTACCTGTTTTTTTTATCACTTGTAAACAGTTGTCTTGTCCTTCATATCTAAGTTTAAAGTCTATTGTTCCTTTTAATCATATAAATACTCTTTTAACCATTTGTCAGTTATCTTCAGTAGGTTTGATTTGGTGTCTGCTCAGAACATTAACATCATAGGCAATATTTGGCCTGCTTGCATTGATTTATTATTTTCTTTACGCTGTCTTCTCTTGCTATTGTCCACCTGATTGGTTACCATAGATCTTCGTTGAGTAGGTGATTGATCAAAACTAACTTCTTTAGCATTTTGGTTATGTATTCTTCTTACTTAATCTGTCTCACTTTATTTCTAAGCTTAAGAAACTTTTAGGCTCACCAATTTCTGTCATTTTAAATTCTTTCTTAAGATTTTTTTTTATTCTTTCAAGCATCTGTGCATTATTGCAAATCAGCAGAATATACAGAGTCCATATTTCTTCACTGCCTCTTTAAATCTTTCATTCCAACAGTTTGGACTGCAAGATTTTCAAATCTTATAAAACCTTTTCAAATTCACAAATATTGTTTTGTTTGATCCTTTCAATCATCCCTCCAGATATTTCCATGTACACCTCACTGTTTAAATATCCATTAAAAAAATCTGTCTTTACGTCTATCTGACATATTTCTAAATTCAGTTGGTTTGCCACTGCCAGTATAGATCTGATTAAATGTACTCGTGAAACCGGTGCATATGTTTGCATATCATATTTATTTCTTTCTCTCCCTCCGGTCTTTCTATTTGAGTTTCATTTTCTCTGTCTTCTTATACGAAATTCACAAACCATGTATCTTCATCTGTTCATCAATTTGTTTCCAGTCTTGTATATCAGTTGATGCATATCTGTCCTTGTAGACTAATTTTTCGTTGAATCGTACATCTCTGCTTTTTGTTGGTGTCACCCCAGCTGTAGTTGAAACAATCGATATTTTTTTAGAATTTACAACGATAACAAAGTTAATTCCGCTGTTTTTTTCATGTTAAACTCTGAAAGCTCCTCGAGAAACTTTTTTATCGATTTCATTTTTTATTGATATATGATCTTTCCTAATCACGCCAGTAGCTCGTAAGCCAAGCTTTTTCAAATAAACATGTAAATCTGGATTTGTGTTGTAATTATCAAACCAAAGATATTTTTCAATTTTATTTCTTGAAGTTGACGAGAGTAAAGCTTCACTCATAGATAAAATAGCCTGGCTTCCTAAAGCAATATTTGACAATTCAGAATTATAAGTGCCTTTTCTGTAGTATATGTCACAGTCAAATATGTACCCATCTGCACCATAAATTCCAAGTTCTTTTATACCCTATCGAGTTAATTTGTTTTTTATAAATTATTTTATAAATTATTCACCTATTCTCGTCTACCGATAATTCTGTTCGAAAAAAGCCAAACTGTTTTATATTTTTCCTAAAAATTTCTAATACAACTCTAACTCTCCAAGCACGATCTTTTTCAGTACTGTCTGTAGATTTCGAGCATTTGATTTATGATTTGATTTAAAAAAATTTTTTCTAAGACATCAGTGATCTAACTTCTTGGCACTCGAGCAAATCATTTTTAGACAAATAATCTTTTTCAGATGTTCTTTTATTAAGAGCAGAAAGAATAATAATGGCAACAAAATTATTTAGTTCTTCCATTGTTATATCTAAATCGTTATGTTTTGGAGCTTCAATAATGCATCATTTTATACTTCCACAAAGGAACATTTCAAATAATTCGACAGGAGTACTATTAGCAATCATTTTACGATCCATATCTTTTAACCAATATTTATTAGTTGGAATTTCGCTATATTTTTTTTCTCCATATGTCCAAGCATATACATGATATATATATTATAAGCTTAATTGACCAAACATAAACTTTTTAAGCTCAATATATCAATCACATATTAATAAAATATAAAGTGAATCAATTTAATATACCGGACATAGTATATATTATAAGACAGTCAGTGTGACTGAGCACAAGGACCGTTGGAGCTAGACTGAATACAACGAAGTGGCTCGCTCGCTGTTACTCGCTTGTCTGTCTTGACGCCTCCGCAGAGGCGGTCGCATGTATACACTTATATGTCTTAGTGCGCTTACAGCGCCATACTCATACACAGACTATGTGCGTGTCCCCACATCACTCACCCCCAATAAAAAAATGTTGTGTGGGTAATTTTTTTTTACTACAAGTACAAAACAATGTATGTTGTGTTGCACTCATGCATTTATCACACGTTATAATATAAAATTTATTTATCATATTAGAGGTTAACATTCCTCTTATCACAGCCAATGCCAAAAAATTTACAAACATTTACAAAGTTAAAAAAATCATTCTGCATACGAAAAATTCATCTCGATCATTCATACATTAACGTAGGGTTAGTATTCCCTTGGTTACAATATTTTTTAGACAATACTTATTAATCGCAGAAAAATTGCTGATTTTTTAGTTTAATATATATTTTTTTAGCAATAATTGCTTTATTACAATAAGGCTTTTTATTTATTTACAATAGTGATTATTTATTTTATCACATTACAGTTTTTGCTATATACAGCTTTTTTTTAGGCAAAAAATGTTAATTATCACAGTGAAGATCTTGCAGTTCAAAAGGACTCTATTTTACACAGTGTGTTTGCTGAATTATTACATATTATGTTGCATTACGCATTCTTAATAATACAAGTTTTAGTGAGAGCACTTTCATCATGTCTCATCGTCTGTTTATTAGCGCAATAAAAGTGCTGAGAATGCAATTTTATTACAATAAAATTATCAGTATATGCACTGATTTGTACGCAGTGCGACGAGTATACATACCCGCGCATTTAAATTTCCCGCCTAACGGCCAGCTACGATAGAACAGTAGTTCTGAGCTCAGTCACTAGGCGGCAACCTCAAACGTCGTTGCACTCAACGGGAAAAATGAGGCCAGAGTATCTAAGAGACCGAGAAGCACAGCTAACCAGAGCAGTGTAGACTACGGTCCTCTCTCTCTCTTTACCTTAGTGAGCACGCTAGGCTAAGAGAGAGTGGGGCCAGTAGTAGCTGGTTGCCTTAGCTTGTGGAGCACCACAGCTTAGGCAAAGCTTCTCTCTCTTGCACATGGGGATAGACCGAGTGAGCACGCTGGTCTAAACTCTAGTGCATATGCTGGCAGTGTTAGAGATACGTCGAGTGAGCACGCTGGCGTAGATCTACCTGCCTAGAGCACACTAGCTATTTTTGCCGCCGCCGCAATGCCGAACTTGCGCCGTTGAATTTAAGGGTGACGTCCACCCATAGCATTATATTCTATTTCACATTTCGCCGCTGGCTTAATTAAGGGTCTGGTTAACCCGTAGCCGTCGCGTCCGCCGCCGCGTGATTATGGAATATATTAAGGGTGTCGTCCACCTAATTATTTAATTCGCATTAGTTTAAAGGACTCCGTCCGGCCGCGCATAAATATTAGACATTAGAATAAGTTAAGGGTGTCGTCCACCCAATACATTTTTATATTAGTTTAAAGGACTCCGTCCACCTGCCGCGTAATCATTAAGATATTAGAATAAGTTAAGGGTGTCGGCCACCCATTGTCTTTACGTCACTTAAAGGTCCCGCATGCCTATAGAGATTTGTAACTCAGATAATTAAGGGAGCCGGCTACCCACCTTCATTATTTCCGTAGTATTAAGTATAGCGTTACTAGACGCCGCCGCCTAAGTTATATTATAATTATATTTAATTACTAATCACTTGTTTCTTTTGTTTTGCACATTGTTGCAGGTAAAAGCCGCCGGTATAAACTAAACCGTCCAGGCCGTAGAATCACTTAGTTAAAGTAAACTATAATTCAGATTCTTTAAAGATTATTGATTAATTGATTTCACTTATTGAATAGCCGTCAAGTGGCCGATTTGATTATTTTTGTACATTACATTCCGTTAAGGTTAGGTTAATTATTTGCATTGTATAAGGTCATTAGGTTTAGCTTTGATTGATACATTATTATCATTCCATATTTGTAATTGTCGTTGTAAGAGATTTATGAGTACAATAAAGCCAAGGTACTCCATAGCATAACCAAACGTGTTAAACCCGGTTACTTTCCTTTACTTTCCGCCGCCCGATCCCTCCAACTCCTGCCGATCTTACCCTGGTAACTCACTGAAGCGTCTGGCAACAGGAGTTACACGTATTTCCCCCTCCCGAAAGGGAAAACGTTACAGCAGATACATTGCTTATTTGTTAATGCACTGAAGGTGCTAAAAATGCAGTTTGATTACAATAAAATTGTCGATATGTACGCTGATTTATATGCAGATACATTGTAAATGTTTTGATATATGTAAGTATTGTTTTACAATTAAATATTACATAATTGCGAGACTTACGCATTAGCTGATGCAGTCAAATGCATTAAGATGGCTATCTACTGATAAAAACGACTCAATCAATGGTGTTTTGGTTCATGCATATTTATCTAGATATCTTTCTATCTACTGATGTTTTTTATTGAATTGTCCGGTGCAATTACCAAAATGACGTTGTTTTATAAGCTAATGTATATTGAGTAATATGCAATTTTCTAGTACCATGATTGAGTGCAGCACTGAATATCTAATTATATAAACAAATATTTGTTCAAGGTTTTATTTAGTGCACTAGACTGTTAAAAAAAAGGAAAAGTTATACATTGTATATTCTTCTAACCTTCGCTAGAATTGTCGCGTGACTCTTATATACATATGATATATTAATTGAAAATAAAAAATAAAAAACTATTAATAAATGACTTTACTGAAAAAAAGGTGATGAAAAAAGAAGTTAATAAACGAAAAAGGTGTACAACTATTCCACAATTTACAAAAAAGGTTAGTTTGAAGTCGCAGCGGACTTGGGCTCGCGGATTTAATTTATGTTGTACCTGACTTTGAAGCACTCGTAGAAGGTGTCTTTTTCTGCAGATTGGCTCTTTGGAGTGAAATATGCGCCAAAGTTCTCTATGTGCCAGTGCATGGTTTTGCGTAGACATACCCTGCATCTTTGAGCTGCAAACCTGAAGAAGGGCACTCTGGATATGACGTCTTCCACAAAGCGTGGATTAAAGGAGCGATTCTCTTTGATGTTCTTACCCAAAGTATTCGTAATAAGGACGTCGCGTACCCGAAGGGTAGCAAGAGAGTCCAGAGTGTCCTCCAGGCGCTGATGGTATGGCAGCTTCACCGAAGTCAGGTAACGTGAAGCAAAAAAATTTTATCTAATTTGGGGAATGCCCAAGCCCGTAAAGTCGACCGTGCAAAGCTCTGGAGTTGCATCGATACAATTTTGCAAAGTTTGTTCTACGTACTTACTGCCCTCAAAGCTCAACTCCATCAAAAAAGGATGATTTCCGAGGACTGGTTGATGTACAAAGTCCAGTCCTTCGACGGTCGAGTTACTAAACTCCATGCGGAAGATCCTCGATCCGTTGACAACGGCAAAGATCCTCTCAGGGAGTTGCCGTATCTGAAACTCCGAGTCGATGTTAGAACAGTCCACCAAGCTCAGCTCTGTTGAAACCTGGTTATCTTTTATGAACTCAACGAGTTGCTCTACGAGCAGTTGCTGGCAATTGACCAAAATGATGAAAGAAAGTGTCAGTCGAGCTTGGGGACTGAGCCATGGAATCAAAGAGAGCTTGTCGGATTCCTTCTCTTCACTCTTCTTCTTCTAAGCCAAACGCACCGTTGGATTGTCGTGGACCAAGAGTTTAATGACACCCTTAAGACTGACCCTATTCACGAAAAACCCGGTGGTTTTTCCAATAATTAACTTTTCAATGGAGAACTGTTGGATCAGCATCTCAAGTGCCATTAGGCTTATGATCCGTAAAAATTTTAAAAGTTCGACCTTCTAAGAAATAGCTAAAGTGTTTTAAAGCCTTGTAAATCGCCATTAATTCGAGGTCGTATACGCAATAATTGGACTGCGTCGATGTTAACTTTTTGGAGAAAAATGGTAATGGCTGCCAACTGCCGTCTACATATTGCTCCAAAGAGGCACCCATTCCGAAATTAGAGGCATCTGTTGTTACGCGTATTTCGGCATCTACACACGGATGAGCTGAACTAGTGATGTTATTTATATCGTTCTTAGTTTTTTCAAAGGCTTTTAACGCGTCTTGGTTACAAACTATTAGCGTTCTATCTTTTTTCTTATTGCTTTTAATTAGTGCGTGCAGATGGCGTTGCGTTTCTGCCGCTTGTGGGGTCGCCTTTCTATAAAAATTAACTAACCCTAGAAATCGGCGTAGCTCGTCTACCGTTTGGGGTTTTGGAAAGTTTTTTATAAATTTCACTAATTTAGGGTCAGGCTTAAGGCCATCTTTATCGATAGTATCACCAAGAAAAACTAATCGTTCTACCTCTAGAATGCATTTTTTTAAATTAAAATGCAAATGGAAGTTCCGCAACCTTCCGAGCACTATATTTAAGTACTTTTCATGCTCCTCGGTTGAGGTCGACGCCACGAGTATATCGTCGATGTACGCAAAGACGAAGTCTAAATCTCCTAGCGCTAGATTAACATATCTTTGGAATGTCTGCGACGCGTTTCTAAAACCGAAGGTCATAACGAGAAATTGATATAGACCAAACGGCATAATAACTGCAGTTTTGGGGACGTCGTCTGAAAAAATGGGTATTTGTGAAAACGCACTTTCCAGATCAAGGGCGAAAAAAATAGTTTTACCATATAAATTACCGGAAAAATCATGCAAATTTGTTATGGGGTATCTATCCGGTACCGTTATCTTATTCAGCCTCTGATAATCTCCGCAAATCCTCCATTCTCCGTTTTTCTTTTGCATCATATGTATAGGTGTCGCCCAAGGGCTCTTCGAGGGCCTACAGACGCCCGATTTGCACCAGTCTTCAAACGTTGCTTTCGTTATTTTTAATTTTTGCAAGTGCAAACGTCGCGGTTACTGTGCGCAGGATGGACCCGTGGTTTCAATGTAATGATAAATTTCCCTATTCCCTGGGGCTTCGGTTTATCTACACCTATCACCGTTGGATATTAACTTAGTGTATGCGCATATTTCATTTTAGGATCTACTAAGGAAATTTGTAAGTCAAGAACTACCCTGTTAAAACCAAGAATAGTTTCATTCGTATTAGCGCTAATTAATCGTTCTTTATTTAAATCAGGCAAAAGATGAAAATGATTCAAGAGGTCTCCATCCATTATCGGGTAAGGTACATCTGCAATAATGAACGACCAAGGCAGTTCTTGCGCATACCCAAGATTAAGTTTTTTGTGTAATGTGTCGTAAGTGTTAATTTGAGTGTCCTTGGCCGCGTAAAGGTGCATGTCAGTCTTGTTACCTTTAAAATTTTTCGGCTTGGGCACAACGGATATTCCCGCGCCCGAGTCTATTAAAAATATTTCGTTTGTATAAATATCCTTTACGTGGAGACGCACTGATCTAGTCCCGGCTACGCTGGTCTCTATTACGAGCCAAGTTTCTAGTTTAAATTTTGTTTTGTTTTTGACGTGTTAATATTACTTGTGAAATTTGAATTTAACGACTTTGAAAGGTTATTTTGATTTGTTTCTAGAAAATTCGCGTTGCTTGCATCATTTGAATTTTGATTTAGTTGACTTTGTAAAATTAACGATTTTAAAGATTCTATTTATTTATTGAACATTAGTACTTGCTCGTTGTGAGCTTGTTGTAAATTTTTAATTTTATTATAGCAAGCTTTCTCCAGGTTCTCATAGGCCTCTCTAGATACCATTTTTTCATGAAACGCGCTAGCCGTTTTAGCCATTAAAAATCTGTTTTGATCGAAATATGACGCGCTTCTAGACTTAAATGCGAGAGGTCTATTTGCGTTATTCCGTGCGTTGAGTATGAATCTACTAGTTATGTTTAATGGCGAAGTTTACGACGAATTTCGTGTGCTTGTTCGTGCGATTGCACCGCCCCCAACAGGTTTAAATTTTGCGGGGAGACGTTACTATTATTTTTCGTATGCGACGCTTCTGTTGCTGAGTCCTGTGCATTTGAAGGACTAATTTCTTTAAGGGCGAATGAAACACGTCTAAAGGCATTTTTACGGACGGGTGGTCGCGAAGGAGGAAAGAAAGTTTTATTATTATCTAACGAGCAACAGTCAGAAGGAGGCCCTTTCCTCAATATATATAATAAAAAAAGAATAAATGGCTATAAATTATATTTTTCCTTTTGAAGGATGGAAAAAATCTGTCTCGCACAGTCAAGCTGACCCCCATGTGCTTAGTATAAAGGACTGCATGCAGTCGACGACTGAAACACTAGAAAGCCTCCTGGCGTACGAGCACAATCGACCAAAAAAGAAAAAAACCGCATTCGACGCGTCAGGTTGACCCCTCGGTGTTAGCGTAAAAGACTGCATGTAGTCGATGACTAAGCACCAAAAGGTATCCCCTGGGCGTGGAAATAGCTATAAAAAAAGTAAAATGAAGAGAGAACCCCCCTAATGACTACTTGCCCAGCAAAATTCTGTTATATATACAATTTAAATAAATAAATAAATAAGACACAGCACGAAACAAATAATAATTTAAATGAGAAAAATAATATACGTTATGTTCAATAAAATTATTAAATGTGTATGTATATATAAAACAGAGTGTATATACGAAAGAGAGCAAATAAGTAAGAGATAAAATATATACTTAGAACAAATTGCAAACAATTTATGCGTACAAGTAGAATAATTGACTAATACTTAGAGTTACGTTAAAATTGCTCCGAAGTTTCTAGACCGGTGCGTTGTTAGAATTATGAAGTTAACTATCTATATGCGTTATATAGTACGTGTTAAAAGTCTAATACCAGCCTTTCTGACACCAACAAAGATTTTTTTTATTTATTTTTTAGGTTAGAATGATAGAGCATGCATAAAAAAGCTATTAGATGCTAAAAAAAAATTTTTGTGTTCGAAAGACCGATTCCCTGCACTCTGCAACGTTGAATTTACTTTTTCTTGTACAATACTGGTCACGAGGTGTAGGTTTTCATAAAGATTTTACTTTGTGTTTCATTGGCACGTGAAACTAGCCGTTTCGTTCCATGACCCACAAATTTTCACAAAGTCGTGATAAGTGATTTTTCGTGCGTCCTGTGCTCTTTATCCACACCTGAAATGCAGAATTCACTGTGTAGATTACTTTTACAACGATTACACAGGTAGACAATTAATGAGTACTACCTGTGTAATTTGAATGCGTTCATTAATGCTTTAATGTTACAAAGTCTTAAACTTAGAAGACTTGTACTTGTGTGCACAACAAGAATAAAAACAAAATGGAGAGTTTCTTTAAGAATGCTCTCAATACCTCGAAAAAAGGGAGATGTCCCGTTCGGCGACGCTCAGGCGATATGCCGCAAAAAAGCGTCCTGCGCCTGAAACAACTCGTTGACGTTGCCAAGGCTTGAGATAATTAAGCAACACGCGCATCAAGATAGCGGTTAACAAGGCGTCCCTTGTGCGTTGGCATAGATGTAGAACCCAAACCGTTGAGCGTAGAAGTCTTAGGCGTGTATCCTTGACCAAGATCACGTCGGGGTCACCAGTTGTGGCAGCTACCCAGGATAAGGAGAATCAGAGAGAGAGAGCTGTCTAAAATAATACAAGACAAGTGTGTGTTAATATTGTATATATTATAAGACAGTCAGTGTGACTGAGCACAAGGACCGTTGGAGCTAGACTGAATAGAACGAAGTGGCTCACTCGCTGTTACTCGCTTGTCCGTATTGACACCTGTGCAGAGTCGTTCGCATGTATACAATTACATGTCTTAGTGCGCTTACAGCGCCATACTCATACACAGACTATGTGTGTGTCCCCACAAGTACTATTGTACGTTCAAGCTTGATTTAATAAAATTTTTAAATATAGAATAATTATTATTCAATATTCAATTTGTATTCAATTTCTGTCATAGTTTTGAATACAATGCTGTCTTAGATAACTGTCACATACATCTTCTCATGAGAATGCTTGTTTACAAAATCATTTACCCTCTCTTGAGTTTTAAGAAACAGCAATAAGCTTCTCTCCTCTGTACGATGATAATTTTAATTAATATTTTTAAATATATTTTTCTTTTAATTTATTTCATATATACTCGTTCGTATCAGTCAGTTAATATTTAAATTGCATTACCATAGTGTTACTCGAGTTACTCGTATGCGCATATATATATATATATATATATATATATATATATATATATATATATATAAAATTAACAAATGTAAAGAATGACGGATAAGACTATATAAACGAATATATATATATATATATATATATATATATATATATATATATATATATATATATATATACATTTGTGTGACATACATCTGTATATGAGCATACATGAATGTATAACAGTGCGCGCACGACTAAAAGTATATATAAATATATATATATCCGTTCATATAGTCTTATCCGTCATTCTTAACATTTGTTAATTTATATAACCGTCTTATATATTTATATAATTAATAACAGTTTTTATTAAAATCATTCTTTTTCTGTCTTATTCTTTTTAATTGGTCTTTGTATGCATTTACGTAAACTTTATTTTTGTCTGCCTTGATTTAGTTCGTTTCGTTTCACTCATTCTGTCTCTTTTTTAAGCTGTCATTTTTATCGTGATAACGCGCACTTTCCTGTACACATACTCACATGTACACGGTGACTCATTTTAATCGCTACACCCGGATTTTTCGGATCCTAAGATAGATAGGAAAAAATGGTTCAGACAAAAGTTGTAGGGGACGAAGGCGGCCAAACGATGGTCCTAACCGCTTTGACTTTGAACTTGACCTTCAAGGTTATTTCAAGGTCAAGTGTTTTTTTTTAATAGGAACATCTATTTTTAACCCTGGATTCGAAAAAAGCTAAAAATTTTACGTTCGAAATCATATTGAGACATTTTTTTCAAGGTCATTTCAAGGTCAAATGAAGGTCGAACTCCGAAAAATCCATTTTAAGTCGTTTTTTTCATGAGTCACAGGCTTAAGTAGTTCAAACTGATCGTAGGTTTAATACTATTATGAGGGCGGCGATAGTGAGCGTGTCTATATTTTTAATGATTAGAAATGGACAGAAATATTCGACATGTTTTTAAGTGTCATCCTTACAGTGCTCATAATATTAAAGGAAAAATACAAAAAAGACACTTGATTTCCAAAAGTAAGTTGTTTTAATGCTAAAAACAAAATGTATCACCAACTAAATTTTTTTGAAAATGTGACTTCCGCCACTCTCGTTCTCACCCACACATATACTACTGGAGGAAGTCTACGACTGGCAACATGCGTTAGAAAGCAAAAAGAGAGAAGGCTGATATTAATATACGTGCCATCTCTCTTTTTTCTGATTAGTTTGGCTGTTTCCGTTTCTCGAGAAGAGAAGTAGCCAATAAGATGAGGTAAAAGAGAGATAGGATGTACCTTTAGAACAGCTTTCTCTCTCTTTGCCTTATCACGCTTTTAATAGATGGAAGGCTTGCGTCAGTAGTATATGCTCGAAGATTTCTATAAGAAAAACCCTCCTGGCCCAACCTCGCATAAGAAGCATAGCTTCAATAATTGTATAAATTACTTTCATCCATAAATATCTTATATAAAGTGAAATCACTTTCTTCTCTGGTCTTTCGGATCTACGCATTTTTCCACAATCCCTTATTAGATTCACATCATTATGTTGTAATTGAGTTAAGTTTTCCAATAGCGCTTTTTTATGCTAGGACCTTGTTAATAATTCTATCCTCCAAGCACATACTACTAGAAGAAGCCTCCCAGCTATTGAAAGCATGACGAGAGGAAAAGAAAGAAAACTGCAACCCAGGCACGCGCAATCTCTCCCGCCTCATACGATTCGATACGACTGTTTGTGAGAAACACAAGCAACCAATCAGATGTGTCGAGAGAGATAGCATGTACCTCATGAGCAGCTTTCTCTCTCTTTGCCTTATATATTATGATATAAAAATGCCTTATACATAACGCATACTGTGATTTGGAGGATTTCTCCAGTAGTATATGCTCGAAGGTTCCACCTAATGAAGGCACTTTAGCGATGTAGGGTCGTCCTGGGACCTAGATATCCTTTATAGGGAATCACTATTGCTATATCCATTTTCTTTCTCCTTTCACTCTTTCTTTGTCTTTATTATCTCTCTCTTTTATTCTCTTTTTCTCTCGCTTTTTTTGCTTTCTCTCGTTTTCTCAAATTCTCATTTATTCTCTCGCTCATTTCTGGCCTCTTTCACTCTCTCTTGCTCTCTTGTTTCTTCTGTCTTCTTGAATCTTCTACTTTCTTCCTTTTCCTCATGCTTTCTATAACATTTACTTACTCACATTCTTATACGTATATGCACACAGTTATTTTTTATACTTGCATTCTTAATTTTGCATTCCTTTTTGCAGTCATGATTAAACGCAGCATTGCATCTAAGCCTGTTATTTAGGATCGGATTTGTCAGTACAGCGCATTCTTTTGATTTTTTTATTCCAGGCTCTGCTTCAGACTTTTATTTGCATAATATTCCGTATGTCTTAAAATATATTTGTATCTGAATGGCGAATTTCCATATACAGACACTTGAATAACGCATAATAACGCAACATAAGCCCTTTTGCCCATGAACCCATATACCCATCAACCTATATACTCATGACCATATATACCCATAAACGCACATACCTATAAAGTCATGAACTCATGCACCCATTACCCCATAAAGCCATGTTCCTATACAATCATGAACCCACATAGCCATAAACCCATTATAATAAACTTATGGCTGATTCCATTCAGATTCATGCAGACCGTCACGAATCGAATTTTTTTCTGGCTAAAAACTATCTAAATGTGTTCTACTACTAAAGAGAAGATGTGGAGACCCCAAAATACAGCTTAAAAAAATTCTTTCACGATGCTATAACATATTTTGTGTTAAATGTTAAAACGAAAACGAACTTCCGTATTCAAAATGCTCTATCTCCGTCAATTTTTGACTTTTCGAGACGATTTTTGTTTAAATGTGAGGAATACAGTAGTTTTAAATGCTGTTCCGATTTTTGCGATGCGAGTTGATCCCTCCGAGTTATTCATGAAAAACTAAGAAAAAATAATTTTTTAATGCAATTTTATCAAAAACTATATATTTTTTTTTTTATTTTCATGTTTTCATACGTAAAAATGCTAACTTTTAGAATAAGCGAGAATATGCTATATTGCCTTATTTTTTTAAAATAGTTTCTAGAGCGTTTTTTTTTAATATTTTCCATTTTTAAGCATTGATACTATGGCACATCGTGCCATTTTTTCAACTACTACGTCTTTTTACGATTCATTTATGCTTTTATTTATTATTGTTATAAAAATATTAACAAAAATCTTTAAAAGAAACCTTTGATCAAGTTTTTGGATAAATTAGAACTAAAGTTATGACAATTTTAAGTTTATGAAAGTAGATGAATGAAAAAAATTTTTTTTGTTGACTGCTAGAATTAGATAAAAAGAGTGTAGCATTCTTCACTTCTTCTAAGAATAGCTCATAACATGCAACACAAACTTTATCTTCTCTAGATATCAAAATTATTGGATACAAGCGCTGCAAAGACTCCGTTACATTGCCCGATTTTCTTAATGGATTTTTAGAGAAATGGTAGATAGCTTTCATGTGCCTTTTTTTTAAGTCCTTGCACTTTATCTTGGCCAGTGATAATTCCATTGTAATTAACTCAAAATCTTTTAATAAAGCAAAAAAAATATTATAAAAGTTAGACTATTTGTTTTTCAATTTGATCTCTTCTTATCTACTGCGAAGCGCTATATTGCTAATAAATACGCTTGGAACGCGAATTTGCTACCTAGCGGCGGCATACGCCAACTACTTTCAAACTGAATTTCACTCGCAGGCGCAAAATTCAAACTGAATGAATAATTATTTATTTTTTAACACATTTTTAAATTTAAAATTGCTATAACTTTTGTTCTAATTGATCAAAAAAGTTGAGCAATGGCTCATTCTAAAGGTTTTTGCAAACACTAACAATATACTTACAAATAAAACAGTGAATGAATAGTGAAAGAACATAATTATTGGAAGAGTACATGGTCTTGATATTCGATAATTAAAAAAAAATTTTTTCAATTCATCTATTTCTATAAACTTAAAATCGTCATAACTTTGGTTCTAATGGATCCAAAAACTTGGTGAAAGGTTTATTTTAAAGATTTTTTGTTAATATTTTTATCATATTAATGAATAAAAGCATAAACGAATCGTAAGAAGACGTTAAAAGAGTTTATTGGTATATATATATATATATATATATATATATATATATATATATATATATATATATATGAGTAATATAGTTTATGAGTATAGAGGTTAATGGCTTTATGTGTCTATGGATTTATAAGTTCATGAGTATATGGTTTTATGGGTATATAGGTCTATGAATATATGAATTTATTATGGATTTATAGGTGTACTAGTTTATGGGATTATATATTATGGTTTTATGAGAATGAAAGTTTATGGGTATATTGATTCATAGGTTCGTGGGTTTACTGGTGGATAGACTTATAGGTTTATGGTTTTATGACAATTAGGGTTTATGGGTATATCGATTCATAGGTTCATGGGTTTACTGGTGGATAGTTTTATGGGATTATGGTTTTATGAGAATGAGGGTTTATGGGTATATAGATTCATAGGTTTATGAATTTACTGGTAGATAGATTTATAGGTTTATAGGTTTATGGCTTAACGGGCGTATCGGTCAATGGCTTTACGGATTATCGAGTCAATAGTTTCGTGGGTTCATGGGTATATTAGTTTAGGTCAATGCTTTTTTGAGTATGGGGTTTATAAGTTTACAGATACATGGATTTATTGGTATATAACTTTATGAGTAGATGGGTTTATGGGTATATAAGTTCATAGGTACATAGGAATATGGGTATATGGGATTTATGGATTTTTAGGTGTATGGATATATGTGTTTATAGGTTTATACGTAGATGATTTTATGAGTATATGGGTACATGGGTGTATAGGTTTATGAGTATATGTTGTTATCGGTATATGAGTTTATGGGTGTATGGGTCCATAAGTATATAAATTCATAAATTTATGGATTTATAGGTTGTAATGTGGGAATTTGTTCCCTATCCCACAGTTACTATAATTTCATTTCTACAGTATAATCTCCGAATCAATATCAATTTGATTATTATTTTCTCTAACTTTACTCTCAAGATGAACTATGAATTTCTTAGCAATCAACTCTCTCGGGTGTATTCTAATTGGGTCTTCGAAAGGAACAATGACAAAACCACCAATGTAAACCAACAATACACAATTTAGATATTTTATAACAACACAATGTTAATAAACATTAAAGTAACACTGTCAAGTAAAATACAAAAAGAAGTGATTTTCACTCTCAATTAATTTAAGTAAATCTAACATCTTAATCACCCGACTATTTCTCGAAATTTTGTAAAGTGTAAGAAAACTGTGTGAATAAAACTCTGACTCGATTCAATAAAACTGTTCTGTAAATTATAATTAATAAAAATCAGACTAAGAGCGTGACTTTAATATTAATATTTATAATGGCGGCGAAACCGACACTAAAATATGACAAGCAAAACGGCGACGTGCACTGATTCTAAGTTCTTACTCGATAAAACGTAAGATGGGGGACTCACCTTAATGATACTAAGTGTTGCTCTCCAAAGTACAAAAATCTCCAACAATAAATCTCCAACCCAAAATCTCCTTCGCTCGTTTTAAAGAAACTCCTCAGCTCTCTCGAAAATGACAGAAAAATCTCTATGTTGTGTAACGAAAAATGGCAACATGGCAGCGTAAAATCTCTGTTCAGTTCCAACCTACTATAGTGGAGTCAAGACTTGAGAAATATGGCTCAGCGAGCAGCATCAGAAAAATCAACCAAGTGTAACAACCAATATCCAATAGAGAAGTGTGTCTACGGAGCGTCTTCTCTCGAGCTCCTTCCTCTTCATCCCTTCTTTAATCAATTACGTCACAAATAGAATAATGGTTGATTGGTTTTTAATCCTTTCCGTAATTAATGTTTATCAATCACAAAGGATGTTGACTTATAACCAATCAACACCTTTCCTTCTGGCGGCTTCTTTGATGTTAGTGCCCTCTATTTCTCGCGCGCTCCATTTAAATTTATATTTAGAATGCTCCATATACTTGGTTTTGATAATTCTGCATGCAACTGCATTACTATCTCTCTTCAGCGCTCGATTTCTTCTATCTTCTATCACTCTAGCTCTCGATTTCACATATTTCGATATATAAGTCTTATATTGCTTGATATTTTTACAATTCCCCATGTAGGATATTTATGCTACTGCTATTTCTACAATGACCCATGTATATATGAGCCTGATGTATAAGCTATAGCTGGCTCCCCTTTTTCGCTGATCCTTTACTCTTCTTACGCATGACTCGATTTCCTTTCTCTTTCTTTCTACCGTTGCCTCCTTGTATCGATTCCGTCATCGATCGGGAATTTCCATCACGAGTCGGTCACTTTCATCCTCACCGACGCTTCCTCTTTACTCTCGAGCTCGTGTTTCTAAAGTTCCGCCTCGTTTCTCGGTTTTGCTCGTCATCGCGCACTGCGAGTGTATTGTGTGTATATACCTTTACACCGGATGCGTGTGTGAGTGTGATTGTACATCTGACAGTGCCGTGGCGTGCACGTCGTCATCAAGAACATAAGATGGTGACGCACAAGAGCACTGTTACAAGTTATGTTCACATGTGTGTTTTCTTCTTTTTATATGTTGTGTGCATTAGTGTTATAACGTTGCAGCCTTCATTGTAGCTTAACTCCTAGTGCACCATGAAAAACTGATGGTGAGTGTGGTTTCTCCTTCACCACGTGTTCTGATGTGAAGTTAAGTTCCCCTTTCTTTCTATCTCTCTCTACCGATAAGTCGTCTGCTCTCAGTAATTCGTATGTTTCTCAAAACAAACAACAAAAATACAAATGATCAATTTATTTAATTATGTTAATTAATGATCGGTTTCGTGAGTGCATCTCGGCTCATCTTTCTCTCCTATTCTCTCGAACAGATTGTTTATTAAGATGCAATAAATGCATCACAATTTCCCACTTCCATGACCGGAACTCTTTGCAAGTGGGCCGTCCATCTTATTGAAACACGAAAATAATTTAAGACTCTACTGTATTAATTTAGGCTATTTGCCTTCAAAACAAATTAAAAAAAGAAAAATCACGTCGCCGAATTGCACTCACATAAACCATTAATATCTCTTATATTCTATTTATAATAAACCTAACCTCAATAACTCCTAATACTCTTTATTATCTCATTCTTATCTCGCTCTACTCATTCTTCTATACACACACAATTAAATTTTTAAATGGGTGATAAATAAGGATTTAAGGAATAATAAAAAAAATTGAAAGAAAATTTCAAGCAACTCACTGGATATCTATGAAATCTCTTGACTCTCGATTTATCATCTCTCGATGCTACTCTTTTCTCGATGTTTCTCTTCTCTTAAACTCTTTCTTCCCTTGAACTCTCTCTTCTTTTCTCGAATCTGATTGTCGATGAAGGTCGACAATCTGCTTGCTACGTCTTCAGACACGTCTTCGGCTGAGCCTCTAACTGCTAAGCTACAGCAATTGGATAGAACCAACAGGTCATTGTCACGACAATGTAAGGCCCTGGCTGTGCAGCAGTTGCGTATTGAGAGGTTTTCGGACCTCCTATTTGGAGGATTTGTGACCCAGGAATTAAATGATCTGAAGTCTGCTGTTTACGCTGTGTTGGCTGCACTTGACTCGTGGTTCTCTCTGAATGACATTACCTCTGTTCGACCTCTCAGGCGCTCTTTGGCTGTTAATGCTGCCTCTGTTTCACCGGTGGCTGCTGCATCTGCATCTGCAACTGCATCTGACCCGTCGGCTACATCACCTGATCGGCAGCGGAATCGCCCTTCGATAGTTCCGCTTCTTGTAACAATGAAGAGCACTGCTTTAGCTAGATCAGTCATTACTGCAAAGATCAAAACCGGCAAATTAACTACTTATATGATCAAGGACCATCTTCTTCATGACATTAAGGCAGTTGATTCTTTGACACCGGCCACAATTAATATCAATGAATTCTTGCCTATCTCTTTATACCAGCTGAAGTTGAAAGTCCTGGCAAGGGCGAAGGATGAGGACAGCAAATTTCTCACGTTTGTTAGGAATGGCATGATCTATGCTAGGAGGAATAGGGATGATGCCCCTACGCTGATTGCTTCTGATGAGGACTTGGAAGCTTTTTTAGTGAAGCTGAGAGCGACAACGTCATCCAACGACGACGGGACTGCTTCTTAGTTTGCACTCCGGTAAGTCCATTCTCTCCCTCTCTTCCTGTAAACTCACTTCCTCCTACTAACACGTCTCTAATTTCTACTAATAACTCAACTTTATCTAACATTGGCAATCATTTCTCTACTAAGGATGGTCTTAGGGTCTGTCATTTCAATGCTAACTTTTTACGAGCGCACATTGAGATGATTAGACTCTTCTTGGCTTCGCGTCCCTATTTCCACGTAATAGCTGTAGCTGAGACCAAGCTGGGCCAGATAGTTAATGATTCTCTAATTGCCTTGGATGAGTACGTACTTTATAGACGTGACCGTAATACCAGAGGTGGTGGTGTTGCATTGTTCATACACAGTTCACTTTCTTCTTCTTGTCTTTGCACTTCTACTGGTAACTGGAATGGCAAACCTGGCTTACCGGAGTATCTCTTTTGTGAGGTCAATTCTTCTGATTTGGCTTCTCCTATCTTTGTTGGCGTAGTTTATAGGCCACCACATGCACCGTTTCTGGCAAATACTGATTTCATTCCGGATTTAACTGCTCACATCTATAATTACAGCACCGAAGTCATCTTAGGTGATTTTAACACTAATCTGTGCAATGACTCTGATGATTCCGTGTTTCTCAAGAGCCTGATAAAGGAAAATTCACTTTTTCCTATCCCATTTGGACCAAACTAACATACCTCTTCATCTGACACTTGACTCGACTTATGCCTTGTTGATGCCAACGATACAGTACTCGACTATTGGAAGACTGACGTTTCTTTCATTGACGGACATGACTTCATTTCTGCTACTGTTAAGTCGTCTCTCTCTAAGCCCTCACTTAATGATTTCACTTTTCGTGACTACGGTTCGGTCGATGATGATGCTCTTCTTAATTATTTTCGCTCACTTAACTGTGCCACCTGTGACGGTGACTCCTCTTTGTCAGCTCGCCTTGACTGTCTCTATGGTCATCTTAATGAGGCAATAGCACGTTATGTGCCTGTCAGAAGGGTTCGGCAGGATAAGAGTCGCCGTCCTTGGTTTACTTCTGAGCATCATTATTTGATTCGTGAGAGAGATCAACTTTACAGACGCTACAAACGCTCACGACTGCGTGCCGTTTTACTGTGTTATAGAGCCGCTCGTGATCAGGCTCACGAATGCATTGAGTCGGCAAAACTACTCTACTTCAACGACAGACTATCTGTGATCACTGACTCTCGACAGATCTGGAAGGAGCTCAGGAACCTCGGTCTCTGTTCCACTGGTGCTAACTCTTCTCATTCTTTTTCTATCAATGAATTAAATCGGCATTTTGGTGGAGTTGCATTTGACCCTCTGATACCTCCTGTCTCTGAATATCTGAGTTCACTATCTGATGACACATCATTAAAACCATTGTTCAGCTTCAAAGAAGTCACCTTAGAGGATGTCAAAATGGCTATCTGCCATTTTAAATCACAAGCTAGAGGATGCGATGCGATTCCGCAATCAATCATCTCCACAGCTTTTCCTGTCATTGGGCCCTTATTATGCCGCATTTATAATGTCTCTCTACGTGAGTGCACTTTTCCTAGTTTTTGGATGGCTTCGTTGATTATGACCATCAACAAAGTTTCTTCTCTACGTACTATGGGAGATGTTAGGCCAATTTCTTTACTTTGTTTTATGTCTAAGATTCTTGAGTGCCTTGTTTACGATCAGCTCTATTACTACTTATCAACAAGACAATTACTTGACGCTCATCAGACTGGTTTTAGGACTGGACACAGTACTCAGACTGCTTTACTTAAACTGACTGACGATATTAGACTGAACATGGATAGACGCTACGTGACTATGCTCTTGTTGTTTGACTTCAGCAAGGCATTTGACACAGTGTGCCATACCACCTTACTTCGTAAATTGTCGTCTCTTGATGTGTCGCATTCTGTGGTTAGATGGGTTGCTTCTTATCTGACTGATCGTCGTCAGGCTGTTGTTGATAATGCCGGTAATCAGTCGGACTTCGTTACTCTTAATACTGGTGTTCCTCAGGGTTCCGTCCTTGGGCCTCTCCTGTTCTCAATTTACATTAATGACGTTGCCTCCAATTTTCATTCTAATGTATAATATTTGATCTACGCTGATGATCTACAAGTATACGTGCTTTCCCGATTGCTCAACTTGATTACTATACAACACTCATGTCTGATCATGCTTTTCTGATTAGTAATTGGGCCTCATGTAATCACTTGACTCTGAACGTGGTCAAAACCAAAGCCATCATCATGGGCTCTTACTACTACATCAATATGTTACCCTCACTGGCAATAACTGGCATTCCTATTGATGGGAATATTGTTAAGTTTTAGTCTTCTGTCCGTAGTTTGGGTGTTTGGTTGAACAGCAAGTTAAACTGGAAGAAACACGTCACAAATGTATGTATCAAGTCCTACTACTTACTTTACAGGCTTAATTTCTTTAGGAAGAGCACTTCTTTGTCTTTACGTAAGCATCTCATACAATCACTGCTATTCCCGCTTCTGGATTACTGCTGTCTTGTCTATTCTGATATTTCTGCTGAGCTTGACCTTAGGCTGCAAAGAGTTATCAACTCTGGTGTTCGTTATATCTATGGTGTAGGTAGGCGTGAGCACATCTCTGCTTATAGATCCTCTCTGGGCTGGTTATCCACAGCGGGGCGTAGAAGTTATTTTACTACTACATTCCTATATAAGTTGTTCTCGTCACATACACCATCTTACTTGTATTCCAGGTACCTGTGGAATCAGCCGGTGAGGACGTCAAGGGGTGATGTGAGGCCTTTGACCATACCTGTTGCTGTCACTGAATACTTTCAAAGATCATTCCTGGTAGCATCCTCGCGTCTCTGGAATGATCTTCCTGCAACACTGAGAGCCTCATCCTCATTATTACACTTTAAATCATCCTCATTTTCATATTTTCTTTCCCTTGAGAATGGACCTCTACCGTTGGTGTAGCTGGGATGGGCTTGCCAAGCTTTAACCAAGTTCGCACCCTTGGTTATTATTGTATTTTTTTTATTATTATATTTTGTTTTTCTGTTTTATACTTTTATTTTAATTACAGTTGAGTGCTTCTATTATTTTATTTTATTTTAACTACTTGTTATTTTGTTACTTATTATACTGTATTAATTTTTGTACAACATAATGTACAATAATAAATCGAATTATCTATCTATCTTCTCTCGATGTTTTAGCAACCCATCAATGGCGTCGATCTGGGGAGCACTCCTGAGAAGAACCAGGATTGGTCATCCGCAGCAGGGCTTCCTGAAGATCTCGGAGAAGGGTTCGAATCCTCTCCGCCAACCTAACCACCTTACTCAATCGATTCATTTCTCGATCATCGTCACGAGAGGTGGATCGACGGGCTCGCTCATGATGATCTGGACTTGGCTGGCGAGTGCGAGGTGAAGTGCGAGGTCGACGACTCGAACTTCTTGGTCTTAGATCTCGTGCTGTACCTCTCCCATTCTTATCTCTTTCTCTTTCTCTTTGAGGTTCGGTGTCTGTGATTTCCCCGGATGATGGTCGGGACCTCTCTCGCCGCCTTGATGATGACCTCCTTCTCTCTTCTGTCCTTCCTTCTCGGTGCCTGCTCTGCATATATTCCGCATGCGCTTCACCACAACGTGGACAGCTGGACAAGTCCTCGTACCTTCTACCACAATTGTAGCAGAAAAAATCGACAAAAGCATGAGGACAAGCAAACCTTGAATGTTCCAGCTGCCAGCAGTTGTAGCAAGCATACGGTTGTGGGTCCAGATGAGGCTCAGTAGGGATGGGTTTCAAGTTTCCAAAAAGAGCTCCTTTTGTCTTTACCGGAAGCGGGGGACGACTTCTACTCTAGCTCCTGGCTCGATTCTCTCTCTCTCTCTCGATAATGGACTGGTCCTGGTGGAGGCGAAGATAAAGCTCTGCCAGGTGACGAGCTTCGAGCGGAGTAATAATCGTCCAGTTAGAGTTGACGTCGAGATTTATTACTCCGCTCTCGGCTGCGTCGAGGTGGACTAACGCGCATGCCTAGCAGAGCAAAGATGGATGTTTTTTTCGGTTCGAGCTCATATTTATCTTCTCCTCTATCCCAGGCCAGTGAATCTACGACACCAGCACTCTCTACCGAAAACCCTGCTGGCGTAAAATATCCTTCAACTCCTTCTCAGCTTCCCTGCTTTCTCTCTCTTGAAGGCTCTCGATGATGGCTGAGACAGTGTCTAGAGCCACTATTTTGGGCTCCTCTTTTCTTTTCTTCTTTTCTTCTTCCTTCTCTTCTTCTCCAGATCTCAACTGAGGATTAGTGATAGTGATAAGGAGAGTTGACTCCTCCTCATCACCCCTCTCAAGCTCTTCCAAGATAGCTTGGCCTGCCTTAAGAAGCCACTGATCTTCTGCTTCCCTCATCTATTTTTTCTTTTCTTCTCTCTCCTGTCCTCGAAATCTTTCATACCTAATTCTCCTCTCTCCTCTTTCTCTGCAGCTAGACGCAGCGCATACTCGAGCTGGTCTGCCCAACTATTAGGATTAATAGCAGGTGATGGAGATTGCTGTCACCTTCGGGTTCTCTCCTCCAACTCAACCTCATCAGCCCACGTAAGTACACGATGAGCCGGGGGATGGAATTCCGGCTCAGCCCGATGGCCTGGGCTAGGTGCACTACGGGATCCCATAGACTGAGATTTTCTACTCGTACGTCTTGATATCTGTCAACATAAGGAAAATAAAAGGAAAATTTTACTTCTTGTAAGGAAACTCTGTCTCGACATGCTTTACTACCGACTGGACAACACTAACCATTGGGTTATCTTGAGGCACAAACCAACACCAAGACAACACAGCTCTCGAATTACACTTAAAATAAGATGCTGTCGAAAAGGAACATTTTGAAATAAGTGGGTTTACTGATCTCGATTTGTTCGCGGGGGTAACAATCATTTTAACTCGGATAGGTGTACCTTCGCATTTCTACGACTACCTCTTATCTCTAAAACATATACTACAGGTGATTTCAGACCTTCATATTCTGGAGCTAACATCGCAGAAAAGCCTTGTGCTCCTTCTGATAACACCTATGCTCTTCTCAACACTTGATCTCCTACATTAAACCTTACGTCTCTTTTATTCTGGTCATATCTCTAAGCTTGCTTATTTTGAGCTTTATCTATATGTCTAGCTACCAAATCTCCCAAAGCATCTAATCTTTTTAATCTATCTTTCCAGATTTCTGGATCTAATTTCAACTTAGATCCTCTGGTCTCGATTTCTCTTCGTAAACTCTTCACTGGTGCAGGATTACGACCATAATTCAGAAATGCTGGTGATACTTTTGTTGAAACTTGTGTAGCTGTATTAACAGCATGTCTGAACTCATGTAGATGCTTATCCCAGTCTCGATGATCTGATCCAAAAAAGATTGAAAACATAGTCTTTAAAGTCCTATTTGTTCTCTCGACTGGGTTGGCCTGGGGGTGATATGGTGGAGTCGTCACATGTTTCACACCATACTCGTCTAAAGTACTCTTTAACCACTTATTATCAAACTCTTTACCAACATCAGTTAGTAAATAATCAGGAGCTTTCCATCTGAATAATATCAACTCTTTAAATGCTCTCGAGACTCCTTTACCATCTGCAGTTCTCAATGGTTTTAACTCTATCCAGCGAGTGAACAAATCTTGGAACACTAGTACGTATTTATACTGGTTCTTACTCTTAGGAAATTCCATGCAATCAGCTGCTACTACGGCCCTTGGTCTCTCGACAATTCTCTTTCCCGTTAAACTTTGAGCACCTGTTTGCATCACTTTATATCTCTGACACTCTGAACACTGTTGGATATATGAATTTATATCATACCACGCTCCTGGCTAATAATATTCTCTAATCACTCGATTATAAGTTTTTTCTACACCAAAATGTCCTGATGAGGCTTCTCTATAAGCATCACTGATCACTTTCTCTCTCGATACTCTGTTGGCACAACTAATCTCCAGCCTTCTTCTCGAAAAGTCACTAGATCTAGCAACCTATCTCTTTTATAGTAATATAACAAATCATCTTATAATTTCCGATTTGGAAACTTTTTAGGAAAATGTTTTACTTCCTCTACTCTCGATGGATACCATGGATCTTCAATAGTAGTAAAACCAGTCACTTCCTCATTTTCTAACTTGAAACCTCTTGATAAAGCATCTGGGACATGATTAAGAGCACCTTTTCTGTATATAATCTCGAAATCCCATTGCTGTAACTCTAAAACCCAACGAGCAAGCCTAAGTTGGATCTTTAAGATTTCTGAGCCACTTTAGGGCACTATGGTCGGTATATACTGTGAAGTGATACCCAACTGAATAAGGTCTCAACTTCTTTATTGCCCATAGTAATGTCAGACCCTCTTTCTCTGTCACTGTATAATTTTTCTCTGCTTTACTCAAGACTCGATTGATATACACTATAGGGTGATCTCCGTCTTCACTTTCTTGTGTTAGCACAGCTCCTATGGCATAATCGCTAGCATCACAATGTACCGAAAATGGCTTATTGAAATCTGGTCTTGCTAACACTGGTGCTTGAGTAAGTGCTCTTTTTAGGTTCTTGAAAGCTTGCTCTTGATCCTCACCCCAGGTCCAGGTTTGATCTTTATGAAGTATCTTTACCAACGGAATCTTTATTTCTGACTCGTTCTCTATGAATCTCGAATACCAACCTACTATCCCCAAGAAACGTCTCAATTGTTTAATAGTTTTAAGAACAGGATAATTCAGCACTGGTGAAATTCTCTCTGAATCTGGTCTCAATCCATCTCTATCTAGTTTGTATCCAAGGTAAGTTACACTTGAACAACAAAATCCACATTTTTCATTGTTTACAACTAGACTTGCACTCACCAATCTCTTTAACACAATCTCGACCCACTTTAAATGTTCTTTAAACGTTTCTGTCATGATATCATCTAGATAACCAAAGACATGTGGCTCGAATTCTGGACCAAATAAGGCGTCAACAAGCCTTTGAAAGGTCATGGGTGCGTTAGTTAGGCCAAATGGGAGACGTTTAAATTGGAATAGTCCCAATCCAGACACTGCAAATGCTGTATATTCACGACTCTCATGACTCAACATTACCTGGAAATACGCTTGCTCTAGATCTATTTTAGTAATATATCTTGCTTTTCTCAATTTGTCTAATAGAATCCATATTCCGCATTGGATAAGCATCAGGTTTAGTAACTTTATTCACATCTCGAAAATCCTCACAAAACCTATACTTCCCATTAGGTTTCCTGACAATCACCGGCTCACTACTCCATTTACTTGCTGATTTCTCGATAATATTCTGCTCTAGCATTCTTTTGAGCTCCTCTTGTGCCAATTAAAGTTTGTATGGTGACATACGTCTTGGGTGTTGTTTTATCGGCCTAACTCCAGGCTCGCTCTCTGTATGATGCTTTATTAAGGTAGTAATTCCTGGTACTTTTGATGGTGGTGGTAAGATTCTCTTAGCCAGATCTTTTACTGTTTTCTCTTGATCCTCTGTGATCTCAACTATTCCAGCACACTCTTCAAAAATAACTGCCTCAACCTCAAAACGATGATTTGCAAATTTTCTCTACTCTCCATCTGGAACTCTCCATAAATCTTGACCTAGTTTTACTTCCAAGTCGAACCATATCGTGTTCCATTTGTCTTGCAACCTTGAGCTCCATGGGTTTTACTACTCCATCAACGTCTAATACGACCTCTAGTACACCCAAAAGTTTCGATGTGGCTCCTGTTACTGTCTTAATTAATAAGTTGCTAGATTTTAATCTTTCTCGAAATTTCTCTCCAATCTTTGGCCCAACTAATATAATCATTACACCCGGGTCAAACAAAGCTAGGTATTTCTCTCCTCCTAACTCGACTTGTAAAAAATTTCTATTCTCTGACGTCGATCCTTCACTGCCACTTGTTGAACTATTGCTGCTACTACTACTACTACTGCTGCTGCTGCTCAGATCTCCTGACTTATTTTTAGAATGATTGTGATGTCTACTGGTATGACTTTTATATCTCTCACAACTCGATATTTCTTGAATACCACCATGAGTCGATCTTAACCTTAACGATTGGTTTGTAGATACTTGACTTCTCTTACTCTTTTTTGAGGATGGAGGATCATTTCTGTCAGATTTCTGACATTTATGACAGCAACTTGTTGGATCTTTCTGCACATCTTCCTTTTCTCTTGATTGGTTGTTTCTTTCTTGGCTAGTTACCTTGTTTACTCGCTGTTGGTCTTGACTCCGCTCTTCAACTTTTCTACTCAACTCGTTTCTTGACTCATTTTCACTAGGTTGAGTATTATCATTTTTATTATATTTTCTTCTCGTCACATTTGCATCATATGACAACCTTGTTGGATTACTATATTTATTAATTCAACCCAAGATGGTATAGTCACTTATGGATAATGGATTGGATGCCTTTTATCCAGCCAGAGTGGTTTTAGCAGGCAATCTCATTAAAGCATTATTTCCATATGTAGTAGATGTCATCTTGGGTAACGAATAGGTTGAATGCAAATCAGTGCCACTTATAGCAAGCGTATTCGTTACTGTTGTAGTCGTGAATGCTACAGTGGTCATCACTGATGCCTGTGACGAGAATGATGTAGTCGTAACGTTGTGCAATGGAGATAACTTCGTATCCTCTTTACTTGGAATCATAGACCTCCTAGTGTCGTCGCCTCTAGCCCCCTCTGATTCTTCAGAGTCTTGTCCTGAAGCTGATACGATTTGAGGCTCCATCTTTGTGTGTATGCCTGAATCACTTATATTAGGTGGCGAAGACTTCAATAGTAAACCACGTTTGTCAACCTCAGGAAACCACGGAACTCGATATACCCCAGCTTTTCGTAACGCTGCTATATATAATCGTTCTCGAAGAGTTTTTTTTATTCTTGAGTGTTAAGATCAAACTCGTTCAACTCCTCATTGATTCTTATAATAGGCCAGTCTCTGATATTCTCGTATAAATTTCTCAAAATCTCAGAACTACTAATTAGTCACCTCAATTGCTCTGAATAATTTTCCATGCGGTCAGTTAATGATAACCTTTTATATTTTACTCTTCTCCCTACTCAAATCTCGACAATCTTGACTTTTCTTGAATATCCATTTTATTATTTGCTAGAAAGTTCTTGAGAAGGGAAACAAGAATGAGCAGAAACTAAATAAATTTAGAGCAAAATAAACAAACAACCTCTAGAAACTTCAAATAGAGGTGTAATTAGCGAAGGTACACGTTCCGCAGGGCAAAAAGGATGGCTCGATAAATTCTTTTCTTATAATAATGATGAAAAAAATTATCTTACTAATAACAGGCAACTAAGGAAACTCAAATTTCGAAGCTGGAGAGAATCTATTCTCTTTTAGGTATTCAAAAAGAGACTTAGTTATTTCGAGGTTATAGGCTTATAGAAAGGTTACGGCAAATGAACATTCACACACTAAAAATCGCTTGTAATATATACATTTCTCTAACCTATCTCCACACACAGTATGAAATAAATAATAGAAAATATATACATAGAATGAATATTTAAAATATGTCAAATTATACAAATTTATAGTCTAGCAATTACCTTTTTATTTTAATCTAGAAGGGAAAATAAAAAATCTTGCTCATTGTATGAGACTTAAATCTTCTTTTAATTCACGCATTTCTTGATTAAATCAAATAATCTTGAGTATATGTCAATTTATCTCTTCTCAATAAATAAAAATTTCTTTGTTGATCTCTTCTCAATAAATAAAAATTAACAAATTTTCTCTTCTCTGACTCTGTTTTAATAAGCTACCCCTCTGATCTCGAAAAATAATCTCTTCTCTTTTCTTAGTACTTTCTTTCTCCACTCTCGATAAAATTTATTTTAATTAGAAGAAAAGAAAAATCATTTACTCAACTCTCGACACCTCTTTTCTCAACACTCAATAAAATTAGATTTTAATAATAAAAGAAAATTATTTTCTCAACTCACGACTCCTCTTTTCTCAACTCTCGATAAAATTTGATGTTAATAATAAAAGAAAATTATTTTCTTAACTCTCGACTCCTCTATTCTCAACTCTCGATAAATTACAAAAAAATATTTCCTTTTGAGAATATAAAATAAATTTATCTTGGTAAATAATTTTCTTGATGAATAATTTTCTCAATTGAGAAAAAAAAATATATTCTTCTTTCTTTTCAATAAAATAGTTAAAGACCTCTTCTCTTGGTCTGTATTTTCTTTTTTATAATAGGGGTAAATCAAATAAAATATTTTGAGAATAAATTAATATATATGTAAAAAACCTTAAATATATAAATGAATTCGTGTGTGTGGAGATAAACACTTTCTAAATTAAAAATTTTAAACTCAACACAATTTAAATTTATCTAAATTTATAACACTTATTGTCTAACTACTAACGCTCGCCATTTTTCTCAAATTAGACTCAAAAACCTACGCCACGCCGCCATTTTGAAAAACACAAAAATTTCTCTTCAACGGTTACTTTACACTTTTATAAACACTTTAAGAATTTCTCTACACTTTAAACTATTGAAAATTACTCTCTCGAAATTTTAAAAATTTTTCACTGGTTTTTTACCGGTTCTGACGAAGCCTCAGTCTGAGGGCGCCATTTGTAATGTGGGAATTTATTCCCTATCTCACAGTTACTATAATTTCATCTCTACAGTATAATCCCTAAATCAATATCAATTTAATTATTATTTTCTCTAACTTTACTCTAAAAATAAACTATGAATTTATTAGCAATCAACTCGGGTGGATTCTGATCAGGTCTTCGTAGAGAACAATAACGAAACCACTAATGTAAACCAGCAATACACAATTTAGATATTTTATAACAATATAATGTTAATAAACATTTAAGTAACACTGTCAAGTAAAATACAAAAAGAAGTAATTTTCATTCTCAATTAATTTCAGTAAATTTAACATCTTAATCACCCGACAATTTCTCGAAATTCTGTAATGTGTAAGAAAACTGTGTGAATAAAACTTTGACTCGATCCAATAAAACTTTTCTGTAAATTATAATTAATAAAAATCAGACTAAGAGCATGACTTTAATATTAATATTAACAATGGCGGCGAAACCGACACTAAAATATGACAAGCAAAACGGCGACGCGCACTGATTCTAAGTTCTCACTCGATAAAACGTAAGATGGGGGACTCACCTTGAATCTCCAACAATCAATCTCCAACCCAAAATCTCCTTCGCTCATTTTAAAGAAACTTCTCAGCTCTCTCGAAAATGATAGAAAAATCTCTTTGGTGCGTAACGAAAAATGGCAACATGGCAGCGTAAAATCTCTGTTCAATTCCAACCTACTATAGTGGAGTCAAGACTTGAGAAATATAGCTCAGCGAGCAGCAACAGAAAAATCAACTAAGTGTAACAACCAATATCCAATAGAGAAGTGTGTCGACATAGCGTCTACTCTCGAGCTTCTTTCTTTTCATCTCTTCTTTAATCAATTACGTCGCAAATAGAATAATGGTTGATTGGTTATTAATCCTTTTCGTAATTGTTATTTGTTAATTACAAAGGATGTTGACTTATAACCAATCAACACCTTCTACCTCCACCTTCACCAACGCCCTCTGTTTCTCGCGCGCTCCATTTAAATTTATATTTAGAATGCTCCATATACTTGGTTTTGATAATTCTGCATGCGACTGCATCACTATCTCTTTCCAGCGCTCGATTTCTTCTATCTTCTATCACTCTTGCTCTCGATTTCACATATTTCCATATATAAGACTTACACTGCTCGATATTTTCACAATTGCCTATGTAGAATATTTATGCTACTGCTATTTCTACAATAACCCATGTATATATGAGCCTGATGTATAAGCTATAGCTGGCTCTCCTTTCCCGCTGATCCTTTACTCTTCTTACGCATGACTCGATTTCCTTTCTCTTTCTTTCTACCGTTGCCTCCTTATATCGATTCCATCATCAATCGGGAATTTCCGTCACGAGTCGGTCATTTTCATTCTTACCGACGCTTCTTCTTTACACTCGAGCACGTGTTTCTAATGTTCCGCCTCGTTTCTCGGTTTCGCTCGTCATCGCGCACCGCGAGTGTATTGTGTGTATATACGTATACACCGGGTGCGTGTGTGAGTGTAAGTGTACATCTGACAGTACCGTGGCGTGCACGTCGTCATTAAGAACGTAAGATTACGACGCACAAGAGCACTGTTACAGGTTATGTTTACATGTGTGTTTTCTTCTTTTTATATGTTGTGTGCATTAGTGTTATAACGTTGCAGCCTTCATTGTAGCTTAACTCCTAGTGCACCATGAAAAACTGATGGTGAGTGTGGTTTCTCCTTCACCACGTGTTCTGATTCGAGGTTAAGTTTTCCTTTCTTTCTGTGTCTCTCTACCGGTAAGTCGTCTACTCTCAGTAATTCTCATGTTCCTCAAAACAAAGAACAAAAATACAAATGATTTTTCTCTCTTATTCCCTCGAACAGATTGCTTATTGAGATGCAATAAATGCCTCACAAGGTGCACGGGCTCATGGACTTATGGTTTTAGGGGTATGAGGTGTTTATGGGAATATCGGTTTATAGGTTTGAGGGTCTGTAAGTATGTGGGTCTACTAAAGGATAGATTTATGGGTTTCTAACTTTATGGGTTAATAGGTTCATGGGTATATTAGTTTATGGGTTTATGGGTACATGGGTATATTTGTAAGTGGATTTATAAGTTTATGTGTTTATGGGTATATGGGTTAATGGACATATGCTTTTATGGGTATGTATGTTTTTGGGTATATTGGTTTATAGGTATATACGTATATGGGTATATAAGTTAACTGTCATATGAGTCGATAATAAATTTCTAATAAATTGCTTAATGAGCCCAAGTTTGATGTGCAAAGATGGTGAAAGTGTTTTTGTAGTGTTTACTAATAGATCATGGAATACATTCTATGAATCTAGTGTTAAAGTTTCACGAGCTATATAAACCTTTTTTACGTAACGGTTAGCACGATCACAACTATTTCATTAACACAAAAACAAGGAAAGGGTCTAGCCGGGTAAGATAGGTGATTTGGCCTTAGAAGCAAAGAGAAAAACTGATATAGCTATTATATCCTGTATAAAAAAATATACCTCCATAGAAATTTTCAGCCCTCTAAACCTAAACCTAACCTCAAAAACGCCATTTTTCATTTTTTGAGTCTCTTAGCTCTATCTTCGTCAATGTTTAAGTTAGAATACTCTTTTTTTTTTAATTAAGGTTTTTTGAAGCCCTATAAAATAGTTTCTGATGATTTTTTTGTAGGTCCAAAATTCATAAACGTAAAATAACGTAAAATAACACAAAAAAAAGGTAAAATTTGAGGATTCACCTGAGGAGGAGCAAAAATGACCTAAAATAACGTAAAAATAACGGAAAAAAGTGATGGATTTTTTGAGGAAGAGAAAATGAAGGCATGAGGAAACTCAAAAGAGTAGAAAAAGAAGAGGGGAGGAAGGGAAAAGGAAAAGAAAAGGAAGAGGAACAAATAACGTAAAATAACGTAAAAAATAAGGGAAAAAAGAGGATCAAAATTAGGTAAGAGGATGAGGAAAAAAGAGAAGGGGAGGACCTTGGTCGTAGAAAATTTCCTTACAACTATATAATATAGAGAGATATTATATATATATATATATATATATATGAGGAAATCCATGAAACTTTTAACTTTTAGTAAACCGATATGTTTTTTATGACTGTAAAGTTCCTGTCGGTATTCCAGATGATTTTTCATAAGAATATTATATTTAATAGAAAGTACTCTATAGGTGTTTTCTGAATAAGTTATATTTATTACGTATAAGTATGGAATATATCGATTTTTCAAGGATTTAAAAATAAACTTTTATCATTTTTGATTTTATTAAGCTTGAATATAAAAAAAAGTCGCTTCCAAAACATCTGAAAATCATTTTTTATGATTGTTTGGACTTACATTTTCAGAAAAACTAAAATTCATAAGTGTACATAGTATTGAAATAGATTGATTATTATATAAACATTTTAAACTACGTTTTACAAAAATAAGAAAAAATTTACATGTTTTTATATTATAAAAAAAAGATTTATGTTTTTTTAAATTTTCTTAAATTGAAAGTTACTTTTTAACATATCTAACAAAATGCCATTTGATTTACGAATGTAGCACTTTTAGATAAAAAACTATTACAGTATAAAGTGCCACTTACTGTGCGCCCCTGCTCTTAAAAAATGAAATTTTTGATTGGTACATTTTGAATATGAGAGTAAAATGGTTCAAAATATCGGCTCTTTTTAGGTGATTATGTCAGAAAACATTTCCCAAATGCTTAAAGAATAATCATGATATGGTCATGATATAGAACGTTGACAAAAAAGCGAAATATTTTCATTTTTATAACAAAAATTTTTTTCATTAATTTGATTTTAAAAAATCGTCTTTTAAATGATTGTAATTGAAATTTCTCGTAAAATTATGCTAAATAATGATTATTAAATATATCTTTATTATCCAAATAATTTTCAAAATAGAAAGTCTCTAAATAAATGTATTATAAACGATATTAAGATATTTTGCTCGATCAATTTTTTACGAAACACCATATAATATCTTAACTAAATTTATGATACACTAGATTTATTAAATCTATGAATCAGTGCATTTACTCAAGCGATGATTAGAGCAATTAAACGTATGAATAAAGGACATATAAATGCGTCAATTTCACAATTACAATAGATTATTTCAGACTCAAAATATACGAAATATAAATTATCAGAAATTTCAAAACAGAGAACAAGACACTGTAAATTTGTAAACAATAAGCATATGCCGACAATGGTTCGAATGAGCGAAATACGCAGTCTTATTTGTACTCTCTGGCTATCAAATCGTATAATAGTATAACTGCTAGATCATTAAAAATTGAAAATTTTATAAACGAGAAAAATGGATAATATTAATGAATTTTAAGAAAGAAAAAAATTGTTTAGAGAAAAAATACAAGCAAAAAGAAAAATTCTAAAAAATAAGCAAACACAAAAAAAGATTAAACTTCAAGAATTTAATGAAAAAACACGAAAAAATCGTCTCAAATTAAATAAGTAAGCCTAGAATTATAATCTTCTAATGTTAGTTTTGGCATTAATGTAAATTAAGTGTTTAAACAACATATTAAAATTTTTCTAAGAACGATATTCTGAATTTTAATAGTTAAAGTTTTCTGTCATAGAAATTTTCTGATGTATCACAAACTAAAGTTAGATTTAAATAATTAAATAATTATTTTAATTATTTCAGAGTAAATGAATTGGTTGCTTGTAAACATAACGATGCAGGAATGTTGAATGATGCAAGATTAAATGTAGACGATTGTGATGGTAAAAATCAACTAGATACTCGTCTTAGAATTAAAGAACCAATAGTTTACTTTAAGCATCGAAAACGTAAGTCAGACACTTCGAATGTATCTCTAAATAAGAAAAAATATGTACATACTGCTTATAATAACAATGATTCTCAAAATTCTCTCGATGAAAATTATATCGAAAATCATTCCAATGAACAAAATTTAGATCTTTCTGAAAATCTTGATGATAGCGGATTCGTAAACACAAATTCAACTGTAGTTGCTAATCAATCAGATCAATCATATATTTAAAAAAAGTATAGTATTAAAATTAATAAATTGCAAATTTCTCTAAAATATGTTAAAAATAGAGAAAGAAAACTGCGAAGATATTTTAATTTTACGTAAAAAAATTAAAGAAAAAAATGATCAATGCCTTAAATGGAAAAATAAATACTTTCATTTATTAAAGAAATATTTCAAAAATAAGGAAAAAGATGAAATCGAAGAAGAAGTGAATTCGGTGATGAACCAAAAAAAAACCTAAAATTCGTAAAAATAGAATATTCCATGAAGTTTTACAATCACAACTACTAAATAATAGAGACAAATGTAAAAATGAACGCGATAAATCTTTTTATGCACAAATAATTTTAGGAAAAGTTGTAAAAAAGTACAAATGTTTTAAAAAAATGTCCAAATTTTTTTAAAACATTATCCAGTTATCAACAAAATAAATTTTCTGAAGTAGAAGACATAATTTTGAAACGCTCAGACAAAAAAAAATGATTTTCAAAAACAGTTAGTGCGTTATGTAATATGTGAATATCTTGAAAGAGACAAAAATTCTTTTGTTGCTCCAGGTGTAAGAAACGTCATTACAAAAAATGGCATTACAGAAACAAAAAAATTTTTGACCGATTGTATAGATAATCTACATAAAAAGTTCTTAAAAGAAGAAAAATTAAAAATAAGTAGATCATTTTTTTTTAAATGTAAACCATTTTGAATAATAAAAAAAAAGTTTTCTGATCGAGACACATATTTATGCAAGATTCATGCAAATTTTCATTTGTTACTAAATAAATTGGTGTATTATGCAATCATCTCAACAAACAATGCAAGAAAATTTGAAGTTTTGACTTGTTTGTAATCCAAAAAGTAAGCAATGTATGTACAGAGAATGTTCGAAATGTAAAAAAAGAGTCATTGCAAACGTTAAAAACAATGCACAAACTTATTATCACAAGTAGTTTACTTCAAAGGAAAACAGAATTGGTAAAAATTATACAACTTTAAAAGTAAATGTGACTAGAAAGATTAAAATCCAGTGTTCAATTTCTCAAATGATTAAAGACATGAATTTTCTAATACCTTCATTTTTAAAACAAGTTTATGATACAAGTCACCAGTTGAATTTTTTTCATATAAATAAATCAAATTTAAAATCGAATGAGATACATGTTGTAGTTGATTTTTCTGAAAATTATGTGTGTGAATATGCAAACGACATACAGTCTATACATTTTGGTGCTTCGAAACAACAATTTACTTTGCATACTGGAGTGTTTTATTATAAACAATCAAATGGTGATTTGAATTGCGTATCTTTTTGTACGGTGTCTGATAGCTTACGGCATGATGCAGCTGCTGTATGGGCCCACATGCAGTCGATATTTCAACTTATGAAAGAAATATTACCAGGTGTGAAAGTTATTCATTTTAGAAGTGACGGGCCAACGACCCAATATAAAAACAAAACCAATTTTCAGTTATTCAATCATTTTTGTGATAAGCTAAAACTCAAACGAGCATCCTGGAATATTTCTACTGCAGGGCATGGTAAGAGTAGCACAGATGCGATTGGTGGAACTGTAAAGAAATTGTGTGACGAACATGTGATATGCGGAAACGACATTACGTCTATTGAGGAGGTTGTTCTAGCTATTAAGAAAGCATCTAGTAAAATAAAAATATTTTCAGTTTTATCATCTGATATTGCAGTTGTAGATATGCTTATTCGACCAAATTCAAATAAAATTTTTCAATTGCTTTAGAGTGCAGAAAATAAAAACAACTGTACCTAAACTATCTTTCCTGTGATATCTGCATTGGTAATTCACTATGTAAACATTATGCTTTAAAGCCTCATATTTGGGATGTTGCTCCGAAAATACTAAATATCAATGTAAGAAACAAGCGAAAATAAAAAAATAAGGTTCATACGTAAATCAAATCGAAAATAAATAAGCAAAAATCAAAAAAATTCAATAGTTTATAAAAAAATTGTTAATTGTTTTGTTAAAATTGAAATCTCTTTATTTATAGTTATTTACTTAAAATTTATTATTGAAATTATTCTTTGTTTATATGTTAAATGAAGTTTGTAAATTGATATGAAATAATAAATAAATTTTATTACAGCATAATATATGTATTTTCCATTTTAATCATAATTTGTGACAATCGAAGAAAATTCTCTTTAAAAAAAAAAGTCATCATATATAATTTATTTTTAGGTATAGAGGAGCTGCTCATGAAGCCTGTAACATTAATTTTGAAGATGCTAGATTTATACCAGTAATCTTTAAAATATACAAAAGTTCAACTTGAACTCATAACACATATAGACATGGTAATGTTTATTGAAAAAGGTACAAGAGGTGGTGTTAGTCAATGTTTTAACAGGTATGCAAAAGCAAATAATTAATTTATGGGTGAAGACTACAATCCTAATGAAGAAGAGATTATAAAGCACTCAAGCAAGCCAATAAGCACGGGCTCATTCTAAGAAAGGCTCATCGCGTGCTACAGTTTCGGCAAAGTGCTTGGTTAAAATCGTATGTTGATCTCAACACTGAGAAGAGAAGAGGGGCACGGAATGAGTTTGAAAAATTGTTTTTTAAACTCATGATTAATGCGGTATACGGCAAAACCGTGGAAAATGAGAGAAAACGAGTCGACGTAAAACTTGTTAATAAGTGGACTGGACGTTATGGTGCAGAGACATTGATCGCTAAACCGAATTTTCACAGTCGTTCAATCTTTGATGAAAATCTCGTTGCAGTACAACTTGCTCGAACATCGATCACTATTAGAAAGCCTATCTATATTGGACTTTGCGTGCTTGACATATCAAAGTCACTCATTTACGATTTTCACTATTCTTATATAAAACGACAAATTGGTGATCGTTGTAAGCTCTTATACACAGATACAGACAGTCGTATGAAGAAGGATATTGACAAGTTCGTTACGTCAGACTATCCAGTAGAAAATCAATTTGGATTACCTTGTAAGAATAAAAAAGTCATCAGCCTTATGAAAGATGAATATAGTGCGAATATAATGATGGAATTCATTGGTTCACGTAGTGAAATGTATGCCATTCGTATCCAGAATGTGAAACCTATTGAAAAGGTAAAAGGGATCAAAGCAGCTGTTCTCAAAACACAAATCGACTTTGAAAACTATTGAACTTGTCTTTTCGACAACTCCACAGTAAAATGTTATTAGAATAATATACGATCTAAATGTCACCTTATTCAAATGGAGAGACAAGAGAAAATAGCTCTAAGTCCTCATGATGACAAACGTGTCTTGCTTTTAAACAGCACAGACAAACTTCTTTCGGGGCATTACAGCATAATACCTGACGAAGACAATGAAGTTATTCTACGAGCAGTGATGTTATTTGAAGAGAAGGGGGAGCCAATCTCAGATGTAGTAGGGGCAGCTGAGAAGGGAGAAGGACTGCATAAAGCAGTGGGGGCAGCTACTGAGATGGAAGTAGGTCTACATAAGGAGCGCTCACCGAGTACAGAGCATATTCGTTCAGTCGACGAGCAAGAAGACGGACAAGCTTTAAACAAGAAGCTACGTGTCTAAAAATTTCTTAAAGTCTAAGAAACAAAATAGTTACATTGCAAGGTAAGTACTTAAATTATTTTTGTTTATTATAAAAAGTATAGCAATTTCTTGCTTTTTAGAATGGACTCAGCTATGTTGAATAGAATTTGTGCCAGCACCTATCTTCCAAAGAAAAGTTTATCTGAGTTGGAAATAGGACCAAAATACATGGTGACGGAGATTAGAAAAGTGAGTACGAAATTTGGGCTAAGAATCGTCGTTGTAATTGATCAAGAATTCCAAGTATTCCTGCCAGAACGAGTATACAAGGCACTTGAGAAAAATGAAAACTTATATGAAGAAATGGCAGTAAAGGCTAATAAGTATGCTTTATTTTTATCATATCTTGGAGATCATAAATTTGAATTTTGTGTTTAATCATGTTTAATGTAAGAAATAAAATATGTATTGAATGAAAATATGTATTGAATAAAAATATGTATTGAATAAAAATATGTGTAAAATAAAAATATGTATAAAATAAAAATGAAATAAATAGAATAAAGAGAAAATTCATGGAGAGGAAAACGAGTCATGAGTTAGTCTTATACAGTGAACTCATTCATCGTATAAGATTAACAAATGATGAATTTATTGGTTGTTCCTTACAAGTAGGAGGTGCAGGTGAGGGCCCTTACCATTTTTTCTTTATTTATTTTTAAATATCAAATTCATCGATCCAGCTATTATGTGAATTATCGAATCCCAACCACTTTTCATAGAATTTATCACCAAGTTTTTTAACAACTTTTTCTACAAGATACATGTCAGGATACATTACTTTCTGCAACTTTTGTTTGTGAAAGCTACCAGTGATAGGTTGATCTTCATAATCTTTAAGATGGTAAGTTACTGGTTTCGTTGCTGCGACTTTTCTTACTGTGAATATCTCCGTAGACCAGTTGGGTGTATATCCTTTCTCAAATGACTGTTCAACTTTGCTCACTCTTACTTCATTACCGACTTTGAATTTAGCCTTTTCATTAGAAATAACTTTTTTTTTATTAAAGCGTCTAAGAACTTCTACTTCGTTGTAAGCAGTGATTTCGTTTGGCCTCATACTGGTAGTTCGATGCTTTGTATCATTGTAAGCTGCTATTGATTCAGGTAAGATATTAAGCCATTTATAATTTCCACGTAGGCTGAACTGCGGGAACATTTTATTTTTCAATGTACGATTGAAACGTTCACAAATAGAAGCTTTAAGATTGCTATACGTTGAATATGAATTAATTTAATACTTTTTCATAAGACTTTGAAAATTCGTGTTATAGAATTCCTTGCCTCTATCTGTTTGTAAATTTTTAGGTACTTGACCCTTACGCAGAATAGACTCCATTGCCTCTGTAACATTTTTCCCAGTTTTTTGCTTTACAGGTAAGCATGTAATTCTCTTCGGAATAAGGTTGCATTTGCACTAGATCTGCTAGACATGTTTCGTCTAAACCTCGCACATCGAACTTCCGCCGAGGATAATTTCGACGAGCAGACTTATGAAACTCTTCCACTACTCGTTGTCGTTGCATTAGGAGTTATTGAATGACTGTTATGAATTAGTTATGACAATGCTTCTTATATACTCTCGAGTTCCTCATCGTTTTGAAGCAGCCTACTACCACGCTTATCTACAATTTTGTCCAAATTTTTATGATCACTTCTCAAAAGTAGCAAAATATTCAAGACCTTTTCTATTTCTACTCGTATGATGCGCTGTGAAGTGCCAAGATTCACGGCTTCGTTTGGTCGATTAGGTAATGCTACATTCCATAACCTCTTGTTATCCAAATCATATTAACCATCAGATGAGATTCTAAATTCTCCACCAGGTGGACCTCGACCACCATCACTTCGTTTAAGGTTGCGTCTAAACACGTCAACACTCATTTTGAAAATGTATCAAAGATTCAGTTACAACTCGGTATATATAGGCAGCTTCACGCAGTTCTTCAATGATAGAGTGAATCTCATTAGTATGACTTCGATTCCCAGCTTCTTGCTCAGCATTGAGTAATCGCAATCCATCAACGAGTTCATTGGGATCATCCCAGTAGATGTAGTCCATTCTTGTATTTTTTCTTGCAATTTTATATCTAGGTAATAAACCAGAGCCAGTTTTGAACATAAAAGCTATCAAAGTCTTGAATTTATTGCTGTTTTTGTAAACACGGAGCGATTCATTACTTTTGAAAAGTTTCCTGTGAGCACTTGTAGCCTCAAGAATATGTTTATAATTTTGCTTATCATCCGAACTTACTTTTATTAGGTCAGGTTGTTTTTCAAAAAGCAGTTCTAATAACCTATCTGTTTTCGGATATTTGACATCCTTGACCCTTATGAGATCATTTTCAAAGTGAATAGATGAGTTTCCTATTCAATAATTATTGCCTATTTTACGGACACCATAAATCTTATCCAAATTGTTAGTTTCATTTCGTTTGAGCTTAAGAACGTATTTGTTAACATGATCATCTTCGTTATCTTCACTCTGAACTGATTCAAATTCCGTGTCTGTTTGATGTATAACAGTATCGTTCAAGAATGAGCTATCTGACTTTATGTAAGAGTTGTTGATCGTATCATTGGTACTCATAATTTCAGTGATTTCTTCTTTGGTCTTAGGATGAATAGCACATGTTTAAACGAGTTTCTGTAGCCGATCGACTATTGGTTTTAAAGTTTGTTCTATTGCTTTTTCGAAATTCTCCTTTCCATACTTCAACAAATTATATTTGCGCTTAACGGCATTTCGTGCTTTTATAAGTTGACCAAGTATATCTTTCTTTCGTTGAGAATCAGTCATCTTAACGATTTAGCGTTCAATCGCAGATTGTTACAATAACACTAAGTACGCTCTATATTTATAGCATAACAGTTGAAGCCATTTCTGTACCTGCCAGCGTTGATCGGACTATCTTTGTCAATCATTGAAAAACCATATTCATGATACAACCAACATTGTGAACATAAATTTTTAAACCACACATAAGTCATGTCCAAATTCAGATGATCGTCATATAAATGTTTTAAATCCTTGTCCTCCTGCCGAAATATCATTAATAAATTATTATTATCTCTTATAAGATGTTTTGGTACGAGAGCGTAAGATTGGCAGAGATAGAAACTATCAACGTTTTTTTGCCTACCCATGCAGAAATATGCTTTGACGTTATCTTGTTTCTCGCAGGCCACGTCATCGAATATCATTATAGAATTTGGTTCATCCGGTGATATGACTGATTCATGTTTACTAAATGGAAAGTATTGTATGTCATCTACTGGTTCAAGAAGCTGCTTCAGAAACTTTTACTTTGATTGATTAAGAGACTTAGAGTAGACGCATATATCTCAAATCTTAGACCTTTAGGATGTGCAATCATGGCAAGCAAATTATTCGTTTTCCCACAATTAGATGGTCCACAATACACAGCTCGAATGCTATCTGGAAGTAACTCTCCATGTCTCTTAGGCTTTTTGTCTGGTTCCACGACAGTGTCAAAATTCACTATCAAGAGATTGATGGATGGCTCTTTAAATTTCATGTGGTTACTATTCAATCAAGAGTTTAACTGTTCGATTCGGAATGAATAGAGAGCTTAAATACCCTCAAAAGTATTAGTCTTCGTGTAGTCTCCATAAGGTGATGATCGTACACTATCGGAAACGTCGACGCGGGCGTGGTTTTCTTGACAAATGAATTAACGGCCTTCCAATCAAACTTCATATTCCTGGATATCAGTATTGTGGTTCCGGTACAAAATTAGCTAAGCGATTGACTCGAGGAGATCCAGGTATTAATCCTCTCGACAAAGCGTGTAAAAAACACGATATAGCTTATTTACAAAATCGTGAAAATATTGAAGCCAGAAACGCTGCAGACAGAGAATTAGCAAACAAAGCTCTGCAAAGGGTAACTTCTAAAGACGCAACATTGGGAGAAAAAGCGGCTGCTTACGCTGTTACAAACGCTATGAAATTAAAATCTACATTCGGTATGGGAATGAAAAAAAGAAGAGATAAAAGAAAGAGGAAGAAAAAGAAGCCAACCATGACAAGTCTAATTAATATAGTGAAGGCTGCTTCTAAGTCAATCGTTTCTAGCAAATCTGCTCGTAAAGTCATAAAGTCAGCCTTAAAGAGTGCACGCACAGCTATTAAAGCTGCTGGTGGTAAAAAGTACGTTAAAATTTATTGCATATTACCTATTCCATCTAAAATTGGTGGATTTTCACTGTTTCTTATGCCACTATTGGCTGGATTGAGTGCTGCTCGTGGTATTGCAGGAGGTGCTGCTGGAATAGGCAAAGCAGTTAACGATGCAAAAGCTGCAAAAAATCTCCTAGAGGAGGATAAAAGACATAATAAAAAAATGGAAGAAATAGCTCTCGGTAAAGGTCTTTATTTGAAACTGCATAAGACAGGATTCGGCCTCCGCTTAAAGCCACTCAAGGTAGAGGTTCGAGAAAAAAAAAGTCGCTCGAGATAAGGTTACCGAACCGAGCACTTACCAGCAAGTATGGAGGATTCTTTGACGTTGAGTCTTTCTAATAAATCATCCATACTCGAAGCACAATATTTTCCACCGATCGAGCTTTCAAAGGAAAGGAACTACGTTTTAGGATTAGTTGTACTTTCAACCTTTAATTCAATACCAATCATTGACGCTGGTAATAATAAATTCTACGTTGGTACAGAAGAAGTTCTTTTACCCATAGGTAGCTACGAAACAGCAGATATAGAATACTACCTCCGCGAGACACTAGCTTCAAAGGGTATCTCAATTAGTATAAAACCTAATAGTAATACGCTTGGCAGTGTAATAACGTGCAGCCACTCCATCGACTTTAGACCGTCAGATTCTATTGGCGCTTTGTTGGGTTTCACTAAACGCGTTCTCCCAGCAGAAATTACTCACGACTCCGATCTACCAGTAGCCATATTGAAAGTCGATTTACGAGTTACGATTTACGAGTTGAGTGTAATATCACCTCGGGTGCCTACATAAACGGTCAATGAGTGCGCACAATACACGAGTTGTTTCCAGCAGTACCGCCAGGATATAAGATCATTAAAGTTCCGTTACCAGTTATTTACCTTTCGATCACCGTCAAAAGCATAGATCACATTCAAGTGCGTTTAGTCGATCAAGACGGACAATTAGTTAATTTTAGAGGAGAAATAATTACTGTCAGATTACATCTGAAACAAACGTGATGAGAATCTTATACAATTCTAGAGTTGGAAGAGGCTGTATAAACAGTTCATGATGGCGCCCAGTCATCAGTTGGCGAAAAGCAGACAAGGCGCTAACACGGCGAAACATTCAGTTCTTAAAGAGTCTCAGCCCAAGAGTCGTAGCTTGTGGAAAATAATTTGTATTTTCTTTTGTTGTTTGCAGAAAAATAAAAATAGAAGGAATACTGAGCATAAAGTCCCCCGTAAAGTTTGATGAATCTGTAGAGCATTACGAAGTACACGCGCATCAACCGTATTCAGCATCCAACTTCAATAACAGCGACGAAATCCGCAATGCTATTTAACATCAAGATTTGTGCCTGTTACCATCACGCAGTTCACTATACATTTGTGGTAGACTAGTCAAAAACAATGGAAATGTCGTAACTAATACGAAATTAGTTAACAATGCCATCTGCCATATGTTTGAAGAAATACGCTATGAGATCAATGCAGTGAAAATCGACAAATGCAAGAGTGTAGGTTTGACTACTCTAATGAAAGGTTGGATTTCCCTCAATTCTGGTCAAAATTTGATTCTTGAAAACGCTGGATGACTTGACGTCGAAGAAACATTGCAATTGACAAACACTCCAGTTTACTTTGATGTGTCCATTCATCTGAGCATGATTCTTGGATTTGCTGAAGATTATCGTAAAATCGTAGTCAATGTGAAACATGAACTTATTCTTACAAGGTCGAGAAATGACTTGAATGCTGTTGTACAGACACAAGCAGCAGCTCAAGGAAACGAATTTGGAGAGTTCCAAATTCAATTAACAAAGATAGAGTGGCTCATGCCTTACATTGTAGTATCAAATGCTTATAAGATACAACTATTAAATCATATCGAAAAAGATAAACCGATTGATATGAGTTTTCGTAGTTGGGAACTGTATGAGTATCCACTGCATCCTTCCACATCAAAGCACGTTTGGACTGTCAAAACTTCTAATCAATTAGAAAAATCCCGCTTTGTTGTATTAGGCTTTCAAACAAATCGAAAAAGTCAAAGAAAGGTTAATGCAAGTCGTTTTGATCACTGCTACATCAGCAATATAAAGCTATTTCTCAATCCTCAATACTATCCATATGGAAATCTAAATTTAGACATAAGCCACAATTAGTATGCAATATTATATGACATGTGTGCCAACTTTCAAAGTGCATACTACGAAAAAGACATCGAGCCTATTCTGAAAAAGGAACATTACATCAGATACATGCCTCTGATTGTCATCGATTGCTCTAAGCAAAACGAATCACTGAAAACTGCTCCTGTGGACGTGCGTCTGGAATTCAAATCAAGAGAAAATTTTCCAGCTGGAACATCCGCTTACTGCTTAATCTTGCACGATCATATCGTTCAGTATAATCTGGTCAGCGGTAACATGAGGAAGCTTGTTTAATCCGTCAACCGTAATCTGAAGAAGCTCGTCTAATGGAGTATTAAGTAGATATGCCAGGCTTCAAACAGCCTGGAAACGACTATATACTCAAAGAATTGGCTATAGTTCCTCTCGAAGGAAATTCTGAGCCTTTAGTACTTCTATTTGAGAAACCTTATCCCTGGCGTCGACTATCGGATAAGTATAAAAGAGAAAATATTTGGTTAGAGCAGTACAATGACGAATTATCTTGAAATTCAGGAGACATTCCATATACTGAAATCGGTAAAATACTTAGAGAAGCATTACGTGATGCTACTAAGGTTTTAGTAATGAGCTCTATTAAGCAAGCATGGTTAGAACGCTTCAAATTTAATGTTCGTGACATTGCAGAAATAGGTTTCCCACCATTGAATAAAATAAAAATCGTGACAGTTTGTCCACATCATAATGCAGCCTATAAGGCTAGTTGCGCTCTTCATAATGTTAGACTTATGAAAAAATATCTTACCGAATGCCGCCCAACATTGAAAAATTTTTTTATGGAGTGGGAGTAAAGTTGACTATAAATAGGAGAAGCATCGTGATTTAGTATTATTTTAACATGGGACAGAGTCAAAGTTCAACGAACAAGGGGTGCATCTCCTCAGAACATGCAAAACTTCTTCTTCCTGAGAATAAAAAGGATAAAACACAATGGAAGGAACATTTTGAAAAAGTTTCTAATGAAGTGCAATCATCAAGCACTAACATTAAATATAAAAAATTTTAGAAAAGGCGTCTCAACTAGTAGGTAAATTTGAAAATACTTACCTTATAAAAAAATATGCATGTTATATCAATGATCTATCCTATCGACAGTTGAGCCAAAAGATTAACCATCTACTTTACCGACAACTACATCAATGTTCGGTAAATAAGAACTCTTATAAAAGCTGTAGACGTATCATACACATCTAAAATCGCTGTAAGGATTCTGAAACAGGGCGCGACTGGCACACTTTGTGTGCTAGTAGCGCCCTGTTCCAGAATCCTTACAGCTTACCTACTTCGACTATAATAAAAAAATTTTTTTAACAAAAAACAAAACCGACTTCAAAAAAATGCACTAAAAAGTTACAAATAATTTATAATCTTTAATAATTATACGCATAGTACGCATCTAACTCAACACATGTGCTGCAAACATATTATAGATTATCTAATTATTTGTAAACAGCACAAAAAAATTATATTATTGTTTAATTCACGAAAAAATATTTTCGAAGTCAGCGTCAAGTTGTTGAATCGTTCTGCACAGATGTAGAATTTGACGCCGACTTCAATAATATTTTTTCGTGAATTAAACAATAATATAATTTGTTTGTGCTGTTTACAAATAATTAGATAATCTATAATATGTTTGCAAAACATGTGTTGAGTTAGATGCGTACTATGCGTATAATTATTAAAGATTATAAATTATTTGTAACTTTTTAGTGCATTTTTTTGAAGTCGGTTTTGTTTTTTGTTGAAAAAATTTTTTTTTGTAACTGTTTAGTGCATTTTTTTGAAATTGGTTTTGTTTTTTGTTAAAAAATTTTTTAGTGTATTCCCCTACTAAAAGCGCAAATATAGGTAGACCCACTAATTATGTCTAACTTCCATTATCAATTCATAACGCATGCATTAGTACATTATACCAAGCAATGTATAGGAGGAAAAAGAGAGAAGGCCCAACGGCACAGTGTCGTTGTGTGTGCATGTATACATATTGAAGCTTAGGTAAGAGAGGGAGAGCGAAAGATTAGATTAGATTAGATATATGTTTATTGTATGTACATTATATTGTACAATTTTTATACAGTTATATACAAGTAATAATAAAATATAATATTGAGTAAAAGCAGTATTTAAAACAGAAACAGAAGAAAATAATAAAAACTTAATAATTTGAATTAAAGATTATAATTAAGTTACAGTTTATTTTTATTTTTATTGTGATGGCATAGGTCCATTTTCTAAGGAGAGGTAATGAGTAAATGCTGAAGATTTAAATGAATGAAGTGATGGTGAATTTCGAATTGACTCAGGGAGCTCATTCCATAGGAAGGATGAAGTGACCAAGAACGATCCATTGTAAAATTCAGTAGTTGCAGGTGGTACAGTCAATGGCCTCACAGCACCCCTCAATGTTCTAACAGATTGATTCCAAATAAATCTAGAGTAAAGATAAGAAGGAACTTTAGTAGAGAACATCTTATAAAGAAAGGAGGATGCAAAATATTTTCTTCTACTGGAGGTAGATAACCAGCCCAATTTTGTACGATAAGCAGAAATATGCTCACGTCTGCCAACACCATAAACATAGCGAATACCAGAGTTGATGACTCTCTGAAGCCTCAAGTCAAGTTCAGCCGACAAATCAGAATAAACGAGGCAACAATAATCGATGAGCGGAAAAAGTAAAGTCTGTATCAGATGCTTACGAAGAGCAATGTTAGTACTCTTTCGAAAGTAGTTTAACCTGTAGAGCAAAGAAAAAGACTTATTACAAACCTGAGAGATGTGCTCCTTCCAATTCAGTTTACTGTCCAACCACGCCCCTAAATTCCGAACAGAAGATTCAAACCTAACAGTAGTGCCATTAATTTGGACACCAGCAGCCTGTATAGTAGACAGCAAATTAATATAATAATAGGAGCCAATAATTATGGCCTTAGTTTTACCGACATTCAATTTAAGGCAATTTCTAGCAGCCCAATCAGAGATAGCAACAGCATGTGCACTCATAATAGAAGAGTAAACATCCAATTTATCCAAAGGAAAATGGACATATACCTGAAGATCATCAGCATATATAAGGTATTGAATATCAGGACCAAAATCAATAGCAACATCATTCACATATATAGAGAATAATAACGGCCCCAATACAGATCCTTGAGGAACTCCCATACTAAGAGAGAGGTAATTAGATACATTACCACCCTCGCCAATAACAGCCTGCTGACGACCCGCAAGATAAGAGGCAAACCATCTGATTACCGTGATGGAGACATCAAGTGATGACATTTTTCTAAGCAAAATAGAAAGAGAGAGGGAGAGAGAGAGAGAGAGAGAAAACAAAACTCCCAGTTTTCTTAATTTCATAATTGGGTCATACAAACCGAATATTGGCCCAATAATTATAGGACACGTATGGGACCTTCCTGCAGACATTCTCTATCAGATAAGAAAAAATTTTTTCGAATCGGTTAAAAAATGACGGAGTTATGAGGTAACAGACATAAAAAAAAAAAAAATTCATTTGAATTGAGAACCTCCTCCTTTTTGAAGTCGGTTAAAAATTTTAATAATAAATGAACAGAAAACTGTGTTCTAAGTTATTCAAGGTTTTCTTAAAAATGAAGCGATAAAATCAATTCTTTCTCATCAATGAAAATATTGCCTTTTCAATACGAAGTGCGGTTTTCTCTTTTTTTTTGCTAAAATCATTGGTTTTTGTAAAAGAATCAATTCTTCGATTAAAAAAGGACAGATGTACTCGATCTGCTCTTAATTTATTAATATTAATCAAAATTTAGATTAGACAAGGACAATGCTATGCGGCAGCCTCTTAAGGATATTGCAGATATAAATTTATTTCAAACTTATGCCATTGCATCAGTGAATGTAAAACAACAGGTGTCAATAAAACCTCAATTTATGATGAAATATAAAAAGTCTATGTTATATTTCAGAAAGCTTTAGAAATCAATGTAAAAAAAGTGCGTTGCAGTAGCCTATTTACGTAGAAACTCAAAAATTACATTTACTGCGAATATTTTCTTCGATATTTATAGAACAAACATATATTGAAACAATAGAACAATTGCTGTGAAAAATGAAAAGATTTCAGTTTAGCAAGAATCTAGGATGAAATAGAACTTACTATGCCCACGACGTGGTTTTGGATAACGCTTAAAGAAAGATTAAAGCTGAAATATTAAACATACAGCAAACATATGATATTTCTTTTTCTATTGTAAGTTCATTGAATTAAATGGTCTGAAATAGAATTATAATACAAGTGGGTTCACAGCTTTTTGTGAGATGAAAAGAAATGAGAGAAAGAGAGGAATAATTAGATAATTGAATTTATTAATGTACATTATGTTGTATAACAAAATAAAGCAAGTACAAAAGCAGATAAAATAAGACGAATAGAAAAAATACAAAAGAAAAAAGATATATATATATATATATATATATATATATATATATAATATACACTAAATATAACAATTTAAAGTAAGTTAATATTCTAATATTATCTATTTAAAGAAAATTTGTTCCCGAACTTTTCGCGAACGTGTGACTCCCTATAGGCTTAATCTTGGTTTGCTTTCGGATGAAATGAGGAGAAAGTATTTTACTATTTCATTGACATAATATGTTATCTCTGGTCGCAGCCCTGCTTTCTTGGCTAACCGGTTCGTCAGAGTTTACACGAACTCTGACATCCGGTCTTCTTTCCGTAGGCCACCTAGAGATCTCCTCTGTCCGTCTGTTCGTACGTGTGCCTTGCGGAACTCATTTACACAGCTTGCTACTAATTTTATCAGCGAACTAAGTTCAGCGGATACAACTCGTATCTCCTTTGAGTTGGGTTCTATTAGGGCAGTTAAAAAGCACACATTCAACTGGTTAATCGATGGGGAGCGCGAAGATTGGTGTAAGAAGGGAGCTGCCCTAGTTGCTATGGAATCTCCAGCTGGCGTATGCAATTCAATTTAATTTTAATTTTCAATATTTTTGCTTTATTTTTTGTTTATATTTTGTTGTTAAACTTTTGTATACTTTTATTATTTTTCATTTAATCTTAAATTGAACGTAAGATTTTCTTAACTATGATTGTTATTTAACGTTTTTCAATTTTCTAATTTTTTGCTTTTCTTTGTTTAATTACATTTTTATTATATTACAAGTTTATTTTTATGTTAATTTTTTATATTTTTCATGTACTTGTTGAATTATACGGGGTACTACCACATGATTAATAAAATATTTCTCAAATCATATTAAGTCTTATGCCCTCGGTCGATTTCAGAAGTATAATTTGAGTACTATGTCCAGTCTTAAATCTAGTGTGATTAGCGTCAAGTAGCTGTCCTGCGGCTGAATCATAATAAAGTTGATCATATACGAGGTGCTCAAAAACTTTAAATATAAAGGATAATAGTGAGATCAGCCTTATATCACCCATAGTGCACGGTAAAGAGACCTTGTTGATTGTAGTAACCAACAAGATCTTCCAGTAAGGCGAAAAAACGCACTCACGCAGAAAGTCATTATAAATACGACACAGATAGGGCCCGATGACCGGAATGACAGTATAAATAATTGATTAGGAAATCGTGTCAAATCCCCTAATTTGAGAAGTAGAATGATAGATAGCCAGTCTAACCTCCTCTAAAGTGACATAATTGAATTTGAACATAGGTTCAAAAGATCTATCCTCGTTAAGTGTTTCTATATATTCAAAAATAGGAGATTCCAGAGGATCAACCGCAATCCCATTAAAATGCCGATTAAATTCACTAACGGAAAAAGAGTGACCTGAGCTACCACCACCAGAACATATACCAAGATTCCCTATCATCCCAGATAGTCTATCATGGTACTAAAGCAGTTTCGCTGATTTGATGTGCTTGTGAGCCTGATCACGAGCGATTCTATAGCACAGTAAATCAACGCGTAGTCGAGAGCGTTAATAGCGCCTGTAAAATCTACCCCTCTCGCGAATCAGATAATGACGCTCAAAAGTGAACTAAGGCTGACGACTTCTACCCAGCTGGACTCTCTTTAAACGCACATACAGTACAATCGCTTTATTTAGATGGTCATAAAGGCACTCTAGACAAGCCGACATAGAGAAATCACTATCACAGGTTACCAATTAAGAAATTGGAATTAATCAAGCATAACAGCACTATCAGCCGAACTATTATTACGATAAGTAAAATTGTTGAGCAGGGGTTTAGAGAGAGAAGACTTGACAGTAGCAGTGACGAAGTCATTTCCGTTGATGGATGAAACGTTAGTCTTACAGTTGTCAAATGAAAAGTCATTTAAATCAACAAGGCACAGTTCAAGTCATGTATGAACGAAGAAGTATGATATGTTGGATCGTATGATACAAAGAAGAAAGCATTTTCTTCAATCAGGCTCTTAAAAAATTTGGTATCATCAGAATTTATATACGAATTGAATCACCTTCGTGTTATAGTTATAAATGTTAGATGTCAAGTATGATATGAATTTAGTGTTAGCTAAAAATGGAGCATGTAGTGGCCTGTAAACTACACCAACAAAGATAGGCGAAGTCAAGTCAGAAGAATTGACTTTATGAAAAAAATGTTCCGATAAACCAGGTTTATTACTCCAGCTTTCAGTACAAGACTAAAGACGTACAGAAGTAAGCGACTTATGCATAAATAATGCAACACCACCACCCCTAGTATTACGATCTCGCCTATAAAGCACATACTTATCCAAGGCAATCAGAGAATCACTAACAATTTGGCTAAATTCGATCTCAGTAACAGTTATCACGTGGAAATAGGGAGTAAGAAGCCAAAAAGAGTCTAATCATCTCAATGTGCGCTCTGACAGAGTTGGCATTAAAATGATAGACCCTTAGATTATCCTTAACAGTAGAATGATTATTAATAGAAGTTGAAGCAGTTTCATTAGTGGATAGAAAAGTGTTAAGCTAGAGAGGAAGAGAGAATGGACTTACCTCAACACCACAGAGTTATATGTCGTCTTGGTTTCAGCTGGTGTTGGCGAGATTTTTACTTAAATTCTTCCAGATCCGCATCAGAAGCAATATTGATAAGTGCATCACTCTTCCTTTTTCGAACAAATAACTTTCCATCTCTCACAGAAGTAATAAAATCATACCTCTTGTTCTTTGCTTTAAAGAGCACTCGTAACTTCAATTGATAAAGAGACGAAGGAAAATACTTACATTGATTGAAGTAGGTGTAAGAGAATCGACAGTCTTAACTCCATCCTGCAAGTGATCACCAATCATAGATGTGTATAGTTTTTCCCTTCCAGATTTTAATACTGATGATAGACCGAGTGACCGTCGGAGATCGAAGAGTGGCTAGCAGTGGTACAATAGCCATCGGATGAGCAAATCGTTGCACAGATACAAATGTAGATGTAGATTGCATTAAGATATCATACGATACAGCATTACCTGATGTAGAGCTTGAAACAAGCCTAAGAGCTCGAACGGATGCAATACCATTCAATAAAAGGTTAGAGTCTAAAGTGGACAACACTGCAAAAGCACCCTGCTTTAAATAAACAAGCTTCTTAGATGCAAGCTCACCAAGTACCTAGTCAGATGCACACTCTAGGCGCGCTTGTTGCGCCGCCAATGTTTCACACCGTTAAAGCAATGACTTGTTCAGACTCTCCAACTCTTGCAGTTTATATTGAGACAGGTATAAGTGCAGATGAATCTGGTGCATTAACAGGTACATCTTTCAATCACCTCCTGAGTTTTTGCTGGTCATGGCAGATCCTGTCGAGTCTAGACTCGTTTGTATAAAAGCGCTCTTCAAATGCAGTGGATAGGGTGCTTACACGATTCTCAAGAGCAGTGAATCTGCTGTCTATGGCCGTGAGCTAAGAACTAATAGCAGTAATTTTATCATTCATGACATCCAATTTAATGAGTTTTCCATCTTCGAGAGAATTGTGGCCCAGATTTCATGATTCTGCATCTCATTCGATGTAGGAGTAGGCGTCCTCCCAAGTGAAGAATAAAAAGAAGCATTAGATTCCGAGCCAACAGAATTCGTACGAGAGCGCGAGCGTTTAGAATTGGCAGCTTCAGGATTAGCAACTGCATTGCACGCATTCAACGGTTGTCTCTGATCCGTCATAATACCAATAAGTTTACCACAGCCACTATGATAAGAATTGGTGCAGCATTCACAGACTTGTGATTAAGATGTGTGAATAAAGAGCTTACGAAACTTTGAACAGTGTGATAGCATAGTTAAGTATAATTAGAGTGGAGGGTAGCCTTAAAATGCGAAGATAATTTAAATCACAAAAAGATGTTAATCAGCGGAGAGTGACCTTAATATAAATCGAAAATAAAAGTATGAAGTGATACTGAGTAGTGGAGAGCAAGCTTGATTTTCAGAATTATTATAAGAGTTTAAAATGATAGTGGATTATAATATAATATAAGAAGCACAAATAACATATAAAGAGATACTGAGTAGTGTAAAGCAACCTTCATTTTAAAAAATATTACAGAGGTATAAAGAGATGGTGGATAGTGGAGAGCAATATTAATAACGGGCTTCACACCAGTAGAGACGATGATGACGTAGTAGTAGAAAAGGTATCAGTACAGTGATTAACGTAGATGGCGACAGCTGTACTACGATCGACAGGCCTCACTACTATCAGCTGTGTCCATAGAAAATAATAAAGAAGACAGAATGCGAAAGCAGTATTTAATTAATAAGAGAGAAAGAGAAAAATGCATACCACGAGTAAGTGTGCTGTGTGCAATGACGACAATTCGGAAGGCAAAAAAAAAGATATATACATTATTGCGGCTGACCGATAGAATCTGGCTAGAACAATAAGTATACTGAAATGCACACACACAAACTAATTCTTCAGCCAACACTCAACTCAATGCACTTCTATGGTACACTACAACATGGTACCAGGCCCAGAAAAACAGGATGCGAAAGCAGTACTTATTTAACAAAATAGAAAGAGGAAGATATACACTGCAAATCAGTATGCTGTGCTTGATGGCAACAATTTGTAAGACGCGAAAAAGAGACAGACAGTATGATGGTGCCAACAAGAGAAACGAGCCAGGATAGAATGCACATTGAAATACACACACAAACTCTCTTTTTTTCTTTTTAGCCACCACTCAGCACAATGCACCTTCGGCAGTACCACTATGCACTACAACAACAGCCCAGATTCTAATTGATTAGCTGAAGATAACAGCAAAATCAGCAGCAAGCAGACGACAAAAGCGGCCATCCACTAACAGTAGCGTTAAGAAAGTTGCTTAGAGTCCCGAAATGCAGCAAAAAAAGAGAGAAAGAGAAAGAAGAAGGTGCGATGAGCGCGTTAAGAAAAGAAGGAAATTGTGATAAAGAAAAGCAGGAAGGTAGGCGAGGATTTAGGTTACCCGAGAAAGGTCTTAGTAGTGGGAAAGGTGGCGAGAGAGAGAGAAATACCGCGATATGATAAAGGAATTCTTGATTCTTGGTTTTAAGGTTTGGGGTTTGAAGTTTGTGATTCGATGTTCGGGGCTTGCGCATTTGGGATTTATAGGTTTGGGGTTTGTGAGTTGGGGGTTTAGGGTTCAAAGGTTATTGGATTTAGGGCTTGCTAATTTTGGGACTAAATTCATGCAAAAATTCCAAGTTTTTAATCATTTTTTAAATTTTACTGCAAATCCTAACATACTGGCTCAATTTTGCGAATAGATTCATCTTCAACGAGCCTGGAAATATTACGGATACCTATTAGAATCTCAGTAGACTTCCAAAACCATTTTGTGACCCTGTGTAATTTCAATTAATTCATTTAATGCATTATTGTTTTAACTATGAAATTCTTAGATGTAAGAAATGAATGAAAAATTTCATGTTGACAATAATAAATATATTAAATCACCATATTACTTCACAAGCGTTTGCAGCGCAATAAATAAGATTTTCTCTTCGTAACCTTCAGTACGTGAATTCAAGTTGCAGTTGGATCGAAAAATTTTTCGTGCGTTTTTTCATATCGAATGTATTAATTTTGTTAATAGTTATACATTTAAATGTATGTATGATTATAATTGATAATTAATGTGAACAATAATTAATAAAAAAATGAAGATTCTTCATGAATTTTTTGCGTACCTTCCACAAAGCTTCCTAAAAACTTTAGTGTGATAAAAGAAAAATTTCTTCCGTAAGTCTTACAAAATCTCTTTTTGAAACGTTGCATGATAGGCAGCAACAATCTTCCTTTGGATCTTTCTGAGAAGACTTTTTACGGGGTATTTCACGCTTCCTCAAAACTCCTATGAATTATTGCTTAAAGCTTACGGCAATCTTTGATGAACAGTTTTTGTAATCTTTTCTAAAGTATCCGTGCAAATTTTTGTTTTCTTTTACGGATGAGACCTGGAAACTTCCCAAGGGCGATTTACGTGGGGCATTTCATGCCTGCTGAAGGCTTCCGTAGAAGTTTTCTGCACTTTTCCGTGGAAGCTTAAGTCAATTATTCCTGGAAGCTTACAGCAACATATGAATGAAGAAAAATTGGTCAAAATATGAAAGATTCCTGCGATTTTTCTGGAAGCTTGCATTAATCTTTCCCAAGACTTCTAAAATAACTTTCTGAAAGGTTACATGAAAGGTTTATGGGATCTTCCTCGAAATCTCCCTGATAGTAATTTCGCACGGAACATGTGCTTCCTGGAACCTTCCATGAAAACTTCCTGCACTCTTTTGTGGAAGCTTCCATCAACCTTCCTTGAAAAATTAAAAAGTTCACAAAAATATCTTGAATGGTTTCTACCATCTTCCTGCAATCTTCTTTACATAAATATTCCCGAAAACTTTCGAAATATCTTTCGGGAAGCTTTCATGGAAGATTCTTGAAAACTTCCTACGAATCTTCCCGACAGGAATTCACACAGGACATTTTAGGCTTCCTGGAACTTTCCACAAAAGCTTGTTGAAAGGTTCTGAAACTTATTTGGATGCTTTCAGGAAGCTTCCCAAAATTATCTTTGCTAGTCAATCAAGTTATTGAAATGTTATTTAAACTAATGTTGATTGTAAACTATGCTACTTTATCTTCAAGATAATAATGAATTTTTACTATTTTTCATATTGTTTGATATTTATTATACAAAAGTACTATGAGTTATTATTTATTTTATTATTATTATTTATTTTAGTTATCATAACATTCGCTATTCACAATACAAAATTATTACTAACTGTTTATTTTATTTATAAAACCAAATTAATAAATACCTATAATTGTAAAACCATTGTAAAATGTGAAAATTTATTATTTTTTGTAATAAATGACAATACCAATGAATTAAGGAATTTCCTATCTATTTTATTGCAAATTTGTAAGGAAAGTTGTAAAATCTAAGAAAAAAAAAACTAAAAAATTAATATAATGAACATTTTTCTAATACGTTTGAAAAGGTGTTGAATTAAATGTTCTTCATAATAAAAATTTTTTCAGCCAGTTTTCTTGAATTTTTATATATTTTTCTAGTTTTTTTCAATTTTCTGACTTTTACACAGTATTCTAGGTAATACTATACAAAATAATGAGACTTAAGAATATTTTTTATCCATTTTTACATTTTAAGTAAGTGAAAATCAAAGATCCGAACGATCCTAAGAAACATCCGAATATCCAAAATGACTATAAAAAAAATGAGTTCTGCGACATTTTCTATTATTATAAGATATAAATATGCAAAAAAGTTAGTTTCGTAATTATGCTTGAAGGAGTCACATCAATGGTTTTATAAGATTTACCCATATGTCAGTGCTTGAGCGAGAGGGAGACATTTCTGTCCTGAATAAAAACTTGGAAAAAAATCGAATGTAAATATTATGACAAATATACTGTATTATATTATTAAGCATTAGGAGTTTTTCACCTTAAATAAATACACAAATCATAAGATATTGGTTCATGAATAATTTAAAAACATCTGGTCTGATTCAAATTCTCTTCTCAAGTCGAACCCTTAATTTTAATTAATTTAGTCTTTGCTGTAGGATTTAATACCAGAAACTGCCTTTATCCAATTCCTCCTTGCAGGAAAGTGTTTGTTTTTTATGTCTTCACAAATGTACTAACTTTGTTTCCTGAAAAAAAAGAATTTAGAACTTAAGTTTAAAAAAAATTGAAAATATTAGAAAAATAGGTATTTATGTGAATGTTACATATGTATTACTTTGAAGTTTTATTTAACTTTCATCTAAAAATTCATATTGATATGTAATTAATAATTTATCTAAATAAATTGGTTTAAGTAGACCTATATCTTCATGATTTTTTTCAAGTTTTAAGTCCTCTTTTATCAATATTCTAATTTAGAACATTATATATTCGATTAAGAATATATTTTAAATATTACAATAATATTTTAATATTAATTAAAATTGTTCTAATATTCGAAATAGTTTTAATATATCATCATAAAATAATAAATAATTTAATAAGAAAATGTTATAAGTAAATATCGTTGGGTTGGCGGAATAAGGCTACACATCATTTTTCGTTTGGAAAAGGACGTGTAGTCTTGTTTCGCCAATCCGACGGTGTACAAAAAAATTATTAAATATAATATGATATCATTAAAACTTTATTAGTAATTTATTAAAAATCAAAAAATTTTATAACTACTTGAATTAAAAAATGTTATGCAGGTCTAACATTCAAAATAGTCATACTTTTTTAAACATGGCCTACACATTCTTTCTTGTTGATCACAAACTCTTTACCATATAGCTGTGCATTGCAAATAGCTTTGTATACTTTGGAGTCTCCATCACCAATATAATTTTCATACCGGACTCTATGAAGGGACTCGAATCTTCTGAACATTTCTACGATACTATCAACCTCCATCTTGCCTAAACTCCCTTCATGATCAGCTAAACAATGAGGTTTGTGTTCTTGAAACCATTCTCTGTATACTTCTGAATCTTCTTCTTGAAGTAATTTACAAGCCTTGCAGTAACTTTGTTTGATGGATGCATCAACAACTTTCCCATTTTTATTTCTGATCAAGCTGGAAACACCTTGAAGAGATGAATGGCCTCATTTTTTCCATGTTTAATCACTGGACACAGTTATTTTATAAGATTCTTGTGTTTCGACATTAAACTTTTCTTTAGCAGCAACTTTCATCGATTTTTTAGCAACACTTTTACTGACATTTCTTAATTCTTCGTTGATGTTATCATAAGTACTGTGTGAAACTGACTTTGGTAAATCCATGACTCCACAACAAGTTGTTAAACCAGTCAAACAAATGACTAAGCATTCGCGCTGCTAAAACAGTTCTTCTGTTAACATCACAAGCATTTGACATTTTGCCTATTTTCTGACACGAGTCAATGAAAATCACTTTATGACAGGAAGTACAACTAACACTTGTTTTTAATCTAAAGCTTCGAGTATTTACCTCTGAAAACTCTAAATCACCATTACAATCTCAATACACTAAAAACTGTCGTAATTAAGGAAAAAGAATGGAGTTATAAATTATTCTATTTTTCACTTCACATAGATCAATAATTTCTTTTTTTCATTTTATTGTTAAATTTAGATTTTTAATTTGTTGTGCGAGCAGATCTTGATGCTTCAGCACTTGATGTAGAAAGAAGTAGATTTGATGTTAAAGTCAGTGATCTAGTTGATTTTTTTGTTGGTGGACGTCTTTTCTTCTTTCTACCTGTTCTTCGCTTTCCCATTTCAGAAGATCCTGGAAGTCTGTTTCTTGAATTTGGTGCTAGTTTTTCTTTTGGTATTTTCTCAAATCAATTGTCAATGTTTATTGAATATGTTTATAAATTAATTGTCAATAGTCTTAAAGTATTTCAGTATATAAATTATAAAATTATTATTCAGATGATTAGGGAAAAAATAATAAAAACTGATAGTAACAATCTGATAAATTAATGAACTTATCAAAATTAATGGAATACTTTGATAACTGTATTTGTAAAGATAAAAAAAGAAATTCGCTTAAGAACTTTTAAAAAATTCGGAAGCTTTCAATTGTACAGTAGATACCCACATAAAAATAATTTCTGTGAATAACTGTAAATAACGGTAAATGATTGTAAATAACTGTTAAAAAAAATTAGAATTAAGACATAAATAATAGTTATTTACAGTTATTTACAGTTATCAAAAGTTATTTACAGTCATTTACATTCATTTACATTTCTGACATTTTTCACACTTATTTACAATTATTTACAGTTATTTACATTTATTTACAATTATTAACAGTTATTCACAATAAATTCCAGAAATTTATTCCATATAGATAACTAGATTATGCAGTAGGTAACTACTTTATCGACGTTTTCGATCTAGTTACGTTTTTAACGAAATATTTTCAAAATTTTAGCGCAAAATATAAAACTTAAAATTGAAAAATAATTCAAATAATTGATAACAATAATAAAAAAAACCAATATATTTAATATGAATAAATCATTAAAATTTTTATATTTCATAACAAAATTAAATTAATGACCATTTATAATCTTAATTAATTATTTGAAATTCTGAATTTCATAATTTTTAAATAATTATCTTTTTAAAAAAATCTTAACATTAGGTGAAAATGTCTAATACAAATAGTTCTTCATATTTTGAAAAAATTTGTAATTTTTTAAAAAAGTTTTTATTTGTTTTTTGCCTATATCTCTTTATCTAAATTAGATATTCGAAAACGACAAATGGGAGATAAAACGGCGGTAAAGGCTATAGGCGGGTTACCATAGTGAAATTGCCCCCTCTTCGAATCCTCATGGCTCATGTACCATTCGATGAAGGTTGAAAAAAACTCCCACCCACCAATTTTCAGCCCCCTAACCCTTGCGCATGCGCAGTAAAGTCAAAATAAGTGTTTTTTCGACTTTATTTTATTTTGACGCCCCTTTACATGGAAGACTCTTGCAAAAATATATAAGAGTAGGTTATTGTTTGGCAATTAACCAAAAATTTTTGCAGATTATACAACCTCAAATATCAACCTTAAAATTGATATTTAAGATTTAAATCGTTATTTTAACACCCTTGCTATCAAGGTGCCAGATTTGGAATTGATTTTTTAAATTTATTTTTACCCGTTATTAACGATAGTTATATTGGCTAAAGAAAAAAAATGGTGCGTCACCCTGATTTTCTCAAAAAAACCGATATATTTGCACTTTTTTCGTATTTCTTGTAGGTTATGTTACAATCTAAGAGTCCAAACAAAGATTTTTGGTGTATCTTATTCCGCTTTTTACGACGGTACTATTAGTTTTTGGGATAAAAGGCATTTGACCCTTATTTTATGCAAAAAATCAACTTTTTTGCACTTTTTCATATTTTTTATAGGCTATGTTATAAGTTAAGAGCTTGAATAACTTTTTTTCTGCGTATTTGTTTTTTGCTCGTTATAATCGTGCTATTACTTTCAAGAAAAAGTAGTTTGCAACCCTGATTATCGAGAAAAACCGATATTTACAGTCCGTGCTAAAAATTGAGAGCTGGAATAACGATTTTATGTGTAATTTTCTCTGCTTGTCATGGTGGTATCAGTTTAATCAAGGTTTCTAATATAATACGTTCAAATATTGTCGCACAATCTGATTTCTACAATTGTTTGACGTTATGATCAAGTTGCAGTATATTCTGAGGGGTTAGAATTATATTTTACTTAGTGTTTAACGATTTAAATCTTAAATATCAATTTTAAGGTTGATATTTGAGGTTGTATAATCTGCAAAAATTTTTGGTTAATTGCCAAACAATAACCTACCCTTATATATTTTTGCAAGAGTCTTCCATGTAAAGGGGCGTCAAAATAAAATAAAGTCGAAAAAACACTTATTTTGACTTTACTGCGCATGCGCAAGGGTTAGGGAGCTGAAAATTGGTGTGTGGGAGTTTTTTTTCAACCTCCATCGAAAGGTACATGAGCCATGAGGATTCGAAGAGGGGGCAATTTCACTATGGTAACCCGCCTATAGCCTTTACTATAAATTAACAAATAAAAAAATTTTCGGTTTTTGAGCCCACTAACTTAGTCCTGATACCCTAAAACAGCAGAAGGGGAAAGGACAAATATTTTGCGATAAACATAGAATCAAAGACCAAGGTGTTCGTGAAAGTAAAGTCTGGTGGTTATTGTAACATCAAAAGTCTTTTAAAAGGATTGAATAATTTTGACGATGTAAAGAATTATTCATATTTCGAAATCCAAACTGGTGGCTGTGTACAAGTTACATGTCAATGTTGTGAAGATTGTACAACTTTATGTACACGCTTACACTAACTGAAAAATTAATTAGAATTTTCAAACTTGAAATTGTACCGATTTTTCCTTGCAGGAATAATAAAGAACCCTACATTATTAGTGATCGTCCTGCAAATCTTGTAAATGGATTACCAACCATACTTATAGTTTACCGCAACATTTATCAACCGTACTTAACAGGTGAAACGCGCACGAGCATACTACGTATATTTTTGCTTCATTTGCGCTATAAGGCTTATGAAGGTCTTAAAATTAAAAAGTTTTTACCGCCCATATGCCTAACACTGTTGTCTTTAACTTTTTAATCAATCGAAATAGATATAAGAGATACACGGATTTTCCATTCCATTTGACTACAGTACGTGGACTGTTATGCTTCACTTTAAGCGCATCCGATGAAATAATTGATTTAAAAATTGTTTTTAATAACCAGATGCTTGATGGTCTAAGTAAGTGCGTTCTAGTTGGCAAACCTTGTTTTGGTTACTACCAATCGGGTGCGAAAATCAGCAGCTTTTTAAAACATCTCTTTTAAACAGCTATACTGAAGATCATGCATTAACTATACCAATACTAAAACAAGGTGTTGAAGCCTTTGGTAAAGAGGCTCTTCGAGCAATTGAAAATATTTTGAATGGCCACTATAGTACGCAGACTAGTCAAAGAGATGGCCAACGAGCAAATTAATGAAATCGGTAAGAATCTCGAAAGGAAAGCTGACGTTGTTCTGGACAAATTGCTCTTGGGTAAGATGAGTACAAAGGAGGGGGAAAATCAGAATATAAAAATAATGAAACATCATCAACTCAGTTACCAAGTGCACCTGGTATTACAAACACCTCGGCAGTTGAATGCTCGAAAAGAGGTGAAGATACAAAAAGAAGAAGAAGGAGCAAAATTAAATCCCGTGTAGTTAGATATTTTTTTAAAAATAAAAATTTCAAGATAGCACTGTTTTATACAGAGCTTTGTCAGTCTATGAAGTCAAAATTATCACTCTTTGAATAACCCTCGAAACAAACAAGTGAAGGTTGTCAATGGGTACTATGAGAACTGATATCTTCTCTCAACGGACAGTTGTTTGATGAAGTTAACGTGTTCTTTAATCAGGAATCTGTTTCACTGCCCAACAATGACAGAAAGGTTAATTTACTCAGTCATTTACATTGTGATGTCTTTAATCAGAAAAAATTATTACTAAATTATGTTAAAGTTAGAGTAAGGTTCATGCGTTCTTGTGATGGCTTCTGTCTTATAGATCTCGCTGGTTCTTTCATAGATAACATAACCGAGACCACACTTTTTGTGCATTGAGTAAGGTTAAATCCGTCATTTATATTAGAATGCGAAATACTGTTGTCGTAGAATATTGCAAAATATGCGCTGACTCATGTGAAAGTTAAAGCTATTACGTTACATAATGGTATGCATGGAGAAAGAATCATCAATGTCATGTTAGGTCAGCTGCTGAAAAGAATTAAACTTTGTTGTGTTGAAAATAAAGCTTATAACGAGGATGAAAGTCTAAACTCATTTTATTTCAATATACATTTTTTGTGTCTGTACGTTTATAAAACGCAAGTGTTATTAAAACCCTTACAGCTAAATTTCGAAAAAAGCAAAATGTATGTTGATGCCTATTGTACACTTTTTACGGTACGGGTATTAACTTTATGAATTCAGGCAACTTATTCACCTGTGAAGACTATTTGAATGATTACTGTCTATTCGCGTTTGATTTGACTGCCGATCTATTTGGAAGTCATAAAAACTATTGGAATTTAATAAAAAATGGTAATGTACTAGTTAAGGTATCAGGCCTGAGATTAAGCCTGAAGAAAAATAAAATTTAAATGTAGTCATAATTTTTTTTTCTAATAATATTAATTACTGAAACTTCTTTTTACCTCAAATATATATTAAGTACAAGATTTTGACCCAAGAATAAATTTAAAAACCTCATTTAAAGCTTAAAATTTTTTGGATTAGTTGAAGAATGGATTTTTTAAATTTTGGTACTTGCTGCAGACTTTCTCAGCCAATTTTCATTTAATTGACCTCGAAATTTCCAGAGATCTTCAGTTTATATATCTTCACAAAATAACAGTTTTTATTTAAGAAAAAAGAATTTAAAAGTTTGGTTTGGAAAAAGTTAAAACTTAAACTTATCTTATCAAAATTCTAGAACTGTTATTTTGTGAAGATATATAAACTGAAGATCTCTAGAAATTTTGAGGTCAATTACTTAAAAATTGGCTGAGAAAGTCTACGGAAAGTACCAAAATTTAAAAAGTCTATTCTTCGACTAATCAAAAGAATTTTAAGCATCGGATAAGGTTTCATAAAATTATTCTCGTGTCAAAGTTTTATATTTAATATGTATTTAAGGTAGGAAGAAGTTTTATTAATTAATATTATTAAAAAAAAATTATGACTACATTAAAATTTGATTTTTTTTCAGGCTTAAACTCAGTCTGATACCTCGATGTTAGATTTTGCGACTGTATAATTTATACTGAATACGACAATTTGCTTGAAATTGACTCATCAAGACAGATTATTGTAGATTATAGCGGTCAAGAAATAGTGGTTGGTGATTTTACACGTCAAGAAATCTTAGATAGTTAACACTTGAAACAAGAGTGAGCCAAACTCCGACAATCTTTTTGAACTGAAAAAACAAAACGATTGCTAATAAGTTTAGCGGTAGCATTGGCACCAGGATTGTAAAGCTGTTAAAGAATTTGTCGACAAATAGAGTCGAAAGGAACAGTCTTGATTTTCCAGTTGGCGTATCACAAAGACGAACACCCCAGATCCTGGAATCTCTACTTTCTCAAGTTTAAAAGAAGTAGGCTCTTGTAAAAATTAATCGAGCAAATTTCAGTAAGTTTTCGAGATCCAAGGACGTAGAAATTGCTTCAATATGAGAGAAAGAGACATAGAGATAGAGAAAGAGAGAGAGAGAGAGAGAGAGAGAGAGAGAGAGAGAGAGAGAGAGAGAGAGAGAGAGAGAGAGAGAGAGAGAGAGAGAGAGAGAGAGAGAGAGAGAGAGAGGAGAGAGAGAGAGAGAGAGAGAGAGAGAGAGAGAGAGAGAGAGATAGATAGATGAAATTTATTTTAATGTACATTATGTTGTACATAACATTAAATACAGGTTTTTATTACAACAAAAACAATATAAAAATAAAAATTTCAAAAGTATTAACATACAAATTGAAAATATATTCTGCAATAAAGGAAAATTATTCATATCAATTTCATCGAAATGCTCATTAAATCTTAAGGCGTTCCACATGCCGGCTCGACGACAGACACAAAAAATTTCCAGCAGACTATAATAATAGGTTCTAAAGGCGCGACTGCAGCAGAGCAGGCGATTCACCCTCTAGTGAAAGGAAATGAGTTAAAATGAGTGATTTAAAAGAAGTAAAAGTTTGAGAATGATGTATATAAGATGGAATGCTATTCCATAAGTAGGATGAACTGACATGAAATGAATCTAGTAGAAAGTTGGTCCTGAAATGAGGAATGGTCAGAGGCATCAAATTCCCCCTCACTAATCTGGCATTGACATTCTTAGGGAACTTAACAAATAAGTAAGAAGGCACTCGAGTTTCGAATAAGCGATGTACCAATGAGGCAGCAAAATAGTTTCTGCGTCCTCGTGTAGACAGCCAGCCAAGTGCTATCCTGTAAGGGGAAATGTGCTCCCTCCTCTTTACACCATAGATATAACGAACTCCAGAGTTTATGACCCGCTGAAGCTTGATATCAAGCATAATACAGAGATCGTGATACACCAGAAAACAGTAGTCAACCAAAGGAAGTCAAGCACAACACCTAGACTTCGCACACTAGACTCAAACTTAATGAAAGTTTGATTTAGCAAAAGTCCGTTTATGGACATATCAGAGAGCTTCTTAATATAAAAAGGAGAACCTATAACAATGACTTTGGTCTTACCGACATTAAGCCTAAGATGGTTTTCAGTGGCCCAGCGTAAAACGTGCTAAGCTTGTTTGCTATCATCAACACGTGACGCTCAAGATCGGTAAGAGGAAAACTCACATACAGCTGAAGATCATCAGCATAACTTAGATGCTTGACCGTCATATTAAAATTGGCAGCAATATCATTGATGTATAAAAAAAATAACAGCAGGCCCAGAACAGAGCCCTGAGGCACACCCTTATTGAGCAAAACGAAAGATGAAGGTTTTTCATTGCTGTCAAGGACTGTCTGCTCTCTACCAGTAAGATACGACGCCATCCAAACAATGGCCGAAGTTGCAATACCGATCATCAATAACTTACGGAGAAGGGTTACATAACACACAGTGTCAAAGGCCTTGCTGAAATCAAATAGCAACAATAACGTCACGTTTTTCTGATCCATGCCCTGTCTTATGTCATGAGTCAGTTACAATAGAGCAGTCTGTGTACTACGTCCCTTACGATATCCAGTTTGGTAGCAGTCAAGTGAAGCACGTGAGTCAATGTAGTCACACAATTGAGTATGGATAAGTCGCTCAAGAACCTTGGACAAGAAACACAGAATAGAAATAGGTCGAATATCATTCATTGTCCGAGGTGCAGCCACCTTGCCAAGTATAAGAACAAGAAATCTCTTCCAAATGGAAAAAAAGTAAGACTCACGTATAGCACAATTAAAAATATCCAAGATAAAATACACAGTAACCGGAAAAGCAGTGCGAATTATCAGCTGCGGGATGCCATCATAGCCCCTGACTTGTGAAGTAGACTGCCAAACGGCAAGTCGTACATCCTGTAGGCTGATTTCAGAGAATGAAAAATAAGGAAATGATTTTTCAACAATAGGTAGACAATTGAGGATTTAGTCACCGATCCGGTGAGAGAATCAGATGACACCCCACAGAAATAATTATTGAGCTGATCAACGTCAAAATTGTGCTTTGATTCAGTTTTATTACAATAAAGTTCAAGATTCCTGAGTCCCCTCCAAATTGTCGAGAATCAGTCAGTTTGATAAGTCTATCGTGATAGTACAGTAGTTTAGCCATTTCTAAGGCTTCATGAGCCCTATCACGTGCTTCACGGTAGTAACGCAAATTAGTCAGGAGACGGGAGCGTCTGTAACGTCTGTACAGTCTGTCCCTATCTTTCGCCAACCGGTCACGGTCAGAAGTAAACCAAGGCTGACAGCTTCTTGCCTGTCTGAACGTCTTGACCGGAACGTTGTTGTCAATAGCAAGCTCAAAATTACGATAAAGGCAGTCAAGACGCTCATCCAGGGCAGCCGCGCCATAAAACACCGACCAATCACGCAATGAAAGATCACTCAAAAGTCCACCCACATTCACCGCCCGGTAATCACGGTAAGAAAAATCTTCCATAACCAGCTTTCTAAGTGATGACCTAATTATGGCAGAGATTAGGTCGTGTCCGTCAACGAATGGTACATTAGTCTTCCAGTATCAATCACAGTATCTTCTGCGTCCACAAGACATAGATCAAGCCAAGTATTAGAGGTGGTTGTGTAGTGTGTAGAATGATATGGTACGGAAAATAGGGAGTTATCTTCAATCAAGCCGAGCACAAACTTCGCATCATCCGAATCAGAAAGCTGGTCAGCATTAAAATTTCCCATTATATCCTTGGTGCTGTGATTGTAAAGATGCGTGCTAATATCAGGCAGGAGATTACTATTTAAAAAAAATGGTGCATATGGCGGATGATAGACAACTCCGACAAAGACAGGTACCAACCGTCTACCAGCCACCACACAAAAAAGATACTCAGGCAGATCTAGTTTGCCGGACCAGGTGCCAGGCGATGAGCAGGGATGAGTGGCAATGAGACTATGATGTATGAAGAGTGCAACACCTTCTCCTCCAGTGCTGTGATCCTGTCTGAAAACTTTATAACTATTTTATAAAATCAGCGAATCATCCACTATTTGGCCGAGTTTAGTCTCAGTTACAGCAATTACGTAAAAACAGGGCCGAGACGCCGAAAACCATCGTACCATCTCAATGTGAACTCTCAAAGAGTTAACATTGAAACAACACACACGAAGACCCTCCGTCAATTCAGAACTCAGTCGGGTTATAGATGATGATAAGTGATTCGCAGTAAAAAGATCAGTTTCGTGAGCAGGATTGTGAATAAGAGTAGAGTAATGAGCATAAATAGGATCAGAAGCATAAGTAGAATCAAGAGCGTGAGATGACATAGAAAGTGATAAGAAAGGACCAGAGAGTGAACTCACCCGTCCCTCAGCGCTCACTTCAGCATAGGATCCACGGTAGCCGACAGTTGGAGCTTCAATAAAAAAGCATCAAGGTCCTCATCACAGGTTATCACAAATGGAACATCAGCCTTATTCTTTCTAGCGTAAATTTTTCCACCTCTTACAAACGTTAGGAAGTCATACTTCTTGTCCTTGACCTTAGCAAAAACTCGCATCTTTAGTAGATGAAGTGCAGTCGGCAAATACTCATTGAGGTTGATCAACGCAGGAGTAACAGTACCCTTCAGCCCAGCGGCAGCAAGAAGCTCAACATTTAGCTGTGAGGTGTGCAGCTTTCTAATGCGCATCGTAGCATTGATCATAGACCTGACCAAAGCAGCATTTTTCATGGTGACAAGCAAAGGCACAACAACAGTAGAACGTTTCGGAGCAGACGTGGAAGCAGACATCGACCAGCTTCACCAGCAACCAAAGAAAAATCAGTACATTGTGTCGCAGTAGAAGATAGCTGCTCAGCAGCAGAAGGTGGTTGCTCAGCACCAGAAGGTGGCTGCTCAGCAGCAGCAGATCAACTCCCAGACGGTAGAAGCCTAACTTCAACAACGTCATCCGATTCGACAGGAACATCTAGTGCCCTCATAATAGCGTAAGCAGCCAGTCTCGGATCACTGAACTCAGAAGGCAATAAGCCACTTAAAGCCACATCAGGAGAATGCTCAAGACAGATTTGCTGCGTTGCCAGTCTTTTACACTGACGTTCAAGGGCCTTGCTAAGCTCATCAAGCTGCTGCAGCTTAACAGTGTCCTGGGCAGGTATAACAGCAGCTGCTGCGCAGTCAGTAGCATCATCCATCCTCCTCCGCATAGCCTCATGGTCTCGCTGCAAAGTTTCCACGCTACTTTGTAGCGAATCAAGGTCATGCTGAAACTGTTCCATGCGCGTCCCTCCAGCGTCCATGTTTCTCCAGTGACCTCGACATACCCTCCATCTTCACCTTAAGAGCAGTGATGCGATATGTCATACCTGACATTTTGGAGTCCAAATTCGAAAAGGAAGCCTAAAAAAAGTCAAGCTCATTAAGCTTGTTCATTTTCTCCAGTATGGTATTCGAAATCTGCTCCTGAGAGGCCGACAACGCCGTTTTCGATGACCTAGACACATCCGCAGACCCAACAGAACTTGCGTGAGAGCGATTGGAGGACCTATTGATCTCAACTAAATACGGATTGCAGATCTTTAAGGTTTTGCCTTCACCAATAACAGTGGTCAGTGCATCCTGTCTGATACGGTTTAGACGAAGTGGAGAACTTTTTGAAGCAGCCAGCACATCTCTTATTCATTCTGGTTGATATAATCAGCAATGTATAACTCACACAGAGAGCAATATATTATGTAAGATAGGTGGAGATCAGCTTTAAGAAAACAGCAGCAACTGTGCCGTTTATTGTGCGTGCAGAAGCTCAAGGTCGATAGGTATGATTCTACTGTCGTTCATACGCACTACTTAGGGGTACTTCAACACTTTGTATTGGAGACCCGAGCAATTTCACAGTATCACGATGATGGTCCAAATTATTCACAGCCTCCCTTCAACCTCGTATACTACCATCAAAACAGGCTAAACCTTCAAATTCAAGCTCTTCCTACATTCAAACAAGCTAAGCACTTATTGCTGAGAAGAAGACAACTAGCGGCACAAAGTTGAAACACTGGACCAGTAACTGCGACCGATGATGTAGAGATCCACTTTATCAGTGAAAGATAACTTGTTGTAGCTTGATGAGTGTTATCCAAAGTAGTCAACATGAGACAAATAACTGGCAACCATAACCTCAAACCTTGTTCGTACTTAACCTCAAAATTGGCACCGGCACAAAAAGAATGAATAGTTTTGTTATTATAGAGCTGAATAAAATGCTGATTCATATATCAGTTGAAGCTCTGCAGTTTGCGCTTGCAGAAAACCTGAAACAAAACGCTCGTGGACAAAAAATGCAGTAAACACAGACAGGCTTATGAGGAGCTTGAAGAAAACGATGCTAGTCTACTTACGGAGAGAGAGAGAGAGAGAGGGAGAGAGAGTATCAGCAACGACATTATTAGCTCCACTGATATATCGAATATCCGTTTTGAAATCAGAGACGAATAAAATCTTACTTCTGTATATAAGTGGCAACTTATCCTTTTTTTGTTGAAAGATATAAATCAAAGACTTATGATCAGTGAGAATGGTAAAATAATGATTTTCAAGAAAATGACAGAAATGTTGAACTGATTCGTAAATAGCAAGAAGTTTTCGGCAATAAGTTAGCAAATCACTCTGCTTTTTGGTCATCTTTTTAGAACGAAATGCAGGAGGCTGCCAAGAATTATCTATGAATTGTTAAAGACATCCTCCAATAACAGAGTTTGAAGCACCAGTAAAATGTCCAATAGATACGCTAATATGAGAGTGAATCAAAAGAGTAGCTGAGGATAAACAATCTTCACAAGCTTTCAAAGCTTTTAGTAGCTCGGTAGTTCACGGTACTTTTTAAGAGCCTTCAAGCAACGGTTTACTAATAGCGTCATGAGGAGGGGCTTCGAACTCTAAGACGTGTGGGATAAATTTTCGGTAAAAATCAATCACTCCAAGAAAACAGTGCAAGCCTTGTGCAGTTCGCGGCATGATATATATAAGAAAATCCAATTCTGAAACTCCGAGAATATATTCAGATGAATTAATCACTATTCTATATCGAAAAAGACGTTTAAATAATATTTTCAAATGATATTTGTGCTTATCAACAGATTGAGAGAAAACCAAAATATCATAAATATAAACGTAACAAAAATTTGAACCATTAAGAACTTCATCTATGAAGCGCTAAAAAGTTTGACCATCATTACGCAATTCAAACTTCATAAAAGAAAACTCGTAGAGACCAAAAGAGGTAGTGATTGAAGTCTTACAAATGTCGTTCTTAAAAACTGGAATTGGATTGTAAGCTTTTACAACATCAATTTTAGAAAATATTGTATAGCCATCTAAATTACAAGTGAAATCATGAATGTGATAAACCAGATAGCAGTCAGATATGGTGTGACTGTTTAAACTACGATAATCGTCACAGTGTTGCCAATCGGAGTTGCCTTCCAGAGCTTCATATAATAGTGATGATCAACAACTTTCCGAAGGACGAGCAATAACAGCTTCCATCATATCATAGAACTGCTTCTTCGCAATTTCAAATTTATCTGTAGCTAAACGTCTAGGAGCTCTGGAAACTGATGGATCTGGCATAATTTAAATGTGATGAACTGTTTTGTGTTGGATTTCACGATTTCTTCCACAAGGACGAGTAAAATCAGGAAACTTAGCAAAATTACAAGAGAATCCAGGAGATGAATATGTGTCAACAGTTCTAACACTTAATTAAGGAACTTTACTATCCTGAGCATTCGTATGCAGGCCAATAGTACCGTCGATTAAAACTTTCATATAACAATCAGGTAACAAATAAAAATAAGAAACAAAATTAGAGCCTATAACAAACTTCCATCGGAAATCTTACCAAAATCCAAAATTAAGGTTAAGATTTAAGAAACCGCAAGTCCTGATCTTATTGCTGTATAATGCATCCAGGTCGAAATCAGCTGTAGAGAGACGTTTCTGTATTAAAAGACGAAGAAAACAACAAATATCGCAGACAGTATCAATTAAGAAATCACGTTTAGTAGTTCGATCTGTAATAAAGAGACGGCTCCCTGGAGAAAGATAGTTAGTTGCCATACTTATGAACTGCTGCTGAGGTTTTCCAACTTGTAGCTGCAAGGTTGTATGCACATATTCGCTTTATCTTCGAATTTATTATAGTACCAACATAAACGAGTAGCATCTTGCCTCGTATTTAATCTGCTTACCGAAAGACGGCTGCGACTGCAGTTACGTGTGCCAGTATCACGACGAGCAGAGTTCTACCACTTGTTTTGTTAATAATTTAATAGTATAGATTAAAGCGCTCTCTTTTAAAATACTTGCTTCAACATAAGTAGCACGAACTGAAAGGTTAGGTGCCGCAGGGGATATCTTAACAATCTTGTCTGCCAGCTTAGACAATTTTTACGAAGTCAATTCTAATTGTGCTGTAAAAATAGCTTGAACGTGTAATGGAAGACGTCATAGTCACATGAGATTATCCTGAATGTTTCGCTAGTCAGCCTGCGGAGCACAGTGGGCTGGGTATGCAAAAAAGTGATACGATTGAATTATTGTATCAATGAAAATTTTTTATAAAAAGTAATTCTTGTAGATAATTATATTTCCTATCAATATAAGTTTTCTTCGAAGTCCCATATTGCATTAAAATAACATAATTTCAGAAAATCATGTGAAATTCCGAAACATTTTTTAAATTTTTTTATGGGTATGATAAAAAAAAATGTTTATATGTGTATGTGTGTGTGTACATGTGATTGTGTGCGTGTATATATATATATATATATATATATATATATATATATCGCTAATTCTCTGTCACATCGAAGAACAAAAAATTTTTATTCGATGAAAATTGAAAAATAGTTTTTATTCATATTATGGATCACTTAGAATCTTTTCAGATTTCTTTAATACATATTTTTAGAGCTACAAAGCTTCAAAGTTGGACTAAAACCATATTTATGACATTTTTGACTAATTTTAGGCTTAAATTACTTAGTTGGGTTGCGTTTTAGGAATATATCACTAAAAAACTTTTTTGTTTAAAATATTCTAAATTTTGAGAAAAAAATAGTTTATAAGTGCTAACTTAGCCATTCACAAAGCTGAAGTCATTTAAAACATTGAAATACCACTTTTCAAGGTTTCAAACTATGATCCCATGTCTAAAAAATTCATCAAAGTACGTAATATATGTTTAAATATAGCCTTAAAATTTCAGAGTGGACATATTTCAAAATAATTTGCAAAATGACACTACATGAGTAGTATTAAAATTAAATAATTTACTTTTTTTATAAAATTAATCACTTATTCTTAAAATTATGAAAAGCTGTATTACTATGGAGTGGGATAAAAGTTTAGAATAAATAAATGGACATTATGTATCTACTTATTAGATCATCGTATCAATGATAAGTTAGAAAAATCTTACGATTGCTTAAGAAAGTGTATTTCCATGTTTTTAGTATACATTTATTGTAACAAAAGTGAAAATAATTTTGAAGATTGTTATAGATGCACGTAGAAGTGATAAATAGGTTTTATGGGGATTTTGACTTGTACAAGCTCAAAAAATATGGTATATCAATATCTCCAAAACTTTTGAGTTCTAGGGTTTAGAAACTTTGATTTAGTATGAAAAAAAAGATCTGAGTAGTTTCATCAAAATCCATGTCTCTCCTAGTGAGATACAAAGATACATGAGTTTGGTCATACATCGCTGACAATAAAAATAAATAAATTTAGTATTAATAATATACCAATGTCTATGATACGCTGATTTTTATTATTCGTTTAAATAACTCCAAAGTTTTTATGCATGATTACATCCAATTATCGTTGTCACATCATTGGATGAATTCAAATAAAAATAAAAATCAATTTTCATAAAATGAGAATATTATTTACTAATATTAATATAATAAACTAGACAAAAAAAATAAAGCAAGAATAAGAACTAATCAGTTATAAATAGTGTGATTCAGGATGAGCAAGTATTCTATTTATAATAGTAGAGATGAATAATATAAATGTGAATAACAGGTAAATGATTATATTCTTTTATAGACTCAGTGGATGATAGACACTAACTTGAATTCTATTTCTTGAGATTTGTTGACATTAAAGTACCTATTGATCGATAGGAATCCTCATACCGACATAGAGTTCTATGTTATTTACATCTCAATTATGCACTTCATCATAATTAAATAAAATTTTAACCATTTATGACTAACACTTGTAGCAGAGGCATATTTTTAACAGTTCAAAGAATTCATTGCAATGTTAAAAGACAATGTATTATAAATTTTAACCATAAATAGTTAAATTTTTATGAAAATGCATAGTTTAAATGTCGATAGATTAGAACTCTATGTCAGTATGAGGATACCTCTTAAGTTCAATTTTAGAAAATAATTGATTCCAATTCTGGCTGTATTTTTTAGTGAAGTTTATTATATTCACATTAGTTAATAATATTCTTATGTTATGAAAATTGATTTTCATTTTAATTTTAATTAATCCAATAATGTGACAGCAATAATTGAATGTAATCATATATAAAACTTTGGAGCCATTTAAACGAATAATAAAAATCAGCTACACATTACTATATATTAATATTAAATTAATTTATTCTTATTATCAGTGATGTATGACCAAACTCATATCTCTTTATATCTCATTAGGAGAGGCATGAATTTTGATGAAACCGCTCAGATCTTTTCTTTTTCATACTAAATAAAAATTTTTAAACCCTCGAGCTCAATAGTTTTGGAGATATTGATATACTCTATTTTTTGAGCTTGTACAAGTCGAAATCCCCATTAAACATATTTATCACTTCCACGTATAAGAATCTTCAAAATTATTTTTGCTTTAATTACAATAAATGTATACTAAAAATAAGGAAATGCACTTCCTTAAGCAATTATAAGATTTTTCTAACTTATCATTAATAGGATGATCTGATGACTGGACACATAATGTCCATTTATTTATATTCAACTTTCATCCCACTTCACAGTAGCACAGCTTTTGATGTTTCTAAAAATAAGTGATCAATTTTATAAAAAAAAAATTAATTAACTTATTTTAATATAACTTATGTAGTATCTTTTCGCAAATTATTTTGAAATAATTTTAAGTTTTAAACTAAAGAAATTTAGCTGAAAATCAGATTTTTGATTATTTTTAATTATATTTAAATTTTATTTAAGAGATCGATCAGGATGTCCACTCTGGAATTGTTTGGTCATATTTATACATATATTACCTACGTTAATGAATTTTTTGGACATGGGATCATGGTTCGAAACCTTGAAAAATAGTATTTCAATGTTTTAAATGACTTCAGCTCGGTGAATGGCTAAGTTAGCACTTATGAATTACTTTTTCCTCAAAATGTAGAATATTATGAACAAAAAAGTTGTTTAATATTACATTACTAAAACGCAACCCAACTGAGTAATTTAATCCTAAAATTAGTCAAAAATGTCAAAAAAATAGTTTTGGTCCAACTTTGAAGCTTTGTAGCTCTAAAAATATGTACTAAAGAAATCTAAAAAAATTCTGAGTGGTCGATAATGTGGAAAAGAAGCATTTTACTAATTTTAAGCAAGTAAGATTTTTCGTTCTTCGATTTGACAGAGGATGGGCGATATATATATATATATATATATATATATATATATATATATATATATATATATATATATATATATATATATAAGATTTCACACCCACTGAAAGGGAAAAAAAAACATAATCGTTGGAACTCTGAGAATATATTTATCTTACTACCTCAAATAAGTAAAAACATGTCACACCTCCGGATCATGGATTTTGCTCAAACTTTAGGATAAGTTTTCAGATGATAAAATATGAAAAAAGCTAAAGTTATAGTCATGAATACTCAATATTTTCCTAGTTACAGGCAATCAAAGAGAATCACTAAAACAGTTACTAGATTTTTAAACGCATATAGTTCTTTAGCATTGATAGCTACAAGCTTGAAACTTTTTTTAAATTAAAGCTGAGCTCAAATCCTTTCGAATTAGTAGCTATAGCATGTAAAAATATTATTTTTTTCCCAAAGTTAGAGCGTGATAAACATTGGACCTGATTTTTCTTTTAAAAACATTAATTAATAATAAAAGCTGAAATTAGGTCCAATCCTTATTACGCTCTAACTTTAAGAAAAAATATTTTCACATGCTATAACTACTAATTCGAAAGGATTTGAGCTCAGCTTTAATTTAAAAAAAGTTTCAAACTTGTAGCTATCAATGCTAAAGAACTTTATGCGTTTAAAAATCTAGTAACTTTTTTAGTGATTTTCTTTAATTGCCTGTAACTAGGGAAATATTGAATATTTATGACTATAACTTTAGCTTTTTTCATATTTTATCATCTGAAAACTTATCCCGAAGTTTGAGCAAAATCCGTGATCCAGGGGTGTGACACTCTCCTAGTCAGTACACTGAAAAGACATCAGCGTAAATACAGCCGTCCACCTGTCCATAGTGGCGCCAAACGCCATAGCTTCTATAGGCTGTGTGACCGGCATCACACGAGCACGAGTCCGTAAGCGTGGCTTGCGGTCCTCTTGCAGTATCGGTTTTTACATAGTATACAGTGCCACCATTACGGCTTTTGAAGCGTAGCTCAAACCAGCGTTGTCAAAGTGCCGCACAGTAGGAAAAAAAGTCACTTTTTTGGACAAAAATCTGCCAGCAGTCCAATTCTTAACCGATCACGATGAATTTTGCTGGAGAATACTCGTAACCACTTATACTTTAACGTAGTTTTGCATCCATTTTGAAATTCTCATGATATATCCTCCAAAAATCCAATAAAAAATTATTCTCTATTTAAAATCCGCAAATGTAAGCTCCACAACTCATAATTCAGAGATTTCATAGGACAAAATCTTATAATTACCCTTATAACCAACTAAGCTAAAAGCAAACATCAACAATCCAATCACTTCAAACCTCAAACCTTAAAACCTATGAACTCTGAAACACTCGCACACAAAAAATCATCGATTCTATTGTCTATGAATACTATAAACGCTAAAACTCATAATATGAGAACCCATAAAACCTAAAATTTGTAAACGCTAAAATTCATTAAAATTAAGTTTGCAAACCATAAACCATTGACCCATTAACCCATAGACTACAAACTTATAAACCATAGACCATAAACCTATAAACCATTAATTATGAACCATGAACCATAAACCTTAAACCAGGAACCATTAACCATTAATTATGAACCATGAACCATAAACCATAAACCATGAACCATGAACCATTAATTATGATCCATCAACCATAAACCATAAACCCATGACATTGTATCGTTATTAGTACTAATAGTATCATCTCAATGATCATGATGAACTGTATATCATTATTCGCTTTCAACAATTTGTGTCATTGTAGTAGCTTTCAGTATTGTAACAACCACGGATGTGTAAGTATTTCAGATCTTATTCATTGAATGATTAATCTTTATTCAATATTATTAATTAATAGTAAGAAGTATTATATTATTATTAATTTTATTTGTTAAATAAGAATCACCAGAAAGGTATAATAATTGTTCATACAACAAATTATTAAACAATACTGAATACTAGAAAATAATTATATGATAACAAATTTTTTGACCCACGTTTTTCTTTAGAATTTACTAAAACGTATAAATTAATGTCTTCTATATTCATACAGATTTATAAATATCTATATTCATAATTCTATAAAGATTTCCTACCAAATAGGTAATAATGAATTTAAATAGCAATATATAATAAAACTGAGGAAGTAGTTATTAGAAAATTTACATAACAGTTAATTCGATTTATAATGGAATTATTTTGTATTTTGAATTTTAAAAGTGTTTCAATACTATACAAATTACGCGTTAGAAACTGTTGAGACAACATGTATAGGATTACGAATATTTATGCAGTTATAAATGTGTGGGTTAGGATGAGAGTGGCATAAGTCACATACTTCTAATTTCGAGATTTTCGATATTAAAGTTTTAAATTAATATACATTTCTATTGAGTGCCATTTTTACAGTGCTTATAATATTAAAGAAAAATAAACAAAAAAGCCACTATATTTTGAAAAATAAGTTGTTTTAATATTAAAGAAATGAAATATACCACTAACTAAATTTTTTTAAAAATGTGACTTATGCCATTCTCACCCACATAAATCTATATTGATGCAAGATAAATTATTTTATTCTTATTAGTACGTTCTTCATAAAGTTATTTTTTTATATTCAAGCAATATTAACGCATTCGTATATAAAATTGTTTCCTGTTATATTTCAATATCACTTTTTTTACAGATATAAATGGTTTTCTACAATTATTTACATAGAAAACAGCATTTCAATATTTTACACAAAGTGTATATTTGTTTCTGAAAATTTTCCCTTGCAATTCTTATTCATTTGCAACTACAATGGAATACAGAATAAAGAAAGGGGAATTATGTGATATGATTTGGAGTAGCTGTAAAACTATCAACAAGGATAGTATACGCGTTATTCTAAACAATATTAAATCCAGTTTCAATGAAAAACACTTCATTATAGTCGAAAAGCAATTGCGCAATAGTTTTTTTCCTTATCATATTAAAAAATGGAAGGCTGCTCATAGATGTAAAGGGAAATTTGTTGAGAAATATAAACAATTCCTATGTGAGGAGTTTGTAGTAAAGTTCAGTGATACTGAAGAAAATTCGTGAACTCTCCAACAATTTATTGATTCAACCCAATAATTCTCCTATTGCCAGAAAAAGAGGTCGACCACGACTATCATTCGTCGAAGTATGTAAAAGAACCAAGGAAAGGCTTATTACAGAGATTGCGTCGAATTATAGCAAAGATGAATTAACTGGAGCGCTTAAAATAATCAATAGTGAGTCAGCTAGCGATAATGAAATGGAGGATCCCGATAAAGAGAATATAGTTAAATTGAATAAGATTATAGTGATGACCATGGATCTAAATCTATCAAAGAGAAAGTATGAGAAACTCAGAGTGTACAATAATCAAATGAGTGATCGTGATTTATTTCCTCCATATATCAACATTGCAAAGATAAAAAAAGCTTGTTTTCCAGAAAATGAGGAACACATCAAAGCGTCAGATATTGGCGCAAGTAACCATTTCATATCTTTGCTAGCTCATACGGTCAAGCGAATATTGTTACTTTTAAAGAAAGACTGTCATCTCAATATACAGAATGAAAAATTGATACTTTCGGGGAAATGGGGCATGAATGGTGCGCACGCACAACAAATGACACGACAAAAATGGATCCCACATGAAAAAAATTCGTCAGATCAAGATTTTTATTGCATAATTAATTCGGATTCTGAGTCGGAAAGTGAAAGTAACAATGAGATTGAGTTTATCGACAAAGCATTTTTCTTATTTCATTTTCTCCTCTTTAATTAAAAGCAGATATTGATGTTATTTGGACGAATAAAACACCATCCTCTATTAATTCATGCAGACTTGTTAAGTTTATATTCGCCAAAGAAATAGATTCTTTTGTATGAAAAGAGTATGAAAATCATATTAATTTGCTAGAAAAAGTTAAAACATATTGCATGAAGATACAAGAACTGCAATTTGAAATTGAATTCGAAAAATGTGTAATATTTTGACTGAACAGAAATCTTCCAGTTGCTGTAATATATGTGGGGTGGGACCAAAATTTGTAAATGATCTAACATACATCACAAATTTACCGTGTAAGACTGAGTACTTTAAGTTTGGCCTCTCAACGTTACATGCATGGATCCGTGTTTTAGAATATTTACTACATATATCCTATAATATGGACAATGGAAGATAAGGAAATAAAAAATCTGAGAAAGCTAAATATCCAAAAGCGATTGCAATCAAAACTAGGTATACCAGTAGATATCGTTAAGCAAGGTTATGGGACGACAAATACCAGAAACGTGGCTCGCTGTTTTATGGAAAATGCTGAAAGTATAGCTCGCATAACCGATTTAGATGAGGCCTTGATAACATGGTTTCATAATATCTTACAAGTTTTAGCTTGTCCAAAAATGATTAACCTTATAAAATTCAAGCCTTATTGTTAGATAACTGCACAACTATGTATACAGCTTTATCCGTGGTATAAAATGCCACCATCGATACATAAACTGCTGATGCATGGTAGTGACATAATTTCGTATTTCAAACTACCAATTGATTGGTTTTCAGAAGAACCGCAAGAAGGAAATAATAAGATTTTCAGGAAAGCTTGTCACAGCAAAATGTGTAGTAGAACTTATACAAATATAGATATTATAAAGTATTTTTTAGTAAACAAAGATCCCTTGATAAATAAAAGTCGAATCAAAGAACCGAAAAAGATTAAACCCTTCTCAAATATAGCTGAAAGTATCACAATATGAGATATATAAATTTAACGAGTATTGTACAGTGGATAGACGGTCCTTTCCAGGGCCACATGATGTGCAAAATCTGATCGAGCAACCTCCCCGTGGTGCACATCTGGTAACGCTAATGCCGACAGTAACGATTTCTCAACAATGAATATTTGAAAGACTGAAAAATTTGAGTCATCAGATTTGTGGTTCATAAGATTTATAGATCATGGGTTTTAGAGTTCATGGATTTTGGAGTTAACACGTTTCAGAGCTTATAACTTTTAAGGTTTATGAGTTTATGAGTAAATAGGTTTATGGTTCGTGGTTCAGGCGTTTATGGTTCATGGTTTATGGGTTCATGACTTATGGGCTAATCATATACGGGTTTATCGTTCATCGTTTATAGTTCACAGTTTATGGGTTTATAGTTTATGGGTTTATAATTTATGGTTTATGGTTCATGGCTTATGCTTTATGGTTCATGGCTTATGCTTTATGGTTCATGGCTTATGCTTTATGGTTCATATTTCATAATTAATGGTTCATGGTTTATAGTTCATGGTTCATAATTAATGGTTTATGGTTCATGGTTCATAATTAATGGTTTATGGTTTATGGTTCATAATTAAAGGTTCAGGGTTTATGGTTTATGGTTTATGGTTCATGGTTCATAATTAATAGTTCAAGGTTCGTGGTTCATGGTTTATGGTTCATGGTTCATGATTAATAGTTCATGGTTTATAATTAATGGTTTATGGTTCATGATTTATGGTTCATCGTTGATAGTTCATGGTTAATGGTTTATGGTTTATGGTTCATGGTTCATGGTTCATGGTTTATGGTTTATGGTTTATGGTTTATGGTAAAAGGTTCATCGTTGATAGTTCATGGTTCATGGTTTATGGTTTATGGTTTATGGTTCATGGTTCATGGTTCATGGTTCATGGTTTATGGTTCATGGTTTATGGTTCATGGTTCATAATTAATGGTTTATGGGTTTATGGTCTATGGTTTATAAGTTTGCAGTCTATGGGTTAATGGGTCAATGGTTTATGGTTTGCAAACTTAATTTTAATGAATTTTAGCGTTTACAAATTTTAGGTTTTATGGGTTCTCATATTATGAGTTTTAGCGTTCATAGTGTTCATAGACAATAGAATCGATGAGTTTTTGTGTGCGAGTGTTTCAGAGTTCATAGGTTTTAAGGTTTGAGGTTTGAAGTGATTGGATTGTTGATGTTTGCCTTTAGCTTAGTTAATTATAAGGGTAATTATAAGATTTCGTCCTATGAAATATCTGAATTATGAGTTGTGGAGCTTACATTTGCGGATTTTAAATAGAGAATAATTTTTTATTGGATTTTTGGAGGGTATATCATGAGAATTTCAAAATGGATGGTAAACTACGTTAAACTATAAGTGGTTACGACTATTCTCCAGCAAGATTCATCGCGGTTAGTTGAGGATTGGACTGGTGGCAAAAAAGTGACTTTTTTCCCACTGTGTGTCGGTTGGCTCCGTACAAGAGCTGGTTGGCACCTATAGTCTGCTGAAGCACGAGCGCCACTACAGCCATACCTATGTGGCGGGGTGAGGACCGATGTCTTTTCAGTATATGTATGCATATAATCGTGTGCATAGGTTGTAATTATTGCGTTAGTTCAATTATTTATTAAATTGTGAGTTAAATGTCGTGATTTTTTACGGAGACATAAAACTAATGTTTGTGTAAATATAGTCAATTACATAATTTGATTCTATAAAAAAATTTATAATCGTATGGATAACTAATAATGCGTGAGCCAAATCATGTTTCAAATCATCACTGACAACAGCAAAACTATATTTACTTTCACCCTTATAATACATTAATGTAAATATTGACACTTGATCATTTTTCCAGTGATTGCGTTTGACAGCATTTTTTAAAAATATTGCCTAATTTTTTGCAAAATCTATATGAATTACAAGATATTTTGCATCTGATTGTGCTATTTCTTTCTCTTGTTTTATAGCATCACGTTGGACGTTTGTGATATATAGATGAGGCACCATTTTTTTACTAATATAGATAGTTGATTCTTAAATTCAGCAATACTTACAGTCATTTTGACTAAATCGTGTCCTCGACTTCCAAAGGTGTTCCAGGCCGAAATTTATGTTCTTCTTACCAATCATTTAATTCTATTTCTGTTTTATGAGCGTTCGCATTGTAATATAAATCGACAACATCGTAAAATTTTCATTAATATTCTTAAAAATTATTTCAAAAGTTATTTTTTAATTATTTTCCTTAATTTCATACCTGCTGCTTGTTCTTCTTCGCTTGAGAAGGGATCATCTTCTTTTTCAATATAATCAATCGAAACTTTTAAATTTTGTTTTACGATATTTCAATCTTAATTGATTAGTCATATCACCGAGAGTTCGCAATCTTACATTTTTGTTTTATACACAATAGTTTTGTGTCTCCATGAAAAATAACGACATTTAACTCTCTTACTTTAAAAATTTGCACTTATAATTCATAAAATAATCGAACTAATGCATTAATTACAACCTATACACACGATTATATGCATACATACTGAGAGAAAAATCGGTATACCTCATAGACCACGCATATTTCAGTTGCTATAATATAATATAATGATATAAACAATAAACAGAATATGATGTAAATAGAATGAATTCCGTACGCAAATACTTAAATATCAGCTGACTTTAGAATTTATATTATAAGGCCAAGTGTGGATATTGAACAAGAAATTGAAGATTTTTTAACATTCTATAATAATATCTGAATCGTTGTTTTTCTTTTTTCTAATTCTGTATCTTCGAAAATGAAAAAAAAATTCAGAATTCCACTTTTTTTTGGATAATCGCATAAATACGCGATCTAACTTACACGGTTTAAAGGGTTTTGAGATAATCTATCTACTATAAGATTTTCAGAAAAAAACGATGGCTTTTTCGAAAAAATCAAATTTATTTTCCTTTCAAAAAGAGGCTTTTTTCCAATATTTTTTGATTTTTTAAATTTTGTCTAAAAGAGTATCCGAAATGCTACTAAATAAGCGTTGTAACGTTTTTATAGATCGAAAATTTATAAAAATAGTCTTTTCTCAAAAATTATCAACCAATTTTACTTGGAATAAAATTTGAAATATGCACTTGAAAATACATCTGTAATGAACCGAGTTCATTACCAATAAATGTTAAAAAAAAAATTTTTATTTAAAATAATAATAATGATAATAGAGTAAAGAGAATATTGATTAATTGATAAATAAACGAATGCAAGAGACAAATAGCACGACGCAAGCAAATTGAGGTCAAGCAGTGGCTGAATGAAACAGTGAAAGAAAGAAGTATAAGCTAAAGGAACAGAGTTCATTACCGATGAATTAAAAAAAAATAAAAGCTAAAATAATAATAATAATAATGAAAGATTAAAAATAATATTGATCACTTAATAAATAGACGAATGCAAGAGATAAATAGCCCGACGCAAGTAAATTGAAGTCAAGCAGTGGCTGAATGAAACAGTGGAAGAAAGAAGTATAAGCTGAAGAAACAGAGTTCATTACCAATGAATTTTTCAAGAAAAATATAAAAGCTAAAATAATAATAATAATGAAAAAGTAAAAATAATATTGCTAAATTAATAAATAAACGAATATAGAAGACAAATAAAACGATGAAAACAATTCAGGTCAAAGCGGCGGCCGAGTTAAACAGTGCAAGAAAGAAAAGTACGCTACAGGAACCGAATTCAATACCAATGAATTTTTCAAACGAAAAATAAATGAAAATAACAATAGTGATAATAAAAAAAGTAAAAATAATCGCAATAAAATAATAAATAAACAAATGCGAGAGACAAATAGCAAACAAATTCAGTTGACCTCGATGAAGATCAAGGCTCGGCGGCCGAAGAAATCGGCAAAGGAAGGAGAAGTACAAGTTGAATGGGATGCTGAAAAAAGATACGGACAGGTGGCAAGCTTAAAATGAACGAGAAGCCTGACAACGATGAACAGCTTCACAGAAAACTGTGAAGTTAACATAGGAGGGTATAAAAAAAATTCAGCGGAACGGTAGGGGAATAAAGTGAAGAATAAAAATAGATCAAGCTGTCCTTAAAAAAATACAGAGTGAAGGGACATTGAATCCAATTTATGTGGAGCAATTATCCGAAGTTAGTGCTAAAATTGGAAATAAAAGCTTTGACGGAGTCCCAAAAACAGGAAGCCGAAACGATAACGTCAGAAAATCATTACCAATAAACTTCAAGCTGACCTTTTTTTATTTAACTGAAAATATGGTTTCTAGAAAAGAATCATACAGGAAGGTCTGACTGGCAACCAATCGTATGACTTAAACTCATATGAACGTGCAAAAAAAAATACTGCCGTTAGCAGCAAGTGAAGATTCTCGAAGTTAGTATGAGAAACCCATAGGAAGATTAGAGTATAAAAAGCTTTATGCTTGTAGACGAAGTCCTCTCTTCAGATTGAACCAGATAGACAACTGAATCAACCAGAGAAAAAGGCTGACGTTGTGGGAAAGCAGAGATCGAAACAGGAAAAAATAAAGGTAGAGAGTTTTTCAAATTTCTTAATTGTAAATCTCAAGGGGGGAAGCATGGTGCAGAAACGCGTTGCTCTTATTGTTTATCCGCGGATTAAATGTCGAGCGTTTGTCAATTGTTGTAACTAAAATTTGAGCTAGAAAAACTTAACGAAAGGAAATGCAAGAAATAATAAACAATTTGGCATATGGTAGCGTAGTTCGCCCTGAAGCGAAATAATAAAAAGAAAAAGGGAAATAATAAATAATGTACGGATTATGGAAAAAAAGAAAAATAAATTTATATAAACCTAGAAATCGCATGGGTGTCTACTAATTTATTCAACCTATTCTTGCTGTGTCTTTTTTCAGACTTCCGATCCTGGAGACGTAGTGCTCGCGCGTTAGTCAAAAGGAAGTCGATGGATGACAGAAACTCAGTCATTCATTAAAAAAAAATTATTAATAATTTAGCTTACAGTACCGCTCAAAAGTTCGTAAAAATTTTTTTTTTTTTAACTCAACTTCAAACTGCAATATTTCGGAAACGGCTCGATGAATTTGAAAAATCCGGACAGCGTTTGAAAGATCAGACAAAATACTATCTTTTTGTGTCCTGCCAAATATTTTTATCTCTTTTTTTAACTCTATTTCTAATGATAGAAAAATTTTTTATTTTTACGAATTTTTAAATTTCAATCAATCAAATGTAACTTTTTAAGAAATTGTTAAAATTAAAAAATTCGAAAACGACTGAAAAGTAGAGTGAATTTCCTAAATCTTTATGTTTTATGATTTTTTTGTATCTATTTCCTGCGTGTAGCTAAAAATGCGCAAAAATGGAAAGTACAAGAAAATCAGTTTTAGATATGATAATATTTTCCAATATCGCGGGTCTATTTTTGTTTACATTTCAGCATGTGTTCAAATCTGTAGTTCGTATATACATACGAAGAATTAAATTTGTAAATAACTTTAATTTATTCAAAAAAAGGACACTATCATTTATAATAATTGTGATAAAATTGGTGATAATTTTGTTAAAAGTATACAATACCGTTCATTAGTTCGTAAAAAAATTTTTTTTTAGAAACTCAACTTCAAACTGCGATATTTCGAAAATGACTCGATAAATTTAAAAAATCTGGATGGCATTTAAAAGATTAGACAAAATACTATCTTTTTGTATCTTGCTAATGTAAACCAAAATTGACTCGCGACATTGGAAAATATTATCATATTTAAAACTGATTTTCTTGTACTTTCCATTTTTGCGCATTTTTAGCTAGACGCAGGAAATAGATACGAAAAAATCATAAAATATAAAGATTTAGGAAATTCACTCTACTTTTCAGTCGTTTTCGAATTTTTTAATTTTAACAATTTCTTAAAAAGTTACATTTGATTGATTGAAATTTAAAAATTCGTAAAAATAAAAAATTTTTCTATCATTAGAAATAGAGTTAAAAAAAGAGATAAAAATATTTGGCAGGACATAAAAAGATAGTATTTTGTCTGATCTTTCAAACGCTGTCCGGATTTTTCAAATTCATCGAGCCGTTTCCGAAATATTGCAGTTTGAAGTTGAGTTAAATAAAAAAAAAATTTTTACGAACTTTTGAGCGGTACTGTATATGCTGAACGTAACATATGTTTAAGTATTATAAATTAAAAACTGGTGCACCAGCCGGAAAATAAAAAAAAGAGAAAGCAAGGATGGACAATTGATTAAAAACTGGCGTATCGGCCTTTGAAACAAAAAAAAGAGAGAGCAGGTATGAAAAATAAACTGAAAATTTCTTTACCTTTCACTTCGTGCGAATAAAAAATAAATTTATTCTAATAATATGTAAAAAAAATTTTTCTTTAAAGAAAAAGATAAACGTAAAAGCAAGTACATGGGCATAAGTTGAATAAAATTTTTTTTTGGGCCAAGTCGAAATTTCTATCATCATGCTAAAGACAAAGATTTTATTTTTAGAAATACGTTAAATAAATTCTAGTCTCATATTTAAATACTGGTGACTCGGCACTTGTTAAAAAAAGAAAAGAGAGAGATAAAGTAGAAATTTTAATAAAGGAGACAAAATTTTTAATAGCGTGTGAAATACAATTTTTTGTTGAAGAAATAAATTAAATCAATTTCAATATCATATTAAGATGGTTCTGCAGTAATTTAAATAATTTAAAGGAAATAATAAATTATAATCTGGTAAAATTATGACCTTGTGTGATTGAAATATTTGCAGAGTTTTCAAAGCATTTTATTGTGTGAATTATATAAAAATAACTATGGAAATATTATACTGCGACAGAGAATTTTTATGAAAAATCTATGCTGGAAATTAATAAAAGGAACTATGGTGATTTGACGGATATTTAAAAGTTAAAGGATTAATAATTTTAATATTGAAGAAATTTTTTTTCAATATATATTATTATGTGAAATATTAAAAGAATAATTTTAAACTATAAAAAGAAAATAAGTGAAATCCTTATTTTAAAACGCAGTATGGTTAGATCGTACACTGCAAAATTTTCAGAAACAGCTTAACGGGATGTCGGAGCTACAGCAATCGAGTTTTGCTTTTTTTATTTTATCAATATCTTTTTAAATTCATAATGACTTGTCCGCACTAAAGCTATATTAATACAATAATTTTTGTTCAAATAAAAAATAATTTAAACTTGTTATTTTTTTATGCTTTTTTATAAGCTTGGATTGGAAATTAGATATCAAAGTGGACAAACCTAACCTTAAAATACGATACATTGAAAGTTTTCATTATAACTCTGTATGTATAATATTTTGGTGGATTTCTTGAATTGTCCGCACTAGAGTTTAATCTTACAAATTTTTTCTTTGTAGCAAAAAACTCGATTAAACGCATCGTTTATTTATAAGTTGGGATTGGGAATATTATTAGAAGGCGGGCAGCTCCGTCATGCTCTTAAGTGAAATAGAAAAAAAAAGAAAAAGAATTTTTATTAAATATAAAATGATAGGAGCAAAATTTTTTAAAAATGTTATCATTTTTCTTATTTTTAGGGTGCTGTAAAAAAAATAACGTTTTCTTCTACTTAGTTTTTTTTATCAAAGACAAATTTCAAAGCATTGAATATGGCAATTTTTATTAAAAATAAATTTGCTTCTTTTTATTTCTGAAGACTGATCCATAGAAAATTGAAAAACATACGCACATAACTAACTTGTTAATGCATTATTTAAAGAAAATAAAAAAAAAACACATTTAGAAACCTTTTCAAAATTAGAATTGCCCTTTATTGTAATTGATAATTTTTACTATAAAATACATAACAAATAAATTAATATAAAATATTCTTTTTTCTTTTTCTTACAAGCGTCAAAACGACAAAATAATAAATTCTCAGAATTTTTGCTAGAGTAGAAGGTTTAAAGATCAAAGGAAAGATATTTAATGAAACAGCCCTAAGAATGAATCATCGTTTTGAAATTGCAAAAAAAATTATATGCGTAAAATATTTAAGGTTGGAAAGAGGTAAATCTGCAAATGGTGAAAAAGTAGTAGAATTATTCGGACGGTACCTCAATATATGCCTGCACGACAATCTTATACTGATGGCAGAAATAGTTTTAAGAATTTTTATTAAATGTCAACTATAGAAGCGAACAAAACTAAGTAAATTCGCGGAATCGTTCATAAATTACATTGTTGATTGCAAAGAATTCAAAACAATACGAAATGAGCAATAGGAGCGGCGTTTGTGGTGACATGTATGAGGAAGATATATTTGCAATAACTTTAATTGAACAATTGAAAAATAAAAACGCAGAAATCACTGAAGCAGTGAAAGCGTCAAAGCACCCGCGCGAAGTAGATAAAAAGATTGAAGAATATATTACGATCAAAAAAGGCTTGACTGTTTTCTTACAGAGAAATAATTTAGAGGTAGGATAATTAGAGGGGTTTAAATCAAGGCAGGACGCGTATAAAGCGTTAGGTTTAGGATTTAGGGAATATAGGGATAAAGTAAGTGAATCAGATAGTAGTGAGGACGAAAGGGAGCCAGGTAGTAAAAATAGAACTAAAGAAAATATTCCTGTTAATTATAAAAGAATAAATCTTAGATTTACGCAATTAAAAATTCTAAATAAAACACTTAACACTTCGCCTTTAGCAATAGGCTGTAGCACGCCCTTAAGCACTAAACCTAGTTTTCGATTACCGACAATATTTAAAAAGGGAGATTTATTAGAGTTACCCCCGGAAGTCCCGGTGGAACACATTAAAGAACACCTAAATGTAAGTTTTAAAGACGAAGTAATTAATAATTATTTTAAAAGCCCCGAACATATCGTAGAATTAAATGAAAGCATAAGTAAAGGATTCAGATTTTTCAAAATTTTAAATTTAGTAAAGAAGGAGATACAGAAGTTTGTGACAAACGAACAAGATTCTTTTGTGGAAAATAAGGATAACGAGTTAAAGAAAGAAGAGAACAGTTCTTGTAACTCGGTAGTTGCGCCTAATATAGAAAAAGCAGACGAAAAAAGGGACTTGCAAATTTAGAGTACATAACAAATTCCTTTGCCTCCGCAAATAAAGAAACAAATCAAATTTCTAATTATAAAGATTATTTTTATAATTACAAAAATAAAAAGACAGAGAATAATAGTTCACAAAATTCGTAAGATAACGCAATAAAAATGGCACAATTGCAAATTCGTGGGTTATCCTTAAAGGATGTCCTCGATCTCATTTCGCGTTCCAATGGCAGAAACATTCTTATTTCTGAATTTTTAGACAGGTGTATGAAAGAACAAGCGATTTTACCCAGCCATGTAGAAGGAGAATTAGCTAAATTAATTAGAATTAAGCTATATGGAGATGCTTCAAATTGTATAAGGAACGCAGCTTCAAAAATTTAATAGAAGCTGTAGAATATTTGTAAAATATTTTTGGATCAGCAAAAACTTATCACGAGTGGACAGGAGATTTAGCAAAAATTAAGCAAAAGATAGGTGAAAACGTAATTATCTTTTTAAATTGGTTACGTGAAATTGAAAAAGAAATACTATTCACTGCAAGAAAAGAAAAGCGAATAAATGATAGAAACGATTTTATATAAGAACTAGAAAAAGATTGCGTAAAGTATTTCCTAAGAGGGTTGCGTTGAGAAATACGGGCTTGCATAGGTACTCCTGCAAGTTTAGAAGAAGCTAGGGAAAATCCCATAGAGATCGAGCGGGAATTTGCAAATAGTATGCAAGAGAAAGGAGAGGTGCGTAGAGAGGAAAATAAAAAAGAAAATTTTTTTAAATACGCACGACGCGTAAATATTGTCGAAACAGAGACCAATATAATAATTTGTTCTTTTTGCAATAAAAGGAGACACCCAGCAATGAATTGCTTATTATTGGCCCGCCAGATGGGAAGTATGAACTCATTTTCGCAATCTAATAATAATTTTCAGTCAAGCCAATGGCAGAGAGGGCGAAATTTTTTCTAACATTCAAGGACCTAATGTTGCCTTTGGGGGCTGGAACGCTGAGGTAAATCAAAGGACAGAATTTCTACTAAGAGGTAGAGAAAACGTAACCAATGCCCCAGGCCGACATTTAGGGATGAACGCTGTGTATAGAGAAACTAGAGAAAATAACTACGAAAATTGAAATAGAAGGCGAAATAACTATGCTGCAAATTTTGGAAATAACAGCAGTAACAATCAGAATAATGATAATTTTGCGAGAAGAAGCCCGTATAATTCGGCAACTCGAAATACGAATAATTTTTCAAATTTAACATGTTATTACTGTGGTAAACCAGGCCACACTTGCAATCAGTGTTTTAAATTACAACAAGACACGCGTTCAGGACAAGAGTCGCAGGGAAACGATTTGACTCTCCCTCAAGTGGGCGCGGAGAGAGAGATAACGACTGGCACGCGCCCGACTACGTCACAGGCAGCAAGTAACGGCCCGCGCGCGTCGAAACATTGAACTTGAATCGGGCAAGTACAGCACCAATTATAAGAGTAGATGTAGGAAAATTTAAAAGGCCACTTGAGTTCATGTTAGATACTGGAACCTCTGTAAGTCTAGTAAAGAAATCCGAAGTATCTCCCTATATTCATATTGATATGCAAGAACCGATAAGGTTAAAAGGCATTACGCCTTATTATTTAGAAACCGTAGAAAAAATCATTGTAAATTTAGACAATAGAGAAATTGAATTTTATTTAGTAGACGACGAGTTTCCCTTAAAGCAAACAGGAATTTTAGGCACGGATTCTTTTAGGCAAACAAAAGCAAAAATTAATTATTTTACAAATAACTTAGAATATGAAGGTAATGTGATACCTTTTGAAAGAGCACGGTAGAGTTCCTTAGATAAGACAAAAATAATAAATAGTGAGAATAAAGAGAATCATTCACCGACAGAGGAATATTTTATATTCGTTAGGAATAAGAGCTATATAAACAAAAAACTGACGAACGCAGAGAAAACCAAGCAGTAGATTTTACAACGGAAGAAGAAGAAGAATATGACAGATTCTTATTAACTATTGGAGATATAGAAACTACGGGTAAAAATATAAATCCCACATAGCACGTAAGCTTCCTGTAAGCTTAAAATGTCTGGGACAAACTAGCTATCAGAAATATTCCGAGAAAGATTATTATCATCTTCTAAGGAATCTTTCAGGAAGCTTTCCCGAAAGACCATGGTAAGCTTCCAAAGAATCTGAATAGAAGATTACAGTAAAATATTTACAAAGCTTTCTAGAGTTCTACATGTATGTTCCTTGAAACCTTATAAAAAGCTTCCATGGAAGCTTTCAGTAAGCTTCAAATGCATGGGACAAACTAGCTGTCAGAAATATTCAGAGAAAGATTGTTGTAATCTTCTAGGGAACCTTTTAGGAAGCTTTCTCGTAAGACGTTGGTAAGCTTCCAAGGAAACTAAATAAAAAATTTCGGTAAGATATTTATAAAGCTTTTATGAGTCTTACATAAAGATTCCCTTAAATCTTACAGGAATATTTCATAGAAGCTTTCAGTAAAATTAAAATGTATGGAAAAAATTAATTGTCAGAAATATTTTAAGGAAAGTCGTCGCGTAATATTTTAGGGAACCTTTCAGAAAGCTTTAACGAAAGGATTACAGTAAACTTTCAAGAAATCTTAATAATAGATTCTAGTAAGATAACTACTAAGCTTCTAGAATCTGATACATTTTTATAGATTTATGTTATCGTTCATTTAACTTACAAATTATTTTATACAGTAAATAATTAACATTATTAGGCATATAACTCATAAAACGCATAAAAACACATAAAATGCAAGAAAAATTTTCGACCTGATCAGGGCTCGAACCCATGACCTACAAATCACGAAGCATCAACGCTACCTATTACGCTACGGTACGCTTGTTACGAACACTGATCATATCTTATTTATACAGTTTACGTAACATAAACTTTGGCTTTTATATTCTTTTCAGCATTTCTAAAATTAAATGAAACAGTTAATTAATAGTAAGTTATTGATAATTATTAAAAATAATTAGAGGTCAGTATAATTATTTTTTTGTATTAAAAAATTAATTCTTTTATACAACTGAAAATATTTTGTGAAAATAATATCTAATTAATTTACTTAATTATTGATACTTCAATTATTCTACGGAATAAATCTAATTTTTTTACTGCAACAAACAGTTTTATATAATTTTTCATTGAAAAAATTATTAATAATTTATCGCGCATTTCTAAATTACCTTTCTTGGAAGCTAACTAGAAGCTTTCTGTATTATCTAACTGATAAACCTTACAGGAAGCTTACAGGTATGTTATATGCAAGATTTAATTAACGTTTCGTGGAATATTCCTTAAACATTTACATGAAGCTTTCACGAAAGCTTCCCAAAAGTGTTCTTAGTTAGCTTACTAGTGACTCTTTCAGGAAGCTTACTGCAATCTTTCTAGTTAGCTTTCTTGAAAACTTTGCTAATCCATTTATGAAGACTTTTGCGTAAGGTTACAGGAAGATAGCAAAAAGATTCCACGGAATATTACATGTAAGTATTTAGGAAGCATTTTTTGGACTTATATAATGCTTACTGTAAGCTTATGTTAATTTTCGAAAAGGTGAATGGAAGCTTCCACTGGAATATTATATAAAAGTTTCATGGCAAGCTTCCTTGTAAGCTTTTTTGCTATGTGGGTGATCTTTGCATGAATCTTTAATGAAAGGTTCCATTAATGTTTCATGAAAGATTACGTGAAAGCTTTTATTAACCTTTCTCGGAAGATTCCCGAAAGCTTTCGACGTAACCTTACTAATGAATCTTTCAGTAAGCTTGCAGTTATCTTCTATGAAAGATTCTATTTAAAGTAAGCGAAATATTTCATGAAAGAAGGCATGAATCTGTTTAGAAAGCTTCCTGAAAGCTTCCACGATTACCTAACTGTTGAATTTTTTGGGAAGCTCACAGTAATCTTTTTCAATATCTTCCATGTAACCTTTGCATATTCATTTATGGAAGGTTTCCTGTAAGGTCACTATAAGATTCCATAAAGATTTTAGGGAATATTGCACGTTGGCATTCAGTAAACTTTTTTTTAGATTACATTCAGCTTACTGTAAGCTTTCATGGAATCTTTCAGTTGAGTTTTTCCGTAACATTTATTGAAAAAGTTTTTATTCACAGTTGTTAAATATCTTTCAGGAATCTTCCATCGATTCTTACATTAATTTTCAATGAAAGGTTCCATTAATGTTCCATAAAAGATTACGTGAATGCATTTATTAACCTTTCTCGTAAGATGCCCGAAAGCTTTCGTCGTAACCTTACTAATGAATCTTTCAATAAGCTTGCAATTATCTTTTATGAAATATTCTATTCAAAGTAAGCGAAATATTCCATGAAAGAAGGTATAAATCTTTTTAGAAAGCTTCCTGAAAGCTTCCACAATTACCTAACTGTTGAATTTTTCGGGAAGCTCACAGTAATCTTTTTCAATATCTTCCATGTAACCTTTGCGTATTTATCCATGGAAGCTCTTCTCTAAGGTTACTATAAGATTGAAAAAAGATTTAAGGAAACATTGCACGAAAGCTTTTATTATTTATTTATGCTAACTCTTAGTTTACTTTTAGATAACATGAAATATCACAATGAAATATTAATGAAAGATTCAGTTAGCTTTCAGAAAGTTTAATGGAAGCTTCCTGTGGAATATTACGTGAACGTTTCACGGAAAGCTTCCTTAGAAGCTTTCGTGCTATGTGGGCGATAAAATCAGTTTTTTATCATCGGATAATATATTCCTTCTTTCAACACGGGATGCGGTCTTCTCTTTTGTTTGTCAAAATTTATAGTTAAAAAAAATCAATCCTTTGATTACAAAAGAACAGATAATACGACTTGTTTTTAACAGTTGTAGAAATTCTTTAAGTAATCTTTCATCGTTACATACATTAATTTTTTATGAAAGTTTTTTTTATATTCCATAAAAGATTACGTGAAAGCTTTTATTAATCTCTTTGGAAAATTTCCGAAGGCTTCTGGCGAAAGCTCACTAATGAAACTTTCGGGAAGCTTGCAGCTATCTTTCATGAAAGATTCTATTAAACGTTAGCGGAATATTCTATGAAAGATGACACAAATCTTTTCGATAAGCTTTCTGTAAGCCTTCACGATTACCTAACCGATAAATCTTTCGGGAAGCTTACAGTAATCTTTGTTACTATCTTACATGTAACCTTTCTGAATACATTCATGGAAGATTTGCTAAAAGGTTACTGTAAGATTGTAAAAATATTTCAAGGAATCTTGCACGTAATTATTTAGTAACCTTTTTTCTAGATTACATTTAGCTAACTGTAAACTTTCATGAAATCTTCCAGTGGAATCTTCCTGTAAGGCTTTCTAGAAAGCTTACATTTACGGTGGTGTAAATTCTTTCTGTAATCTTCCATCTTTATTTACATTAATCTTTCATTAAATCTTCCATTTATGTTTCTTAAAAGATTACGTGAAAGCTTTTATTAATCTTTTTTGAAAGGTTTAGGAAAGCTTCTGGCGAAAGCTTACAAATGAATCTTTTGGAAAGCTTGCAGTTATCTTTCATGAAATATTGTATTAAACGTTAGCGGAATATTCTGTGAAAGATGACACGAATCTTTTCAGTAAGTTTCCTGTAAGCTTTCACGATTACCTAACCGATGAATCTTTCGGGAAGCTTACAGTAATCTTTCTCACTATCTTACATGTAACTTTTCTGGATCCATTTATGGAAACTTTACTGAAAGGTTACTGTAAGATTTTAAAAAGATTTTGTGGAATATTTTACGTAAGCTTTCATTAGCTATTTATTCATGCTTACGTTTAGCTTACTCTTAGATTACATGAAATATTACAATGCAATATTAATGAAAGATTCAGTAAGCTTACAGAAAGGCTAATGGAAGCTTCTGCTAGAATATTACGTGAAAGTTTCATGGGAAGCTTCCTTAAGAGGCGGTCGGAACCAAATCGGTGACTTAGTTCGGTGCTTGTAATAAATGCTTGTAATAATTTATTCATTTATTAATATGGTAAAAATATAGTCATTTCCTCTAGTCATGTATATAAAGAATAATTTAAAATAGTTAAAGCCACAAAAATATACAAAATATTGTTATAAAGCGAAAAATGCCACCTAACAATCGACACGACAGTTTTTTGCATGCGGTATATGTCAAGTCAGTTTGATATTTGTAATAAATGCTTATAATAATTAATTTACTTATTCATATGGTAAAAATATAGTCATTTCCTCTAGTCATGTATATGAAGAATAATTTTAAATAGTTTAAGCCATAAAAATATACAAAATATTATCGTAAAGCGAAAAATGCTGACTTGATATATACCGCAAGTCACCGATTTGGTTCCGACCGCCTCTTAAAAGCTTTTGTGCTATGTGAGATGCCAGTTATAACGAATTTAATTTGGGGAAACAAGAAAACGTTTCAAAAAGCGGCGATAGTATACAACAAGAATTTAAAGAAAGATATAAGCAATTACACGACGAAGATTTCGATAAGTTCGAGCAAGGAGAACCAGAAATAAGACATTTACAGCAAGAAGCATCCGATTCAAGTACCGAAGAATCGCGAGACCCAATTGATATCATCCATGACATTGAAAAGATAAACAGAAAATTAAATCAACTAAGTTTAAGTCAAAATAAGAAGAGTAACATAATATTAAATGAAGAGTTGAATAAAATAAATTCATTCATAGAAGCGATGAAAGAAAAAATAAATAGAGGTCAAAAAGAAGTAAATGAGAAAAACGATAAGATACCAGCGAAGTCAAGTAGCAGAAACAAACCCAGAGAAAGAGGAAAGAGAAGAGCAGTGACGTTTAATGACGAGATCATCATGATGAAAAAACCGAAGACAAATAAAGAAATAAACAAGAAATTAATGAGGAAGGTCACTAAAATAAAACGAGATAATACATTAGAAGAAAATGAAAATAAACAGAGAAATGCCGTAAATATTAAGAATATATATTATGATGAAGAAGAAGAAACTAATAATTGTGTAAATGGCAAAGCCAATGATGGGCATGCCAATGATGTTATTTTACATGATGAAAAAGAAATATTGAAAAAAAGTAATCATGTGAATCACAGGAAAATAAATGATGAATTGTATGAAAATAATGAAAATATAGAAAAAGATATTGTTGATATAAAGAAAGGCAGAGCCGATGATAGGCACGCCGATGATGTTATATTGAAAAATGAAAATGGGTTATTAAAGAAAAATAAAAATGAAAACTATGTAAAAATAAATAAAATATTTGATAAAGATAATGAAATTATTGAACAAAATAAAGGAGATATATAGAAAGACGGACGAGGCCAATGAAGGGCATGTCCGTGAAGTTATTTTTAATAATGCAAAAAAATTATTGAAGAATGAGAACTATGTGAATTATATGAAAATAAATGAAGTAGTTAATGAGAGAAATACAGAAAATGATAAAATAAATGTTGTTTATCAAAATAATATTGAAGGCTGCGAGGATCATGTTAATAAAAGTACGTTGAAAAAAGGAAATAAGTTGTCCGAAGAAAATGAAAAATTTTAAACAAATGAATTAGTTATTGAAGAAGAAGCTGAGAAAAATATTAATCAAGTTATCTCTGAGAATCAAGATGAACTATATAATGACGTGGACTATGTAAATTATTATGGCAGTTATGAGTATAAAATGAAAAATGAATGTTTCAATGATCATGAGAATAAAGATATGTGCAAAGGAGAAAATAAAAATTTATAGAAACAAGCAGAAATTTTTATAAGTAAAAATAATGTTGTAAACCCAAAGAAAGGTAGTTATAACTTTGAAGAAATATATATTGTTGAAGGTTGAAGGGGAAAGAGAAATCCCTCACCATGATGAGAATAAATATTATGTATTCAATAAAAAAGAAGTATTTAATGATGTTAAAAATAATAGAAAAAATGATGCTTTCTATTGGAAAAATCCCAAAGTTGGGGATAAAAGGGAGTATTACGACGAAGCAAATATGACTTATGAAAGTACCTCAAGAGAGGAGTGTGAAAATAATGTTAATGAAGCAATGAAAATAGTTGAAACGTATAACAATAAACATAGAAAAAACATTCATATTATAATGAAAAATATGCCATCAAAATAGCTCGATATTGATACAGAACAAGAAGTTACGAAGTGAACGCGTCATTAAACGAAAAGATGGAAGTTATAATGACTCAGGAAGGAGATAACGGTCACAAAGGAGATAACGGACAAGATCAAGTAGCCTTAGAAAAGGAATAAATGCAAAGAGAATTTGAAAGAAAGAATATTATTTATAAAAAAAAAGGAGGAAACGTGGGACGAAGACCCGAATAATGCGTTTTCTCGGATAAGAACAGAAATTATGAAACAGAAAGATAATAAATTATTTAATAATTACGAAAATGTTCCAAAAATTAATCATAATTGCAGCTAGGAGAAGGAATTAAAAGAAAAATTATATAGTGATGAGAAAAATTTTGTTTACGAGAAGAAGAATATTCTAAAAAAAAAGAAAAATACCGAATTAGATGCAAAAAGAGATAATTCACATGAGAGGAAAGAAGAAGCAGAGTTACATACAGAGAAAGAGAATATTATACACGAGAAGTCTGAGATAAGAAATGAATATGAGATACTTTAAAAGAACAAGCAAAAAGGAGTAAACTTGAAAAGCTTAAATAGAGAGATTGAAGAATTTTTACGTAAAGAATGCGAACCTGACGACTATTATAACAAATATGCTCGAGAGAAAAATGAATATGACAAAAAAAAATATTATAAGTATGATTTCGACGAATTAAAAAAATGAGTATTTAAGACTTACTAACAAGTCTTTTAACATATTATCCTATGACAAAATCCAAGAAGAAAAATTTGATATAAACACGACGCAAGACTTGCAAGCCTTAAGAAGGGGCCGAACTATCTGTCTTTGTCTAATAGCGTTTTTCATCATTTATGTAAACACTATCCGGTATAACAAGAAAAAATAGCAGCCCCCGCTAGATATTAGTATAATAAGTAAATTTTGTAATAACAACCAAATTTTTTCACTGCGTAGTTTTTGACTAATTAGAGACCTACTAGCAATCTAGAATATAACCTATCTTTTTTTGGTAGGTCTCTAATTATACAAAAACTACGCAGTGAAAAAATTTGGTTGTTATTACAAAATTTACTTATTATACTAATATCTAGCGGGGGCTGCTATTTTTTTCTTGTTATACCGGATAGTGTTTACATAAATGATGAAAAACGCTATTAGACAAAGACAGATAGTTCGGCCCCTTCTTAAGACTAGAAAAATTGAAGTCAGAATTGCGACTGCAGTACTAGATCGAAAAGAAAAAAGAGCTTTACAAAAACTGCGCAACATATAACAATTATAGATATACTCCTATAGATGATAGCGTTTGGCTATTGAAAGGGGGCAAACAGTATAAACTAGCTGACCAATATGAAGGACCATATCTGATCACAGATGTTTTTAATAATAAAAGTAATCTCAAAATAAGAAAAAATAATCATAAAACTAAGGTAGTTCATGCTAACCGGGAAAAAAATCTATTTGGAACCAAAGTAAAAAAAAAGAAAATTTGGATTAAAATAATATGTTTGAACATAAGAAAATTAATGGGAAAATAAATTCAATTAGAGTAAGGTAGAAGGAAGACTCTAAAGTTTAAGTGTGACAGTCCTATAAATAGATATACATATTATATCTTGATCTTAAAATAGTTATATATTTAATAAAAAGGGAATAGAAATAAATAGCGCTACATGGTTAGGTTAATAATAAGCAAATAAGCAGCCAAAAGTAAATTGTAAAACAAAAAAAAAACAATACACGACTTAAATACTATAAGATGGGAAGGTAGGAGTTGAAATAATGAACAGATACAGTAGTGATGATTAGATGAAGTCATTGACATATAAACAAAAGAATATATTAACAAATGATAACCAAAAATAGTCAAGTCTTTCGAAGATAAAAACAAAAACTGACTCATATATTTCCTCCTTGCCTTGAGATTGAAAGAAAGAAAGACTCTATACAAAAATTTATGCTGATAGCGATCTTTATAAAAATATTTACTCTTCTTCCAAGGGGGAAGGGAATAAAATTTTAAAATTTTATTCAAGTTAAAGTACATTCACGCATTCAAAAAAAAACATTAAAAAGATAAGTCAAAGAGCCGCACAGTTGCGCGGTAGCAAGAAAAAAATACAGAAAACAGAGATACACGTATAAAGACATATGAAGTAAAATCAAAAGAAACAAACATGATTAGTATAAGCAACAAAATAATTATTATAAAAAAAATATACAATTTTTTAAATTTTATGATGTATGCAGAGTAAATATGAATTTAAGACGAGATTTAGATTAATGACAAACGTTGAAATAAACAAAAAAGGAAAAGGGAAATAAGAATAATAAGCGATTGCATTTTGCTGTTGGTAAGAAAAACAGAAAAATATTAAAATCAAAGGGAACATTCCCATATTGAACTTTAAAATCAATTATTATTATTATTTAACCATAATATATAAATTAAGTATAGATTTAAAATAATATTTACTTATTAAATTGTAAGAATATATAATTAAACATTGTTATTACAGCATAAAAACGATGTAAATTAAAAAGAAAAATACAATGCGCCCTGTGAAAATGTATGTAAAGGGAAACAATAAAAAAGCAAAACAAGAAGAAGGTTTCGGGACTAAGAATAATGATAAACATAAAATTCGATATGTCCACGTATCAGTTGCAAGGTTAAAAATAAGATTTAAAATTTATGTAAAATAGGAAACTAGCTTCCAAACCGTCCATTAAAAAGAGCGATCTTATCATAACAGTAATATAAAATTTCATTAAGGTTAAAAATTTTACATGGAAAGTAATATACCGTTATATAATAAAATTAAGTAAAATTCAAAGTGTACCAATGTATTGGAAGTAAAATTCAAATTTTTTTTATTACAGCATGGAAGCTGGGTGCAACTCTTTAAATTATTATCTACTGTAGCTTTAAAATAGAAGTAAGATAGAAATGGAATAATAATAATAATAAAAATAAAAATTTTGTTTGTTTGTTATTCTTATAGAATATGATGTACTTTAAGAAAAACTACGATTGAGTATATATACAATTAATAAACAAATATTATTGATTCAATTTACATAATCAAACATTATTATTATCATACCATAACAACATACAAGTTAAAACATAGGGAAAAAGAAGGAAATTAGATTTAAGAAACATAGTAATGAATGAACATTAATATAGTGTTGTGAAATTAAATATACTGGCACATACTATATTAAAGCATGAAAATGACGCCAGCAAAGGCAATTCAATAAAAAAAAATTCCTTGAACTAGATTAAAAGCGTTGAGTATACGGAAAATGTAACCGAAATGTATATATTAAAGAATAATGACGCTTTTAAGAGAAGTTTATTAAGATAAAAGTTAGACAAAGACTTTAAGTGTTAACATTTTACGAAGTAAATGAAAAATATGTAAACACCAGACGAATGAATAGAACCAGAAAAAAAGAAAGAAAATAAAGAGTAATAATCGCATCCAAACTATTATATTTAGAAGGTCAAGATATATTATGGACCTTAGAGAAAGAAAAAAATATAGAATGTAAAAAAAATTATGATGCAAAAAAACATATAATCAAATTATAATATCAAGTGTATATGTAAGGTTTGCTTTGCCTTATTACTCTCCCTACCCTTTTGTCCCTTTTCTGGTACTATGAGTTATAGGCGTCATAAGCCCTATGGTCATTCTCTCTGTAGCCTCTATTGAGTAAACTGCATAGAGTACTTTAGAATTCAAAGACTACTTTGAGTGTTAATTATTGCTTGACAATATATTGATTATTAAGAGTAACAGTAACAGTGTTTGTGTATAGTTATTTCATAACCCACCTTCCATCCACCTACATCCATCAGGTTATGGGCCCAGCACGCTTCCACTGCGCCACAAGTTTTTCAAAATAACGGGTGGAAGGTACACAATCTGAACTGTTTTAAAAACTGAGAGTAAAAACTACAAAATACTTATAAGGCATATATTTTAGAGGTGAGTCAATTAAGATTATTAATTAATTGAAAGAATAATAAAATATCTTGAGAGGTTTCTTATAAAAAAAAAAAGTGCGGCCGTTATTAAGAGATTTGATTGAATGTATTCAATTAAAATAAAAAATTATTAAAGAGGAAAAAAAAAAATAAAAAAAAAAAAATAAGTAAATAAATAAAAAGATCGCCATTGTTGTTGATAAGAAAAGAAAAAAAAAAAATTATTTGAAAATATTTTAGAATACAATGAGTGAAAGAATATTTAGAATGAAAGATTGAGCATCGAAGAAGTGAAACTATTTGTTTCGTCTATAACACATAGACAAGCTCTTTCTTTCCACGGCCGTACTCGCACATATGTTGCACATATCTCAACTCTGTCGACCTACGGAGTCGTAAGTATCATAAAAAAAAAAAGGTAAAGGAAAACACTTCATATACCTGCACTACAAATTTCTTTCGAATATTGGTAATGCAGTGTGTTATTTTCCTTACTTAGAGTTGAAGAGAAAAAATATAATAATGAAAAATATGAAAAAAAAAAAATTGAGAAAAAAAAAAGATAAAATTGAAAAGAAAGAAAAAAAAATTAAGAGTAAAATTAAATTTGTTAAAATTTAATTTTGTATATATATTTATATTTGTATACATATATATATATATATATATATACTTATTACACATATATGCCTTAAAAGTATTAAAAATAAAAGTTTTTTAGAATTCAATTGCATATTTATTATATTTGAGATGTGTCATATTTAACATAAAAAAAAGAGGCTGAATTTTATTGTTGAATATAACAAATAATAAAATCTGATTACTGCAAAAATTTTACCAAGTTAAAATTTTCTAAAATTCAGCTGAAATTTCGGGGTCAATGACTAAACAAAACTTGCAGTGCGGTGTAGTTGAATCATTGACTAGAAAGATCAAAGTAGTACTGTGTATGTCCCGTATGTGTGCTTGATCAACCTAAATCCAATCGATTAAAATCAAATATTGGAGAACGGTGTGCACATGCGCGTTAGTCATAGCGGGAAAGCTTGATTTTTCGTTCTGAGTTAAGAGAAACTGCAGTGCTTTTCTCTTGATTCAGAAAAAGGTAACATTTTCTTTTATCGAATTATTACCTGGTTCATTAGAGATTATTTTAAGAATTATTAAATTAAAGGAAATACTTATTTCTTGAATATTAATTAAAATATGTTTCAAAATCCCGAAATCGATAAAGCACAATCACAAAGTTATGAGAAAAAAAAAAAATGATTCACTTGTCAATTGTGACAGTGATTGTTATATTAATGACACATCTTTCTATAAAGAGGTTAATGAGATATTGGAAAACGATCCAGAGATATGTAAGTCTATTACATAAATAAGAATTGATTATTAATCAAATTTGATAATTTATTTGAATAATATGCAATTGAGAGTTGATACTTGAGTACTTTGAAAAAAAAAAAAAAATAATAATTAAATAAAAAATAATGAGTATCAATATTTGAGTATTTTAAAATAAATATTGAGTATGAATATTTGAATATTTAAAAATAATGCCAAAAAAAAAAAATGATTTTTAAATAAATTTTGAGAATTTTGACTGAATTTTGTGAAATAAAGATTTAGAATTTTTGAAGTTACACAATTTGATTATTTAGAATTAACTTCAAAAGAATAAAGAGTTAGAATTTTTGAAGTTACATAATTTGATTATTTAGAATTAACTTCAAAAGAATAAAGAGTTAGAATTTTTGAAGTTATATAATTTGATTATTTAGAATTAACTTCAAAAGAATAAAGAGTTAGAATTTTTGAAGTTACATATTTGATTATTTAGAATTAACTTCAAAAGAACAAAGAGTTAGATGGTCGGGCCTGACATAATATTTGATTAAAATCCAGGTAATAATTTAGAATTTTATTTCACAGATTCATCAAATAATAAGAGTGAGGTCAGAGGCTCTTCAATTTATAATACGAATGCTGTAAGTGTTCAAAATACAACAGCAATAAGGAAGCCAGTTATTACAAATATAGAGAAAATAAATGCAGAGAGGCAAGTTGAGATAACCTCAAAAATACAAATGATAGGGGATAAATTTGTTGTATCTGCTAACAGTATAGAGTCAACTGCAAGGATGCAATAAAAGATATTAGAATCGATGAAAAGAGTCATGAGTCAACTGACAAATATGATGAGCCAAATAGCGAGAGTCGCTGAAGCTAATTTAGAAACAGAAAGATTGAAAATTCAACTATTAGAGACAACAAGCAAAGTTTCTAAAAATAACTCAGAAAATTCTACAATCCGAAATAGTTCAGAAGATTCTACAACCAAAAATAATCAAGAAAATATTAATACTGAAAACAACATTCGAGCAACTGCTAAATTATTTAAAAAATTAGAAGATGAAATTCACAAATCAAAAATAAATATCAAAAAGGATTACAAACTTTCTCAAAAATCAAATTTCGATCTTTGGATAGATTATTTAAGATCTGAATTAATTAGCAATGATTTACTAGGTTTAATTGATCCCAATGTAAAAACACCTGAAAATTTATCAAGGATTCAAGCAGACAAGAGGAAAAATCTTGTTAAAGATATAATCATTAATCATCTGAATGAAACATAAGAGGATAGTTAATTCAAAAGAACCTGCAGAAATCTTCAAAAAGTTAAGAGGATATAAAAAGACTGAAACAAACGTCACGCAGTCAGAGCCCAGCTATATTAAATAAAAATGAGAAAGGATGAAAAAGTAAATGATTTTTTGCGAACGCTTCGAATCAATTAAAGCATAAAATTAGAGCATATGAAACTTTTGAAGACTCCATACCACTGACAGATCAAGAAATAAGAGCAGCATTATATCAAGCCGTTTCGCCAATAACACCCGAACTAAGAAGGGCAGACCCAATCAGAAGACAAACGAATTTCAAAGAGATGAATATAGAATAAATAAAATCTTTTCTATTTTAATTAGGAAGCTAAAAAGGAAAGTGAAAATAAAGAAAATATATAGCTCAAAGAGTAATTAAGCAATACAGAAAAAATGAAAGATGTAATCGTTGCAATGAAATTGGTCATTGGACAAATGACTGTTATTTAAAAACAAGTAATAGATGGTGAAGATTGTTCCTATTTTAATTCTCAGAGTACTGTAGGTTATGAGCAAAATAAAGGTTACAGAAATAAAATCTATCTTAAATCTAATAAAGTAAATAGAAGTTTGAATGGATCTGCAACCAAGAAAAATAACAATTTTAACTATCAACAAAGGATTTTCAACAAATTAAATAATAGAGAAAAAAAAACCATTAGAGAAAATCAAAATGTTAATAAAAAATTAAGATAGGCAACAGTATAAAATACTTATAAAAATAAACCAAGGAAAGTTCAACAGTTGAAAAATATAACCGCTAAGAATTAATATATAAAAATCTATACGATTCAAACGAGTATTCAAATTTTACAGCTGATTGAGGAGCAACCGATCATGTAATAACTAAATCTTTAATTTTAACTGATTTTAAAAAGTGTGAGAATAACAGTATTAAAAGTGCAAATGTAAATAAATTTGCAGACATAGTAATAGATGAAAAAGGTGATTTTCCATTATAAACATATGCACCTGATAAGAAAATTATCAAATTAACTGATGTAACTGCCACAAAAGATGTTTCTGAAAATCTAATATGATATATCATCAAGAAGACTAGCAGAAGCAGGTCTAAACATTTATATGGATGAAAAAATTCTTAGAGTATATAATAAACAGACAAATAAAACAGTATTTAAATCGTACAACAAGCCTAAATGAATTATACGTTTCGAAGTGAAAAAGAATAATTTTGAAGATGGTAAAGAATTTTTACATAAAAATTATAGTTGCAAAGCAAGAGCAATTTTGCATCATGAATTTCCACATCAATCGCAGATACATGCTGATGATAACGAGGTATTAGTTTCGGAGGGAGTAAATAAAGAGTTAAATAATACAAGTTCTGCGATTGGGAGGGAGAATCAAGAGGAAATCATGATTGCGAACAATGAAAATAAGACTACAGACAATAGTCCAATGAAAAAATACGTGATTCAAACAGATGATTTGAAAACGTTTGAAGATATAGAAGAACTGTTCACGAAAAGTCCACTTGAAGAAAATACACGAAAGTTTATAAAGCAAAATGAGGCAATGTTATGGCACATTCGACTAGGACATGCATCGATGAATTACCTGAAAAAATTACAGAAAATAGATAATAGATTAGAAAAAGTTCATTTCAACGACCCATCTATTCAAGATTGCGAAATCTGTATAATGGCTAAAATGGATAAACTGCCTTTTAAAGAAACTAGAGATAGAGCACAAAGGCCATTGCAAGTTATACATACGGACATCATGGGTCCAATAAAACCTACATCATATCCAGGACTTAAGAGATTTATAATTACTTTAATAGATGATTATTCTAGATTAGCTAAAGCATATGCATTGAAAACAAAAGATGAATCAGGAGAAGCCTTAGCAAATTATTTAATCGTTGCTAGAAATCTATTAAGTAAAGACGAAAAAGTCTGCTACATCAAAGCAGATCAAGGAACAGAGTTTGTAGGAGGAAAATTTCAAGAAATCATGATTAAAGAAAAGATAGAAGCAGAATTCTCCCCTCCATACACACCAGAGCATAATGGAGTAGCCGAAAGGTTTAATAAGACTGTCCAAAGAAAAATAAGAGCATACATGTTCGATTCAGGATTACCCAAAAGCATGTGGGAATTAGCACTCGACGTTGCTGTTCATGCCTACAATAGAACTCCACATAAGACGATAAATTATTCAATCCCTCTAAATAAATTTGCACCAAATAAAAATTGTCATTTTGACCAATTACGAAGATTTGGCTGTATCGCATATATTAAAATTCCTAAATCAAATACGAAATTTGACTCAAGAGCCATCAAAGCTGTATTAGTTGGATATAAACCTACGAGTTACATATTTTGGCATTCAAGTATAAGAAAGTTTATAGAATCTCGTCATGTGAAGTTTAATGAAAAAATTGTTTACAAAGATGTTTATAAAAGAAGTCAGGTAGAAACAAATAATTGGAAATGGTTAAAAGAAATTGAAGATGATATCGAGCCAGATAAAGCGATAGAGTCAAGTAAAGAGGAAATGCCAAAGAAAAGAGGAAGACCGAAAAAGCAAGTAATTAAACAACAGATACAAAAATAAATTGCTGAGTATAAACAATATAAAGGCCCCGTAACTAGAGGTAAAGCTAAGAAAAAATTAGATGATTTAAAAGATAAAAATATTTCTACTAAAAGGCCAACTAAAGATATAAGTTTTGTTAGGTATTTTAATTACACAAACGAGTTTATAACAAAACCAATTAACAAAAGTTTAAATAAAATTGAAAAATAAATCCATGAAGACGATTTGAGACATATTCTTTCATCTTCTCTACATAAAGATCCATCATCATTCAAAGAGGCAATGATGACTAAAGAAAAAGAAGAATGGCTAAGAGCAATAAAAGAAGAATTAGAATCCATGAATGATAATAAAGTATGGGAATTAGTAAGGAGACCAGAAAAATGTTAGATGCTAAAAAGGCTAACATAATAGACACAAAATGGGTTTTTAAAACAAAATTAGAGTCAGATGGATCAAAGCGATGTAAAGCAAGGCTGGATATTAGAGGCTTCAAGGATAAAAATATATATGATCTTAAAGAAACATACGCTCCAGTTTCAAGATTGTCAATTGTTCGATCAATATTGACCATAATAAACAAATATAATTTATATGCATGTCAGCTAGATGTAAAGACAGCATTTTTGAATGGAGAATTAGAGGAAGAAATATATATGGAGATACCAGAAGGTTTAGAGGTAAATAATAAAATAAAGAGTACAATGATATGTAAATTAAAAAGGCTATGAATGGATTAAAAATAAGCCCCAACAAATGGAATAAAAGATTTTCAAAGGAGATGGAAAAGCTTGGAATAGAAAATGACTTACATGAACCATGTCTTTTCACATGGAGAAAAGAAGGGAAAATAGCACTTGTATTATTGTATGTACACGATATGTTAGCTGCAAGCAACAGTATAAATAAATTAAAAGAAATAACGCATGATTTAAGTAAAGCATTTGAAATGAAGAACCTTGGCGAACCAAAAAACTTTTTAAGGATGACAATAGAAAGAAATAAAGAAAAGAATTATATCATTTTACATCAAGCAATATATATAGAAAGCATCTTAGAGAAGTTCAACATGAAAGACTGCAAGCCTCAAAGTACACCTACGGTAACTAGGCAAGTGAACAATCGATATAAGAAAAGCAAATTGGATGTTCAAGAAATAAAAAAAATCAAAATCAAAATGATTCATTGAAAAATGTACCATATAGAGAGGCTATAGGAAGTCTTATGTATTTATCAAATGCAACGCAGCCAGATATCACATTTGCAGTAAATTACTTAGCCAGAAAACAGTTAGAACCTACTGAAGAAGATTGGATTGATGTTAAAAGAATATTTAGATATTTAAGAAGAACATCTACATTAGGATTAAAATTCACATCTAAAGCAAAAAAGTTGACAGATGCTAGTTTTAGAGATTGTCAAGATTCTACTTCAACAGGAGGATATATAATTAAATTATTTGGCGATGTAGTTGCATGGAGAAGTCATAAACAATCATATGTGACCTTATCAACGTGCCAAGCAGAGTACTTAGCGATGAGTGAAGCATGTCAAGAGTTGATTTCTTTAGATAAATCAATTCGATTCGTTTTGGGTAAAACACTGTTTCCAGTAACAATTTGGTGTGATAATTGCTCAGTAGGTGACTGTACAAAAATGGATGGAAGTCATAAACTAAAAGTATTTGATGATAGTTTAATGGAAATACAGAGAAATCTAAATGAAAAGCGAAAAGAGTGGCAATAGAAAGCATATGGTAGATACACATGGCGATTTTATAAAACAATGTGTAGATCAAGGCAAAGTTAGAGTTACATGGATCGCAACCAAAGAGAATTTAGCAGATATAATGACTAAACTTTTACCCTTAGAAGCACATAAATATTTAAGAAATAAAATAACTAATATAGAATTAAGAGATTAAAAGAATTATGAAATATAAATATTTAAATTTAACATATTATGTTTCTTTCTGTTTACAGATAACTTAAAGAAATAAAGAGGAAAAGAGGAATTCAATATTCTTATTGAGAAGACAAATTAAAAGTTTTCTGCCTACTGTACCAATTACATTTTGAATATGTCGTATGACATTTTTTGAGTAAAATAAAATATTAATGAGATTAATTGTAACAAGGCAAAGGGAGGGAGTGTAAGGTTTGCTTTGCCTTATTACTCTCCCCACCCTTTTGTCCCTTTTCTGGTACTATGAGTTATAGGCGTCATAAGCCCTATGGTCATTCTCTCTGTAGCCTCTATTGAGTAAACTGCATAGAGTACTTTAGAATTCAAAGACTACTTTGAGTGTTAATTATTGCTTGACAATATATTGATTATTAAGAGTAACAGTAACAGTGTTTGTGTATAGTTATTTCATAACCCACCTTCCATCCACCTACATCCATCAGTATAGAATAGAAATAGTTAATAGACATATAAGTAAACAAAAGTAGAAATGTTGTAGGGAAAATTGCATGTAAAATAATATTTTAAAAGAAATTTGATAGGTCAAGATATATTATGGACCTTTGAGCAAAAAAAAGAGAAAAGAAAATAAAAAAAAATTATGATGCAAGAAAAACATATAATCAAATTAAAATATTGAGTGTATAGAATAGAAATAGTAAACAAAGTAGAGATTGCATGTGAACTAGTATTTCAGAAAAAATTTGATAGAAGGTCAAGATATATTATGGACCTTAGAGTAAAAATATTAAAAATAAAAAAAAACTTTTTAATGTACTACGTTTTTATAATAAACCAAAAAGTATAAAATAATGTGTAATAAAATGAAAAATGAATAATGATTTGAAATAAAAAAAAACGTGGGGCGCATACAATACATAATAATAAACATGCGCCCCACGTTTTTTTTATTTCAAATCATTATTCATTTTTCATTTTATTACACATTATTTTATACTTTTTGGTTTATTATAAAAACGTAGTACATTAAAAAGTTTTTTTTTATTTTTAATATTATTTTATACTTTTTAGTTCAATTAAAAAACGTGGTAGATTGAAAATTTTTTTTTTATTTAGATATTATCTTAAACATTTTGGTATTATTATTATTATTATTAATATTATTTATCGTGTTGTCCAACAGTGCATATTATATAGCATATATATTGTTGTCAAGGGACTAAAACGTGTTTCATCTATTTTTTTAGAGAACACGTAATCGCATGGTGAGTTTCCCGCCATTTTGACAATAATGACGCCATTAGAAATTCAACCAAGATTTATTGTTTTATGCATTGTTAGACCAAAAAATGAATAAAATACAGTCTCAAATTTTATTTGTAGAATACAAAATGCTGTAATTTATGTCTAATTGCAATATATGACAAGTTAAAGAATTTTAAAAATTTTCGAAGATGGTTAGACACTAATGTTAAAAGTATATCTATATATAAAATCTTCTAATCTTCAATTTTGCCAATATCTCCGTATATAATTAAATATATTAATATATTTTTCGGTGGGAATATATATTTTTAATTATATTATCCAACAATGCGTGCAAAAATATAATATTGAATATATTAATATATTAATATATCAAAAAAGGATTTTTAAAATTTTCGAAGATGTTTAGACACTAATGTTAAAAGTGTATCTATATATAAAATCTTCAAATCTTTAATTTTGCCAACATCTCCGTATATGATTGAATATATTAATATATTGTTCGGTAGATATATATTTTTTTTATAATATTGCATTGTCATCCAGTCCTGAGCTATATTTAAAATTTCAAGTCTCTAGCTCATCGGGAAGTTAGTTTACAATCGGTTGCAAAATTTGTACCGAACAGACAGACAGACAGACACCAAAGCAAGTTAATAAAAACGTAGTAACGTAGTAAAAAAGAGAAAAGAAAATAAAAAAAAAATTACAGTACAAGAAAAACATATAATCAAATTGAAATATTGAATATATAGAATAGAAATAGTAAACAAAGTAGGAATTGCATGTAAACTAGTATTTTAAAAGAAATTTAATAAAAGGTCAAGATATATGATGGGCCTTAGAGTAGTAAATAGAAAAAAAAGGGTATAAAAAATTATGATACAAGAAAAACATAGCGGCCAACTGGGCTAACACATTCCAAGATTAGAAAAAAAAACATAATTAATAAATCAGTAAAAGAGATTTTTTGCTTCCGAACGCTCTCATTTAACTCGCGCGTTCCTTAATGGGTGGGGAGGTGTAATGAACCGAGTTCATTACCAATAAATGTTAAAAAAATAAACCAGATGTGGCAGTCGTGGGGACTGGCCGACAGAAGTTAATATTTCTTTTGGTTTAGTGACAGTCTTGTTTCTCATAGAATGAACAATTTTCCGTCACACTTTGCTTAAAAATATATTTTATATTAAAGAGATGTAAAACGGACACTACACCTGTACTTATAGATATTAACTTCCTTTCCATTTTATTGCTAAATTTCCAGAAAAGAAATGCATTAGCTTGTAGTATGTACCATGATGATTATTTAATTAAATTTTTAAATAAATTCATTCATTAGTAATCGAGAATTTTGGGTTCCAAAATTATTTATTAAAATTTTTCGATTTTGTACAGGAATCCAAATATCTTAAAAACTAATGGATGAATTTATTTGAAAATTTAACTGAATAATCTTTATGGTACATACTACAAGCTAATGCATTTTTTTACTGAAAATTTTGCAATAAAATGAAAAGATAGTCAATATTTACGAGTACAGGTGTAGTGTACATTTCAAATCCCCTTAAATAAATATGTATACGCACAACAAATTATCAACTCATGAAGTAGAATAATGGTAGTTCTGGGTAAAGAGGATTGCAACTTACTAAGCTACTCAGAAACATGCATGAATTGTTTAAATAATAAGCATATAATGATAATAAATATAAAAACAATTAATTTATTAAAATTTTTTAATGATTGGATAAAAAAAAACTTTATAAAAAATATATGTTTAACCAATACAAATTTGTTACTCATGAAGTAGATGAGTGCGAGTTCTGAGTTAAGAGAAAGCTTCCTGAATATATTTGCAACTTATTTAGCGAAAGTTACGCAAAATAATTTATTTACGAAATTCATAAAGCTATATCTTATCGTATTATAAAAAAATGGGAAATAAAGATTTTCGTAATTAACAAAAATCTTTACTATTATAAAAAAAATATGGTAAATCGATTATTACTAATTACAATTACAAATCTTTATAATATTGTCAAATCATATGTTATAAACATAAAGAACTCTTAACTATTTCATAAAGTACAATGCGTATCATATATCATACATATACTACAAGAATCAATTACTTGAAATAAGTAACAAATTTTGAAGTCGGCAAATAAATTATTAATCAATAATCAAAATTTTGACGTTGAAAAATAAGCATCTTTTATTGATTTCAACAAAATTTATTATTTTTATTATATTTGTACATCATAATATATTGTAAATATAAAAAGTTTAATTTCATCAATATAAAAAACAGTAATGGAAATTAAAATAGTTAAACATTTAACTAAATATATAAAATAATCATAGTATATGTAAAAACTTATAGTAGTATATGCTAATTATTATATTCAATATGGGAATTGCATATTATAATAATCTTTTTTATGCAAATTTAAAACTTAACTCAATAATACCCAAAAATATAATTAATATCTTTTTTCATAGTTTTTTAAAAATATTAAAAAAATGTACAGTGCGTATGTGAATTATAATTGCAGTTCTAAACTATAGTTTAGTCGATGTTTTTCTTGAAACTTTGAATCGAGCACTAAATATAAATCATTTGAAAATTAATAATTTTACTGTAAGCATGTTAAAATATTAGAATTTAGCTTTTCAGTATATCTACCAGCAATTTCAATTAATCAATGACGGAAAATATTCGTAAGACTATTCTACACTTTAGGTCTAAGCAGTGTGATGACATGGCTTTTATTTGTAAACTTATTCGCGATTTGCCTACGTTCCCCTACTGATAACTAACCTCAGTCTACCGTCAGAAATTCACAAGAATAAAATTCAGATGAAAAACGCTCATTCAAATAGTATTACCTCTGGTTCTACTTGTCACACAAAAAAAAATAAAAAAAAGTAAATTAAAGTGAATAAAATTTAAAAAAAGTAAATTAATTCTATTTTTATGCTCTTTTAAAAATAAAAATTTTTAATTAAAAAAAAATTTTTTTAATTGTATATTTTTCAATAATTACTAAAAAATTCAAACAGAAATGAAGAAAATCTAAAAAAATTAAAAATTTAACTTTGATAATTTTTTTTTGTTTTGATACTTTTTAATAAAGTTATCAACAATTGAAACATCAAAAGTGAAAATTTTATCAACAATTACGTTTCACATATTATTATATATATTATCATTTTGCTAGAAATAAATTTTAGTTTTTTGAAGAAATTTAAAAAAAAAAATATTTGAATTATTTGAATAATTTTGATTTGAATTTGATTGTTTACATGCTTAATAATAGATACGATCACTTGTAACTTTATTGAAAAATCTCGTAAAAGAAAAAAACATCTGTAACGAATATTAGATTTTTGAAAATCCATTCGATTTCCGTTTGAATTTTTTCCTAATCATTAATTTAAAAAAAAATATAAAAAGTTAGTATTTTGTATCTAATTTAATTTGTTTTTATGATATTTGTTGTGTGACTATTAGAGACAATACTATTTGAAGGAGCGCTATATATACATATATATATAGCAGTCATACATACATAATACAAACATACAGGGAGTTTTTAATAATCAACGCATTAGAATAAAAATCATTGAGTGGCCGTTAAAGATGTATCTGCGTATGAGTACGCGCTTTATACATACTGAACGCTCATGTGGTAACCCAATTCCTAAACATCATATACACAACGATTTGTACGCTAATGTGCTGATGTGCCTTCTCCCTCCCCTCCTATACTTAGCTTGTATAGTGTGTATTCGCTTGCTATACTCTCTCTCTCTCTTCAATCCAGGCTGCTTGGTATAGTATAGTGTTCCCTCTCTCTCTCTTATTATAACTTAGTTGTGTATGCGTGCACAGATAAGGTCACATGCACACAACACATATTAAAATGTAACGTGACGGCAACTTGGATTTCTATGCCCAGCATTTTTGGAGGCCCGCCAAAAGAAGTATTAACTTCAAAAATTAAATTTAAAATAATAATAATGATAATAGAATAAAAAGAATATTGATCAATTAATAAATAAACGAATGCAAGAGACAAATAGCACGATGCAAGCAAACTGAGGTCAAGCAGTGGCTGAATGAAACAGTAAAAGAAAGAAGTATGAGCTGAAGGAACAGAGTTCATTACTAATGAATTTTTCAAAAAAAAAAAAAAATAAAAGCTGAAATAATAATAATGAAAGAGTAAAAATAATATTGATCAATTAATTAATAGACGAATGCAAGAGATAAATAGCACGATGCAAGCAAATTGAGTTCGAGCAGTGGCTGAATGAAAGAGCAAAAGAAAGAAGTATAAGCTGAAGGAACAGAGTTCATTACCAATGAATTTTTCAAGAAAAATATAAAAGCTAAAATAATAATAATAATGAAAGAGTAAAAATAATATTGTTAAATTAATAAATGAACGAATACAGGAGACAAATAAAACGATGAAAACAATTTAGGTCAAAGCGGTGGCCGAGTAAAACAGTGCAAGAAAGAAAAGTACGCTACAGGAACCAAATTCAATACAAATGAATTTTTAAAACGAAAAATAAATGAAAATAACAATAGTTATAATAAAAAAAGTAAAAATAATCGCAATAAAATAATAAATAAACAAATGTGAGAGACAAATAGCAAACAAATTCAGTTGACCTCAATGAAGATCAAGGCTCGGCGGCTGAATGAATCGGCAAAGGAAGGAGAAGTACAAGCTGAATGGAATGCTAAAAAAAGATACAGGTAGGCGGCAAGCTTAGAATAAGCGAGAAGCCTGGCAACGATGAACGGCTTCACAGAAAACTGTGAAGTTAACATAGGAGGGTATGAAAAAAATTCAGCGAAGCGGTAGGGGAATAAAGTGAAGAATAAAAATAGATCAAGCTGTCCTTGAAAAAATACAAAGTGGAGGGACATTAAATCCAATTTATGTGGAGCAATTATCCGAAGTTAGTGCTAAAATTGGAAATAAAAGCTTTGACGGAGTCCCAAAAACAGGAAGCCGAAAATATAATGGCAGAAAATCATTACCAATAAACTTCGAGCTGACCTCTTTTTATTCAACTAAAAGTATGGTTTCTAGAATAGAATCATATAGGAAGGTCCGACTGGCAACCAATCGTATGACTCAAACTCATACGGACGTGCAAAGAAAAATATTGCCATTAGCAGCAAGCGAAGATTCTCGAAGTTAGTATGCGAAGCCTACTCTTCAGATCGAACTACCAGCGGAGCAACAGCTCTCTTCCAGATCGGATGGAAATGGAGCTAACTTCTTCCTTGCGACCAAACTCTCGCTGGGTACGCCGATTTTGCCAAGCAGCCGGAACGTCACCAGATCCAGCAGCAACCAGCCACCGCCCATCTGCAAGTCATCAGCCTAGGAGACGCAGATTCAATTAAAAGAAAAAAAAAGTTTTATTTTAACGCACGAGTTCCATAGACAACTTAATCAACCAGAGAAAAAGGCTGACGTTGTGGGAAAGCAGAGATCGAAACAGGAAAAAATAAAGGTAGAGAGTTTTTCAAATTTCTTAATTGTAAATCTCAAGGGGGGAAGCATGGTGCAGAAACGCGTTGCTCTTATTGTTTATCCGCGGATTAAATGTCAAACGTTTGTCGATTGTTGTAACTAAAATTCAAGCTAGAAAAACATAACGGAAGGAAATGCATGAAATAATAAACAATTACGCATATGGTAGCGTAGTTCGCCCTAAAGCGAAATAGTAAAAAAAAGGGAAATAATAAATAATGTACGGATTATGGAAAATAAAAAAAAATAAAAATAAATTTATATAACCCTAGAAATTTCATGCGTGTCTACTAATTTATTTAACCTATCCTTGCTGTCTCTTTTTTCAGACTTCCAATCCCGGAGACGTAGCGCTCGCGCGTTAGTCAAAAGAAAATCGATAGATGGCTGAAATTTAGTCATTCGTTAAAAAAAAATTATTATCAATTTAGCTTATATGCTGAACGTGACACATCTAAAAATGCAATTCAAGTGCAATGAAAAAATAAAATGTGTCAGCTTATTTTGGGTGTAGAACAATAGTTTTCAAGAATTATCTTAATCTGAGACAGGCGTGCGGTCGACCTGCCTGATTTGAAATGGACATACCAAATGACATAGTACTCTAAATTAATTTTTATTCCATAAAGATAATCATCAGATACGAAATCCTCAACCTAACTGATAACTTTCAATGAATATATAACATGCGAATAAATTGCTGAAAAAAGTTAAATCTAGAAGAGCATGATGAAAAACTAAATAAATGCTCAAATCAGATGCACAATGTGATGAAAATGATGAAAATAATTAACAATTTTAGAAAACCAAGACAATAAGCAAATAATATTGATACAATCTTTGCTTGCTTATAAAATTACATATCAACAATTTATTACCACGATCGTTGGATTTCATATTTTCACGTAGTTTTGATTCCTTTTGATTTCTACGTAGCTATTGATATGTCTTATCACTTAATACATTGATTAATATTCAGTTATATTTGAGCAGAGCCAATTTCGATTAAAAAAATTTGTATTACCTTCAGGAGCGAACTGCACTGTCAAAAATGACGTTAAATTTTATGCGGTAAAATAAAATGATTCAAGGTAATGCAGTAATTATGCTGTCAAATATATGAAACTTTATGCAGTTTACACAAAAATTAATGCATTTTGCAGTAATTATGTTGTTGAATTTATGTATTTTATTTTCATTGTATATTTAATGTGTAGGCTTAAAATTTACTTCCATTACATGTTATGGAAATAATTATCATTTCTTTTAAAAATGTGTGTTTCAAAATCATGTCTTTTCCATTCAACAGATACTTTTTATTGAAAGTCAATGCAAGTTAAATAATGAATATTAAATTATTTTTTTATTAATGAAACAACTATTTAAACTGACAAGGAGAGTATCCGACTTTCAGGAAACGGATTTGGCTGAAACTGCAGGATATGATTTTTTGATGAAAAAAAAAATGAACCCGTATTTTTTCTTTTCTTTGAATAGGCCCCATAGTCGGTGATATCGATATTTTTTCGAAAATATAATAAAGAGGAGCATTTATAAGATCTTGGATAACAAAACAACTAAGACTTTTATTGAAAAATCTATTACTAATCATAGAAAGTACAGATTAGATGCTTTAATTTGAGCCCTGTTGCATTCAAAAATCTTCAGTAGTTCAAAAGTTAAAGGTGATTAAAATATGCTAATAAAAAGTGTAAAAAATTGATGATATATTACACGCTAAAAATATTAACAAATATCTAGCAATTTTCAATTAGACATAACTTTTGAACCACAAAAGCTTTTTTAGTGCAACAGAGCTTAAATTAAAGCATTTAATCTGTACTTCATTTTATATATTATGCATTTTTTGTGAAATTCTTAGTTGTTTGGTTATTCAAGATCTTATTAATGCTTTATAGCTCTATTAATATTCTATATAAAAATGCGCATTTACTGTAATTTTTTCAGCTATTTTTGACGTCGAAAACTAACCTAAAAACAATAAAATATTCTTAAAATTGCTCTAAAAACTTTAAAAAAAGGGGTGCCGCCTCAAAAATTTGTGGAAGGTTGAGGATTCGCATCCTTAATCTGCCCTATTTTGCCCAGATTTTTTGGAGTGGTGCGCCACATTTAAAAATCGAAAAACCCTGTTTTTTAGCTATTTTTTATCAATTTTTTGCTTTTTTTGCTTTGTCAGTAATAGTAACAACAAAACTAATGGCATTATCGGATTTTACGCCAAAAAATACATAAAAAATATGTATAATACTGCGTTCTAATATTTTTGGATCACTAGCTATAAAACAAAAATGGAAAAGAGGCTGCTATGAGCATGTCGGGGCAACTCACTTTTTCCGTGGGATTTGTGAAAAGTTACTGAAAAATATAAACAACAATGATTACATGTATTTTTTCATATTTTTTGACGAAGAATACAGTGTTGTAGCTATATTTTCTATAACTTGGCTCAGGTCAAATATCAGAGCCAAGAAAACAACTTACAATAGGTCCTTTTTGATAGGTAACACCTGAAGCGTCCGGCAAAGAAGGATAAATCGTTTTTCTTATTTAAGAGTCAGCTGTATACCGACACAGTTACCTGTTTTACCGAATCTATTTAAAATTTATATTTTATAAAAACTAATAGCTTCAGGCAGAAATAAAGAGATGGTTTCGATTCGTGTAATAGAAAGCAATATTTTCTCTGATAAGAATAATTTAATTCCATTGCTTTATTTTCAAGAAAAGTTGGAATAACTTAAAAAAATCCCATCATTTGACACTAATTTCTAATTTTTTAAGTTATTCCAACTTTTCTTAAAAACGAAGCAATAAAATTAATTCATACTAATCAAAGAAAATATTACATTTTATTTAACACATCGAAACCATCTCTTTATTTTTGCCTCTTGTTGCTAATTTTGGGAAAAAAGTCAATTTTTTAATTAGAAAAGGACAGAGATACAGCGGACTCTTAATAATTAAGTCATAATATTTAAATGAAACAAAAACGTTACTATATATATATATAGTAACGTTAATTTAAACACCATTGCTATTTTTTATTCTCTATTGTCGATTTATTTAGCGAGTTCGTGAACCAAATTTTCCGTAACAGTATCCAGCCTTATGTTTTTTATGTGAATAGAGCCTAACAGAATACACTGAAAATCAATCCCAGCAGTAGAAACGGTTGCAAATAGATTTATACAACAGAATCTATTCAACAGAAGTTTCATATTATAATTATTGTACTTAATTTATTTTTATAATGTTTTATATTTGAAAAGAAATGTTTTAATGATAATATAGCTTCAAAAACTTACTTTTTATTAAATGTTATCGGTAATTCAGAGTAAAAGAGCGCGGTGGCGTAATGGATAGAGCTCTTGCCTTCAACGCGGAGGGCATGGGTTCGAATCCTGGCCAGGTACCTCTAACTTTTTTTTCGAAAGAAAATAAGTGTATGTGCCATTTATATCGCGACTCTTTAAAAAATCCGACCTCATTGGGTATCGGTTGATTGTTGGTTACAAAAGTGGCTGACCATCCATCGGTAGTCAAAGTTTTCGGTATGGTGGGTCTGACAGTCCTAGCCTGATGTAATGTGTTAAACAGATGCCGGGCGGGGGACTTCCTCGACTTCATCATATATAAAAGGTTAATCATATAGAGGACAATATCCTTTATATATTAATCTTTTCTTTTAAAAAAAAAAAAAAAAAAAAAAAAAAAAAATCGGTAATTCAGAGTAAAACAACGTGTGTAACGAATAAGTAAGAATAAAAATAACCTTATAGATTTAATTAAATTTTAATTTTGAGTATGAGAATATTATAATCATTCTTTAGGTTATCCGAAATTAGAATTCATTAAATTATCATATCAAGTAAATATTATTGACCTTCAAATCATCTATTTAAGTATACATTTGTATAGCTTTTCGCTTATTTATTTAATTCTTAAACACTACGAATTTATAAAAAGCCAAAATAAAAAACTCATGTTTTTTAAATTTTTGGAAAACTTCCAACTTTCTCATTTTTTTCCTGAAAATCCTGATGTTTTAGAGATAAATTCATAGGAACATTTCTTGTTAAATGGAAAATAATTATATTATTATGGAACACACACTGTTAAAAGAAATGATAGTGGCTTCCATTACATGTAATTATGACACTGCTAAAATATTACATTTCAAGTCATTTTATTCTATTAAAGATATAGACTTAAAACTTTACAGGTGAATGTAATTTAACTTAACAATAAAAAAGAAGTTATAATACTGCAAGTCTTTGAATACATATCAACGAGCTTCAAGAGCATGAAGTTTGATAAAAAGTTGGGGTAGCGCTGTTATTGAACATTACATTTTTGCTCATATCTCTAGTTCTATGATAAATAGTGATTTGAGACTTTGCATACAAGTTTTTTATACTTTAATATAATATGAAAAATACAGTTGGAGTAAATTTAACAATTTTTGACATTTATTTATCAAAAAACTCTACATTTCAACATTAGTTGAAATTGTCGCTGAGATAGGTTTTCACAGCAAATGAATTTATAATGGCTTCCATTAAATGTAATGGAAGTCACTATCATTTCTTCCAACAGTGTGTATTCCAAAATTGAATCATCATTTTCCATTGAACAGGTAATTTTCATAGAAAGTTAATGCAAGTGAAATAATAAATATTTAATTATTCTTTTTCATTAATAAAACAACTTTTTAAAATAAGTAGATTTTTTATTGAAAAATTATTTACTTAAATTGGATGAATTATTCTATTTGAAACAATAGAAGTACTTACTATGTGAGTCCTAATAAAGGTAACTTTGTTCGCAGTATTGCTTGTTGTCCAAATTTTTAAAAATTATTTATAATTTACATCTGGTAATTCTCTTTATGAAATGAAAATTAGTATAGTGTAATATATATTTGGTATTTTAATCAACTGATTTTATAAAACCTGATGGTACAAGTCATCACAGTGAATCAGAACTTTGTTCCAACAACTTATTGCAAATCAGATTATCTTACATATAAGATTACAAATGATATTCATGTCAATGATGCGATTGTACGTCAAATTAATTTTGATTAATATCCTACTCATATAAGTATTTAGAAGATGTTTGTATATGTAGTTACAAGAATTATTTAATAATTAATTGAGTTTGCGGTGACTCTGTCTTATTTGCCTATGAAAGTAATTGTAATTATAGTAATAACGAATGTTGTTTAATTAATAATTAAGCTTTTAATTGATAAATAACATTCTAGTATGTGTTTTTAAAACTTATTTTAATAGTTTTAGATTATTTAAACCAGATGATTATGTTTAGTTTGCGAAAGGATATTTTCAATAATAACAATTATTTTAAACTGTCATTACTTCTTATTGATGGTTCTAACTTACATGATCCAAAATTTATTTTAAAGTTTATGTAAAATGAAAGAAAATAAGCATTTTCTGAAGTGATGAACAATAAGTAATTTTAATTACCATGTTTTACATATAAGAACCAATCAAAAAACTTAAAAATTAGGTCTGTAAAAAATCATGAAGAAGTGTTCCTATGAATTTCTCTCTAAAACATGAGAATTTTCAGAAATAAAATTATAAAGTTCAACCTTTTCCAAAAATAAAATTTTTTTGTATGGATTTTAGAATAAATAATTTTTTTTTGTTTTTCTCGAATTTTTTTTGAATGTAATTAAGACTGTTTATGCTTTGGACGGCAGATTTCTTATCAACAATTTTCATAAAACTGTTTCATTAATTTTATTAATTTTCCATGCAACAGAATAAACAAAATGGAGGCTGTAGATTATGAAACACCGACTAAAAAAACAGACAATAGAAAGTGTGTTCGATGCAAAATCTTTATCCGTAAATTAAATGGTCCTTTCCGACAGTTTGATGAACGCGAAGATGCTATGGAATTTCACAATGGATACAATTTTTATGTTCAAAGCGGTGACGTGATTTGTAATAAATGTCGTCACCAATTAAGTCTTCTAGCCAGTAACAGAAATAAAATAGTAAAAAGTAAAGAAAATGCATCGACATCAAATTATGAATCTCAAGAAATTATTACATTACCATTAGAAGAAGTGATTGCGATGTAGTCGGTAGCACTTCACAATCAAAGACAGAAGTATCAGATTCTAACGAAACTCCTACAAGCCAGCAATCTTATCCTTCATCAAATATCAACTATTTCAGTGATGTAACACCAACAAGTAGTCAAACGTTCACCGAGTCACCAGATAGTCAAGAATCTGATGACTTTTCGATATACGCTGCAACAGTTCAACCAACAGATGAATACGTTTCGATATCATTCCCTATAGTAATTGTAAGTCATAGATTATGTTTTATATGTAAATCGACAAATGAAATTCTAGATGTGCCTTTCGAAGCTCGCTTACAAGTTTTTATTTCTAGGAAAATTTTTATTCCTCATAGAAATAGATGCTGCAAGATTCATTTAATAAATAAAAGATTTTATGACGATGAAGTTTTGAGAATAGAAACTTATTCAGATGAATGTAGCATAAAATTTTCAGAACTTGCAAAATTCATGGATGCATTATCAGATGGTGCACATTTACAACTTCATGACCAAATTGGAAGTTTCACAATTACGGAAAAACGCATAAAAGCTCTCACTGGATATACGTGGGACAACATTATTAAGCTACAAAACATGATGGTATCAATGAGATCTTCTGAAAATAGAAACATAATGCAAGCATTAGTACTTTTTTCATTTAAAATGAAGTCTGGGAATTCAAACAAGTGCATTTCTGCAATTTTTGGTCTTGAAGAAAAGCAAGTAGCACCATGTATCAATTCAGTACTCAAATGTTTTGAGAATGAAATATTGCCAAAAAATTTCGGGATTCATGCTTATTCTCGGGAACTTTTACTTGAACAAACAACTGATATTGCAAAAATGTTGTACAATATGAATAACAAGTTAGCATTAATATGTGATGGAACATATTTACGTCATCAAAAAAGCAGCAATAATGCTTATCAGCGTAAATCATATTCGGGTCAAAAAAAAGCTTCACTCTGTAAACTATTCACAATATGTACAACAAATGTTTTTATCGTCGATTGTGCAGGACCTTTTACAGCTAATTGCAACGATGCAAAGATTTTGGAGAATTTGTTAAAAAGTTCCGATGAATTTAACAAAATTTTCGAAAAACACGATATTTTCATTCTCGATAGAGGCTTTAGAGATGTGATAGACCACTTGAATCAGCGAGAATTCACAACTTTGATGCCTGCTTTGAAAGGTGAACGATCGCAACTTACTACTGAAGAATCAAACGCATCTCGACGAGTTACGAAACTTAGATGGGTTGTAGAAGCGATTCATGGAATTATAGGACAAAAATATAAGCTTCTGCATCACCAACTTCATAATGGTCTTTTAACAAAAGCTGGATTATTTTGTAAAATCGCTTGCTTCGTACAAAATTTATTTGGTAAGACGTTGAATTCTGATGCAGGAAATTTAGAAAAAATCATAAGTAGGATTAACCTCACAAATAATGTAGAAAACACCCTAGCAATTGAAGTTGAAAAAAAAAACTGGAACAGAAAAACTGTACCGTTTCAGCATTTGTCATCGAACGATCTATCAGATTTCCCTGAAATGACTTTGGAAGATTTGAAAGTATTTTTTACAGGTTCGTATCAATTATCTCAATCGGTGTCATATTTGGCAGAAATAATTGGGGACAATGGTTCATTAACTTTAAGTTACGCAAAAGAACAACAAAATATTTTAAGATTTGAGGTGCAGTGCAGATATATTAACAGTAAAAAGTACAAATGTTACATAGATTATTGTTAAAAAACTAGTGGTATCAATGGAATTAAACGGTACTGTTGTAACTGTGCGAATGGAAATAGAACTGTTGGTTGCTGCTCACATGTAGCTGCTGTTATTTATTATTCAAGTCACGCCCGCTATTTATCACGAATCATCAAACCAGCTGCAATATTGACTAAACTTTTTGATTTTGAAGAAGTTGTGCCAGTAATTGAAGAAATTAGTAATGATGAAGATTAACGATTTTCTAATAAAACGATATATTTATTAAATAAATACTTTTGTAACTAGGAATTATATATATTGTAAATAATTTTTGTAATAACAAGATACTAAAATTATAATTTTAATAATTTCATAAAAACTAATTAAATTATGTATTATTTATAAGACACAATCTTTTTAGGATCGTAGATCCAGAAATGAAACAATTACAATAATGTATATTAAAACTAATTTGAATAAAAAAGACTTATTTTAAGTTGTTTTCTTGGCTCTGATATTTGACCAGAGCCAAGTTATAGAAAATATAGCTACAAAACTGTATTCTTCGTCAAAAAATATGAAAAAATACATGTAATCATTGTTGTTTATACTTTTAAGTAACTTTTCACAAATCCCACAGAAATAGTGAGTTGCCCCGACATGCTCATAGCAGCCTCTTTTCCATTTTTGTTTTATAGCTAGTGATAAAAAAATATTGGAACGCAGTATTATACATATTTTTTATGTATTTTTTGGCGTAAAATCCGATAATGCCATTAGTTTTGTTGTTACTATTACTGACAAAGCAAAAAAAGCAAAAAATTGATGAAAAATAGCTAAAAAACAGGGTTTTTCGACTTTTAAATATGGTGCACCACTCCAAAAAATCTGGGCAAAATAGGGCAGGTTGAGGACGCGAATCCTCAACCTTTCACAAATTTTTGAGGCGGCACCCCTTTTTTTTAAAGTTTTCAGAGCAATTTTAAGAATATTTTATTGTTTTTAGGTTAGTTTTCGACGTCAAAAATAGCTAAAAAAATTACAGTAAATGCGCATTTTTATATAGAATATGCTCAATTTTTTTTAAATTTCTTAACCGTCAATAAGGTGCCGAGAAAAATTATTTTTAAAAAAACACGTTTTTTTGAGGTTAGGAGTACTGGAGGAGGGAGGGGTAGCAGGTAGCAGTTTAAAATTTCATTTTTGAGCAAACACTAACTAATTTTGGAAGAAAATTTGAATTCCGTGATGGGGGGCATTTTACCTATATTAATGGGGGTACCCTTTCTATATCAACGTCTATGGGACCTATTCAAATAAAAGAAAAAACACGGGTTCATTTTTTTCATCAAAACATCATATCCTGCAGTTTAAGCTAAATTCGTTTCGCAAAAGTCGGATATTCTCCTTGTCAGTAAATTTTTTATTGAAAAATTATTTATTCTAATTGGATGAAGTATTCAATTTGAAACAATATATGTACTTACTATGTGGGTCCTAATGTAAGCAATATTCTTCGCAGTATTGCTTGCTGTCTAAGTTTTTTGATAGTATAGTGCTTTTTATTCTGCCTATAGGGAGAGAAGTAACCACTTTTCGCGCAAAGTGTTAAAAAATAATTTATTATTTATATACCTGTTATTACATTGATTGTTATAATATTAGCTTTCTGTCCTTAACCATGTCTTTCTTAACTTGATTTTATTTGTAACTTTCAAATTATTGTCATGTTACATATTAATTAAAAGTTATCAGTTACATTGAGGATTTCATATCTGATGATACTCTTTATAAAATAAAAATTGATTTGGTGTACTTATATCATTTGGTATTTTAATCAACTGATTTCATTAAATGTAATGTTACAAGTCATCACCGTTGATCAGAACTTTGTTCTGAGAACTTATTGCAAGGTGGAAATCAGATTATTTCACACTAAAAATCTTTTTCGCGCATGGTGCTACGCTAGTTCCATAATTAGAAACGTTTCGATAGTCAATTATCTCATGTGGATCAACAATAAAAAATTGACCGTAAGTTTGATAATCATTTTCAGATAGATACAATGCTTCATTAATTTGATAATAAATCTGATCATGATTTTGAAAACAATTGTGAGCTCGTCCAGCAGAAGGTAAATGCACTAAACTGGCATTAGATAAGGCAAAAAAAAACTATTATGATTCCTAATTTGTTTAAAACATGCAAAAGATTTTTTATGTGAACCAACAATGAAAGATTGCAATTCATTAGGAAAATTATCAAAATCATAAGATTTAACAGAACGATAACTGCAACAATAGTTAAATAAATTGGCTTTTCCACGAATTTTTTCATCAGAACAATGTTCTGAATCATAATATTTACATACAACATTTAATGGACCTAAATAATGCTTGAATTGGTTTAATCAAACTTGACTATCGTTTTGAACGTTCACGTTTCTCATTCGATTATGATATGCCTGATGTAACGGCCATGGAGCCGCACTAATATAATGAATGTTTGCGTGAGGGAAAGGGAATCAAATAAGCTATATGAATATTTAAAAAAAATAATGATAAAGGATGGAGTTATTACAAAATGACACGATTTATTTAGGACTAACTACACTGTATTTTGACAAGGACGCCAGTGGTGTGATACGGACGCGACTCCGTTAAAGATTTGATTTTTGTAGTGCGGCAAAACGAGAGACAGGCACTAACAATAACAAAAAAAAAAGATGATTCCAAAGCAAAAACTAAAGCTAAATAGACGTTTAGATTGAGCGGAAGCTAAAATATAAACGCACTGTCTAAATGCCGCGCTCGTGATCACCCAATTCACACACACGCGCAGAAGGATTTTGAGAAATACATATGCAGGTATTTACGAAGCTAATAGAAAAACTATTATTGCTACAAAGCATACACAATTATGATTTTACCACGTACTCTAAATATCCTACGCCGCACACATAGTGAAAAAAATGGCTTCTATCTATTATATTCGTTACGTCTACAATGCTTGCACGAGTCGACCAACATGGTTGCCAGCAACAGAAGGAATGAACATGAAAATGGATGTTCTTCCTTCTTCGAGCTTCTACTATACAGCGGCACGCTGCGCGTGCAACAAGATGCTCTTGCCATTTTATCTACTTAACTGTTAGAGTCACGGTGTTACGTATATAAGATATGATGGCTACATGGCTATACATAGATATATATATATATATATATATATTGAACCGTACTTTTGAATGTAAAAAATATATAAAACCGTAATTTTGAATGCATTTTAGGACTTCTGAATGCCGCATTCAAAAGTCCAGGAGCTTATGCAATCAACTTTAATTGCATTTGAAAATTTTGATTGCATTATTGAATACAGCAACTAAATTTGATTGCCGATAGTAATGAAGTAATAATAATAATAATAATAATTTTAATGTCGAATGATGTTAATATTCGAAATTTGTAAAAATGAAAGTTTGTAAAACTGCTATTTATCTATTGGATTGACATAAAATCGAGTGTTTATTAATGCTACCGTATAATAAAAGTAGGTAAAAGTATTTGTTTATATTTGGATTGACTTTTCATTGCATTAGGATGATTACTAGAAATATTTTTGTTTAATTATGCAGGCATTCTTTGATATTAATATTCCCATCGATGTAGCATTGTTAACGCTTATTTTCAGATATGTTTAATATTTCCGATATGTTCTTGTATCACACCGAGAAAATTGAATTATGTAATTGATTTACATAATTCAATTTATGAAAATAATCACTTTTAATAATGATCACTGTATGAAAATAAAACTAAAAAATTCTTATTACAAGCCAACTAGCGCTAAATAAAATAAAATAACTTACAATTATTCATTCTAGAATTGGTCTTATTTTGACAGATTTTCTATACTTCAATAACAAAGCACTTAGAGGTGGTCGATACTATTTGCCGCATGGGGGCGCTACGGTCAGGTGAGAGAAAAATGTAAAATAATATTTACACAGCGATTTACAATTCACTGAAACAATAATATACCTCTAATGTTGTCAATAACTCTAGCCATATATATGTAGAATAATTATTGATGTTACACGGTGCTCCTGAGCCAGTTTTAATTAAAGTTGTTTGTCATTACAAAATTCAAAAATTTATTGTTTCTATACTACTTTTAGATCAATTTAAGCTAAAAATAAAAAAAAATCAGTTCAGCGGTTTTTTTTAAATAACAATCTTTAAAAAAATATTGAATAATTAATTTTATAATCTGGAAAAAACACGTTTGTCAAAAACTAACTCAAATAATCACAAATATCTTATGTTAATACTATGAGTATAACTCTTAGACATTATCTACATTTAAATTATGAATTTTAATAAAAATTTAATTATTCATGACTGAAATTCGTAGGAGAGGCACATTCTTAACATGCCAAAGAATTTATTGCAACGTTAAAATACAATATAAAGGCAAAAATAAAGGCAAAAACTGCTTAATACGATTAACTTTTCAATGTAGTTATGAATAATCGTATTATGCAGTTTTTGTTTTCATTTTCACTTCTATTCTGTCTTTTGACATTGCAATAAATTCTTTAGAATGTTAAGAATGTGTCTTTTCTATGAATTTTACTCAAAAATAGTTAAATTTTTATTAAAATGCATAATTCAAATGAAGATAAGGTAGATCTCTGTGCCAGTATGCGGACACCCCTTAACAGTAAACTAAATATTCTTGACGAAATTCGAAAATTATATGTGTATATTGTTATTTACCAAACTTATCTATATATATATACACTCCTGTTCATATGTTTCTGACCTTTTTCGATAAAAATTGTATGAATTTCAAAATGTCATAGCTCTGCGAAAAATCAACGTGCAGAACTAGCCAGGATGAATTAAGAAAAGTCTGGAAGAATACTCGAAAATGGCATCGTTTTTATTTTAAAATGTATTGTTTTAGTTGCTTATAAGAATTAAAAAACAAAACAAAATTTAAAAAATTTTTACTTATTTCTAATATTTTGCCATTTAAAAAAAAAGTGTTTCTCTGCTATTAACGTCTACGATTTTTGATTAATTAGTTATTAGCTAATTCGTAAAAAATAGATACATTTTTTAAATCCTGCATATCTCCATTTTTTACTTTAAAAAAAATGTTACAGGAGAAAAGGCGTATTTTTTAGTTTCGAATATGTATACAAAGTTTAAAAAACTTATATAAAAAAAATTTTTTGTGACTTTTTTATTTTTTTAAAATTTGGCTGACTAAAATTTGTACAAAGAAATTTTTTTTTTAATAAGTTGTTCAAACTTTGTATACATTTTTGTTTTACTAATAATACGCCTTTTCTTCAGTAATATTTTATTCTAAAGCAAAAAATGACGGAGATATGCAGGAGCTAAAAAATGTATCTATTTTTTACGAATCAGCTTATAACTAATTAATAAAAAATCGTAGACGTTAACAGTAGAGGAAATTTTTTTTTTTTTAAATGGTAAAATATTAAAAATAGGTCAAAATTTTTAAATTTGTTTAGTTTTTTAATTCTTATAAACAACTAAAACAATATATTTTAAAATAAAAACGATGCTATTTTTGAGTATTCTTCCAGACCTTTCTAAATCCATCCTGGCTATTTCTGTACATTGATTTTTCGCAGAGCTATGATATTTTAAAATTCATACAATTTTTATCGAAAAAGGTCAAAAACATATGTGCGGGAGTGTATACATATAGATAAGTCTGGTAAATAACAATATACACATATAATTTTCAAATTTCGTCAAGAATATTTAGTTTACTGTTAATGTCTAAGAGTTATACTCATAGTATTAACATAAGATATTTGTGATTATTTGAGTTAGTTTTTGACAAACGTATTTTTTCCAGATTATAAAATTAATTATTCAACATTTTTTTAAAAATTGTTATTTAAAAAAAAAGCGCTGGACTGATTTTTTTTATTTTTAGCTTAAATTGATCTAGAAGTAGTATAGAAACAATAAATTTTCGAATTTCGTGATGACAAACAACTTTCATTAAAACTTGCTCAGGAGCACCGTGGTTAATCTTGTTCGAAAAGTCTGAAATATTGTTGTAAAGCGAAAAATGCAGCGCGAGATGGAGCCGGCGTGAACATGTGTATTCATCATTCTTTAGTATTACTTTCTCTGTCGCACCAAAGAAAAATACACATGTTCACATCGTCTGTATCAAGCGCAGCATTTTTTGCTCTACAAAAATATTTTGGACTTTTCAAACAAAATTAGCATCGATAATTATTCTACATATATATCACAAGAGTCATTGACAACATTAGGAGTATATTATTGTCTTAATAAATTGTAAATACGTGTATAAAAAATATTTTACATTCTTCTCTCACTGCAGTGCCACTAACCGGCAAATGGTTTCGACCTCCTCTTAAGAACGATCAAGATTCATTTATTGATTAAGATCACAATCAATAAATGAATCGTATACAAATATGGGAACCCTATGACACTTGTTTTTGACGCATTTAGTTCATTTTTCTTTTAATTATTCATGAGTTTTTTTTATGTTATTAGGATCAAGAAAATATATTTCGAAAAGATATACCGTTTCTAAAAATAAGCTTTTGGTCCTGTGAAGGTCAAACCATATTAAAGCTCTAAGTTTTGTCTATGTATTTTGGTCTCCTGAACTATGAATTCCGAGAGTGAACTGCTGGATAATAGTCAGGAAAATATTCATGGATGATTTTTTGGTAAATGAAAATTTTTTTGTTGATTGTTCACAAAGAAAAATTATTATATATTTCTTCAAATTTTAACAAAAAATGATCAAATAAATTTTTCTATAATTGCTGCCTTTCTTTTTAAAAAATTCATAAAATTTGATGAATCAGTCAATTTTGCCATTTTTAACTATTTTTATGATTTTATGATGTGATTGCACTATTGTTAAAAAGAATTTCTGAAATATTTTAACTCACTCAAAAATATTCTCTCACCCTGTTTAAAATGGACAGTTGAAAGATATAAAAATAGATAGAAAATTAATTGTTTGTTATTACTTTCTATATTTTCTATAAACTTCACAAATTAGTAAATTGAAAACTAAATTTACTTTAATTGTTATCATTTTCACTTGTAGTATATTCAAAATTTCGGAATCGACTTTAATTTTTTTAAATTGATTCTAATAAATGACTGTTAAAAAATATTCTATCACATTGAATTAAAATTTTAGAATTAATATTGATTTATCTAAATTGTATTTAATTGTAATATTATAAAATGAGTTTTATTCCAATATTATTTATTAAATTATATATTTATTTTAATTGTATTTTATTAAGTAACATAATTTTATGTTAATTCCATGTGAAAATCATATATATCGTGATGAATCCGCGGTAAAAATTATTCGTGAAAGCCATGTGAATTTCAGGTAAAAATCATGTGAAATTTACCTGAAATTTACGTAAAATTTACCTGAAATTCACGTGAAATTCTCCTAAAATAATAATAATTATAAAATTAAATCGCTAAAATTTTAGGTCAAAATCGCGTGAATAATACATGAAAATGATGTGAATTGCATGTGAAAATTATATACATTTCTGGTGAATTCGAAGTAAAAATCAGGTAATTACTGATGAAAGCTATGTGAATTTCAGGTGAAAATCTTGTGAAATTTAAGTGAAATCCACTTGAAGATTTTCTACACGTGAACCTTGCGTGAAAAATACATGAGATTCCGGTATATCATACCTATATTTTACATGATATTCAGGTCCAAATTCACATGAAAATTCAGGTGAATATCGTGTGAACATTTACAACCAGGCGATTGAAAACTATTTGAATGTATCTAAATTTTTCTATTGGTTTTTATGTTCCTGCTAAAAATAAACAATAAAGAAATATAAGAATAAATAGAAAATCAATTGTTCTTAACTGCGTTTTACGTAGGAGAGACCGGAACCAGTATTAACATTTTTTGAAAAAAACATATCTATTTCTTTATCTAAATATTATTTAATTATACAACCTATCTTATATGTTAGAGTAAGCTATCAGCTACGCTTTCGCAGAGGTTTTTTTTTTAAATCATCAATAGATTTTTTTGGGAAAAGATTTATTAAAAAAGTTCCCATGTTAATTTTTACTCCGTGTGTGGGGTAAGTATTAACATTATGTTCTTTTTATTTTCAAGATGTAATTTGACAGTAAATATGAACAATTAAATAATGTTAACAAAAAACTATATATTTTAGCCATAAATAAATATAAATATATATACAATTAACATTTCATATATAAAAAATTAAATTATAACAAAATGTGAACAAATTATTTGTATTTTTCGCAAAAATAATATGATTCTTTTGTTCTACGCATTAATAATGATTATACAATATCTATAAATATAAAAATCACAATACAGTTATCTTTAAATTAATTTTTTATGTGACAAATTTAGTCATTTTTATGAAAATCATAATCTTGTAAATATTAACAGTGTTAATATTAACCCCAAAGCTTTGTTAATATTTTCCCCAACATACACATTTTATTTTAAATATCATTAAAAATATGTATAAACGTGATACATAAAATATTAATGCAATTAAATAACTTATTAATATGAAATAATTTTAATATTATTAATTATATCAAATGAAATTGAAAACAAATATTTATGTGTATGAAAATTTCATAAAATCTTTAGAAAAAAAGCTGAATTCTACGTTTCTATTCTGTGACCTTCAGCGTGGCACTAAATATGTTTACATCACAGAGGATGTTACATTAAACACATGAAGACATCTATAGAACCTTTAGGACTGTTCGCATCGTTATACATTGAGTGTTCATATTTACCTCTGTTACTTTTAGCCCCGGTATTCCCTATATTAAATAAATACATAAAAAGCAATTAAAAATAATTCGAATGCATCTAAATTTTACTATACTGATTTCTATTGATTTTTATATTTTCAATTGACTTCAAGTGTAAAATGGGGAGGCACAAAACCACATAGAAAAAAAATTGAATTTCATTTTAATTGTTTTCAATTGTCCATTTTCAGCAGGGTAGGTTACTAGATATTAGATTTATTAGAGAACCGAAATGACAATAATTATTTTAAATTATACTAACTAGGAGAGTATCAGACCTCCGGATCACGGATTTTGCTCAAACTTTGGGATAAGTTTTCATATGTCAAAATATGAAAGGAAACAGAATTTTAGATCCCAACGCTCAATATTTCCCTAGTTACAGGCAATTAAAGAAAATCACTAAAAAAGTTACTAGATTTTCAAACGCATATAGTTCCTTAGCATTGATAGCTAGCAGCTTGAAACTTTTTTTAAATGAAAGCTGAGCTCAAATCCTTTCGATATAGTAGTTATAGCATGTCAAAATATTATTTTTTCCCAAAGTTATAACGTGATAAACATTGGACCTGATTTTTCTTTTTAAAACATTAATTAATAACAAAAGCTGAAAATGGGTCTAATGTTTATTACGCTATAACTTTGGGAAAAAATAATATTTTGACATGCTATAACTACTATTTCGAAAGGATTTGAGCTCAGCTTTCATTTAAAAAAAGTTTCATGCTCCTAAGTATCAATGCTAAGGAACTATATGCGTTTGAAAATCTAGTAACTTTTTTAGTGATTTTCTTTAATTGCCTGTAACTAGAGAAATATTGAGCGTTGGGATCTAAAATTCTGTTTCCTTACATATTTTGACATCTGAAAACTTATCCCAAAGTTTGAGCAAAATCCGTGATCCGGAGGTCTGATACTCTCCTAGTAAGATAAGCAACTAAATACCCTAGGTTAGCCCAAAAATTACAGAAAATAAAAAAAAAATCAATTTTAAAATGCGATTATTTTTAATTGTATCCGCCTCTTTGAAATAAATTTGAAAAAATTTAATTGTTATATCTAATTTTTTATTAAATAATGATTATTCAGCATAATTACGTCAGAAATTAATTGCACCATGTTTCCTCTAAAGTACATCATTGCTAGTAACGTAAAATAAATTTTAAGAAATTCACATTAATATTTCGCATACAAAGATGGTAAGTTTAAATTTATAATTTCTCAGATTCATTGAATTTAATAATGAAAAATTTTTCTTTAATGGTGGCAGATTTCAACTTTGTTTCCGTAAATAAGACTGCTCTAAAAACATTTAAAAATTTAACATCACAGGTAAGTTAAAAATTTAACATAAAATCCTAGCTTCTTAAAATTCAACGTATCGATTTAAAGAAGCAGATATTCTTGTTTTAGCAGTAATAAAATTAATAATCCAACAAAACTCGAAGTAAATTGACATAGAAACATATACACACGGAGAAAAAAATCATGTTTTTTTCCCATGATAAATACAACACGATAAAATAATATAATCCTTCATGTAAGATTTTAATAAGATCAAGTTAATTTAACGTCAATTGATTCTAACTTAAAATGCTATAGGCGCCATGATATTATTCTTTGGACGCTCATGGGATTTTCACGCGGAACTCAAGTGAATTCGATGGTGGTAGAGCTGACCAGCTTTGAAAGACAGAGAGAGAGAGAGAGAGAGAGAGAGAGAGAGAGAGAGAGAGAGAGATTTGATTTGATTTGAATCATTTATTTGAGATCATGGGGTTCAACCCCGTATGATCCTATAGAAATATACAAGAGTAATACAAAAATTTTTTTTTAACCGAAGATTTAACAATTTATAATTAAGTAATATTTATAAACTAATTTAAATTGTAGACACACAAACTATCAAGAAAATTGTTTTTATACGGTTTTATATATATAAAAGAATTTATTAGTAATAGTACTAATAAACACTATTACATCAGTGCAAAAAAGGAACCAAATGAGGTCCATCATTCAGACTGGATGGTAAAGTTTCTTAATATAAGTAAACTCGACAAGTAATTCATGTGCTTTGCCACTCAGTGCGCTCATCTACCAGAAACTTATCATATAGACGCTGCTTCAATGCCTGTGTCATTTCCCTCTCGAAACCATAAAAACATCAACATTGCTGTTTATAAACGAGGAGGATGAAGAAACAAAAGAGTTGAGCATTGCTGATGTGCGAACAGTAGGACAAACCAAAAGCCTTGGAGGTAACCTATTAGATGACCTCACAGTTGCATCCAAGTTTGCTCGGCAGAATTTCGTTGCCAGATATGATGGGTTTTGGTGTGATATAATAGAATGAGCAAGTATCGATTTGAAATAAAGCCGCCTGTTTTTGACTGAAATCCATCCCAGATCAAGGCGAAAGGGCGTAACTCTTGCCTGCCACCCAATGTTACCTATAATGAATCTGACACAGGCATTAAAAGCACGGTGAAGCTTAAGATTAAGTGTTTGAGGAAGATCATCATATACTACGCAACAGTAGTCAAGTGTTGGAAATATCAATGTTTCGACCAATTCCTTTTTAACCCTTCTAGACAATGCATGTCTATGAAATTTAAGAGACTGTAGGGTTCCAAATACTCTACCTACCACTGCATTAACCTGCCTACTCCAATTTAAAGTGCTACTAATCCAGACTCCTAAATTCTTAACAAGATCAGTGTAGGTGATTGGAACATTGTTTACCAATACAGGCGGGCAAGTAGATAAATCAATTCTCACCATGCACCTACTTGATTTTCCTGATCAGGAACGGCATAGAATCTATTTCTTAAGTATGATGCAAACCATCGTATAAAGAGAGAGAGAGAGAGAGAGAGAGAGAGAGAGAGAGAGAGAGAGAGAGAGAGAGAAAGAGAGTAAAGAATATAAGTGTATATTCGTAGCAGCAGTCAGTTAGAATACACGTACTGTGCGAGTAGAGTGGGGGCTCATTCTCCTGTCATGTCGATTTTTATAAGCTGAGCCTTTTGGTTACTTTTTCTCTCTCTCTCTCTCTGGCTCTCTTTCTTGCCGTAAGTAGCGCCATACATAATTTTTTTCACTCCTCTTAAAACTTGTTTTAAACAGCATTTTTTCAATTTGCGGAGTGGAATTTTTTCCAGGGAATCGTCCTACTTGGAGTCTGAGAGTGTTGGCCTCATTCATTTGCATTCTGCAATTGCATTTTGGACTCCGGACGATCTCTTACTGTGGAAGTGCAGTCTATCAACATCAACCTGTTCTTATTTCTGACGCTGCTGCAGACTCTGCTGCTGCCTGAAAAAGTTGCTGTGGGCCTGTTTTTGTTATTGAGCGTTGTGTTAGTGCATTATATTGTGCACAATTGCATTGCAATTAGTTTCTATTTTTTAACTGCAACATAACCTCTGCAACATTATATACTGCAAGAGACATCATATTTATTTGACACTGATGGCGCCATCTCTTGGATAATATATACACTAACTTCATTGTTCTCTTGGATAAAATCTAGTGGTAACAACGTGGAATTTGCTGCATGCTTGATTTAATTGCTATATATTACAATAGTGCAGTATATTGTAAGCAGTTGTATTGCAACGTGTTTTAACTATTGTCTACAACATAACCTCAATCTTTTTTGGTGCAATCATATTCCACAAGAGGAGTCTTATTTGCTTAGTGCTGGTGGCTCCATCTCTTAGATGACCTGTATATTAGCATCTTTGCCCGTCTATATGATATCTAATGGTAACTTCTCCAGTTAAGGCGCTTTTCCACTATTATCTTCTGCTCTCTCTATCACAGTCAAATGAATCTTACTTTGTACAAATTAAGCTGCTTTTCCACTTACAACAACTGAAACTTGGAAGCAACTTAGAGTGCATTTATTAAGCTGTTTTTCCATTTACAACAACTGAAACTTAGAAGCAACTCAGAGTGCATTTATTAAGCTGGTTATCCACTTTGAAATATACGACTGGCACCAAATTTAAAATTCAAGATTCGGTTTAATTAAGCTGTTTTCTAATTTTAAAATTTACTATGTCCAATCAATGTGGCCTCTGTTTTAAAAACTTTAGTGCTGTATCTAAGCCTCAGCTCTGTGGTCGCTGTGGTAAGACCTATCACAGCTCTTGTACTAAACTGCTCATAGTCAGAGATGATAACGACCAACAAATTAAGGTATGTAACTTTTGCATAGCAGCTGCAAATCCTGATTGCAATCGATCACGTTCCAGTTCTGTGGGTTCTATGAGTGATGTCTCAGCTTCTCTGTCTGTGTCGCGTACTCCAACTCCGATACTACCGGCGCTACAAACAAATGAACTTTCGTCTTCTATATTGAAAAAGATAGAGAAATTAGATAAGCTGAATGCAATGGATACCAAGATCAACAATATTGGCACTCAACTATTAACACTGGATGGGAGATTTACAAGATTGGAGACACCAGTAGATGGTATTGCTGTGACATGTGAGGAACGTTGTGGAGCAACTGAGGCAAGACTTGACATGTTTGTCAGGATTATCGGGAGCTTAAAGCGAAGGTGGATGAATCTCTCTCTGTTGTGCCTGATCAGGCATTATCTGACCCTATGGCTGCTAAACTACAGAAATCGGACAAGCTCAATAAATCTTTACGGCAGCAATGTGATGTTTTAGCGGCTGGCCAGCAGTGTCTTGAGCGTGCATCAGATCTGGTGTTTGGAGGCTTGGTTCCTAATGAATTTAATGATCTGAAGAGCGGTGTCTTTGCTGTATTGGCTTCTCTTAATTCTGGTTTTGCTCTCAATGACATTGTTTCGGTTTGACCTTTGTCACGACCTGCTACAGCTCGTAGAACTGATGATAGTACTGATCCTTCTGCAACAACATCTCAAGGTGATCCTACACTGCTTACGACGCTGTTGCTCGTCACTATGAAGAGTGCCTCGTTGGCGCGATCTGTTATCGGAGCAAAGATAGAAATGGGTAGCCTTCATACCTCTAAGATCAGGAATGACCTTCTGCATAGAATTATATCTGTGGAAACACTTACTCCTTCCTTGATCAACATCAATGAATATCTGCCACACTCATTGCACCAACTGAAGTTGAGAATGCTCAGGAAGGCCAAAGATAAGAGGTACAACTTCCTTATATTTGTACGTGATGGTAAGATCTTCGTCAGAAGGAAGAAGGAGGATGTAGCTATTCCTATTGCATCGGATGACGACCTGGATGCTTTTTTAGCGAAGCTCTCATTGGTATCAGCCAGCAGCGATGTAGCCACTTAATATCTGACACTAGGGTAAGCTCATTCTCTCTTCCTTCTCACTCTAACACACTTCTTCCTTCTATTACCACGACAGACTATCTAAGATTACTGACGCAAGACAGATCTGGAAAGAACTCAAGAACCTTGGCGTATGTTCCAGCAGTAGTGACTCTGAACATTCTTTTTTAATTAATGATTTGAATCGGTATTTTGGTGGCGTTGCGTACGATCCTCTGGTCCCCTCCATTTCTGATTACATGAATACACTTGCTCTGGATGAACCACTTAAACCCATGTTTAAGTTTAATGCAGTTACTTTGGAGGAGGTATGGGTGGAGGTTTGTCATTCAGCTTCACAGGCCAGAGGGTTTGATGCTGTTCCTCAATATTTTGTCCGTGCGGCATTTTCAGCCATTGGGCCTTTGTTATGTCGCATTTATAACGACTCATTGCGTGAGTCCTCATTTTCTTCATGCTGGAAGATCTCGCTGGTCACTACAATAAATAAAATCTCCTCTCCTCAAGCTTTTGGCGACATTAGGCCAATTTCTTTATTATCTTCTATGTCCAAGGTTCTTGAACGTCTAGTCTATGATCAACTCTACAATTACTTGTCCACGCGACAGCTACTGGACCCTAATCAGACTGGATTTCGAACTGGACATAGTACCCAGACCGCACTACTGAAACTAACTGAAGACATTAGACGCAATATGGACAGATGCTACGTGACGTTGCTGTTGTTATTTGATTTCAGCAAGGCATTTGATACGGTATGCCATGTCTCTCTGCTCAGAAAAATGTCTTCTCTTGACATCTCACATTCAGTCGTGCAATGGTTTGCGTCTTATCTCTCTGAGAGAAAGTAGGCTGTTATTAATGCAGATGGTAATGCATCTGGCTATGTAACATTAAATACTGGTGTTCCTCAGGGTTCTGTCCTTGATCCACTGTTGTTTTCTATATACATCAATGATGTGGCTGCTGACTTCCATGACGATGTGCAGCATCTTATCTAAGCTGATGATCTTCAGGTGTACATTCACTTCCCAATTGCTAAGTTAGCTTCTGATACTGCTCTCATGAGTAATCGAGCTGTCGGTATTGTTAACTGGGCGACAAACAATCATCTAAAATTAAATGTGAACAAAACAAAAGCTATTATTATTGGATCTTATTTCCATGTCAGTATGCTGCCCTCATTACACATCACTGGTGTGCCAATAAATGGTGATCTTATTAAGTTTGAATCTTCTGTTCGTAGTCTTGGTGTATGGCTTGATAGTAAGTTGAACTGGAAGGATCAAATTGCGCATGTGTGTAGCAAAAGCCACTCATTGCTCTATAGATTAAATTTCTTTCGAAAAAGTACCACCATTGCACTACGTAAGCACCTTATCCATTCCTTGCTGTTTCCTTTACTTGATTACTGCTGTTTGGTCTATATTAACATTTCCGCTGAACTCGATCTGAGGCTCCAAAGGGTCGTAAACTCTGGTATTCGTTACATCTATGGTGTAAGTAGGTGCGAGCATATCTCTGCTTACAGGTCCTCTCTAGGCTGGTTATCCGCTTTGAGTAGAAGAAACTACTTCACTACTACCTTCTTATACAAAATGTTTTTGTCATGCTCACCTTCATATCTTCATTCTAGATATTTGTGGAGCCGGCCTGTGAGGACACTGAGGGGTGATGTGAGACCGTTAACCATTCCTTTTTCATCTACCGAGTATCACCAAAGATCATTCCTGGTTGTGTCATCGCAACTATGGAACGGTCTACCATCATCATTAAGAAATTCTTCATCATTGGCATTATTCAAGGCATCAACATACTCGCACTACCTTTCCCTTGAGAATGAGCCTCTGCTCCGAGCTAGACTTCAATCACTTTTAATTACTGTATCTTTGTTTTAATTATATTTTTACTTAGTATCTCATTTTACATATATATATATATATATATATATATATATATATATATATATATATATATATATATATATATACTTACGAATTCGTATTATTTTTGTTGTACAACATAATGTACAGTTAATAAATTTAAATATCTATCTATCTATCTCTCCCTCTCTATCTCCTTTCAAAGCTCGTGCTACTGGGTCGACCGCATCACCGTTGAATTCACTTGAGTGCCACGTGAAAATTCCGCGGGTCTCAAGTAATTTTAACATAATGCATCCTCATCTATTAAAAACATGGACATCATCAAAAAATCACTTGTTTCTTCGATAACATTAGGTAAAGAAATATCATGTAATAATCACTTTTAATTTCATGAAATAATATCATGATTTTTTTCTCCGTGCATAAATATGAAGAGGGAATAAGCCTTGTCTATTCTTCTAATCTATAAGTAAGCATAGTAAAGAGTGAATTACGTTTATTAATTCTTTTGATTTTAAATTAAAGTTTAAAAAAATTATGTTTATAGGAATAAATATATTAATTAGTTAATTTTTGCTAAAATTTAATGTTGTACAAATAAGACTATCATTTTTGCAATTTTTCGGAGTCAACTAGATCCATAAAGACGAAGTTAGGGCTTATAATTCTTAGGGAGAATCTCGGAGAGAATCCATATGACGAAACTTTTCGAGGGCTGTACCTGTCCTGTTCCCTTTTTGTATATAGTAAATATATTATGTCTATGTCCTCGTAGGCCGTATTCGTGTCACTATGTAAAGAGCATGCTAAATTTGTATTGACATCACATATGTCTCGCACTGTTAGACGCGCTCCTCGACTCATATGCCTTAATTTATTTAATAATTGTCTCAGAAGAAATTAATATAGCATCATCGATGCTATTATGTTTCATTCAATGTAACAAAGAGCAATTGTATAAACCAGAGGTTAATGAAAAAAAATGACTCGCGTTCCGACAGAAGCTATACTCATTTCGAAACGTAAGTCTAAGAAACAGAAGAAAAAACCAATAAAACTAAAATTAAATTTAAAAAATATTAGCAAAAACATTAATATTTTCAACTAATAAGTTATAGTTCCTCATACGGCCTATTTTGAGCATAAAATTATCTATGCCCTTTGGCCGTTCATGCAGGTGGAATCTGATTCTCGAACAACGTTTGCCGCTTGAGCAGAAATCCACCTCGGGCGCGCTTTGTGAACCCTTGGCAATTTTAGCTCAAGCGACAAACATTGTTTTCGATTCATATTCCACATGAATATGGCCAAAGGATATATATAACTAATACATATTCGATGATTAACCGACAGAGGTCATTTATTTAGCCAATTAGATTTCGAAAACTACTCGATTTATTTGCTTTAAATTTCACACACAATCTACTTTACAATCTCTATAGTATGGATGATGAGCGCATGGTTGAGAGTGAATGCATTAGTTTTTATTTTTATTGACTATTTGACTCGTTTGATTTTATTATATTTTATTTTTAGATTGTTTTTACTAGTTTGACTGATAGATATTAATTCGACATATTTGTTTATTTATATTTTATTGATGATTGTGTGTGTATTTTATTATTGTAATGATCTGTGATATCACTCTGAAAAGTGACTTAATTTTGTAGTATTATTAGTTTTAGGAAATCGACTGTGATATCATGAGTGCAATAATTACATTATCTCATTTCTGTATCTTATTATGTATTAAATATTATATTTTTGTTTGTTACACACTTTTTGTAAACTATTACAAAATAAATAAATATCTATCTATCTATCTACTTTTTTATCTAACTAGGCGGGAAGCTATTGAAAATTGGCTTTCTTAGTGTAGTTTTAATTTTAATTTTATATAATTTTTTAAATTTTGGAAAAAATTTTAATTTCTCATTTTTTATTTATTTTACGTAAACTACTCGATGGATTTACTCTGAAATTTGTACACAAGTTATTCGCTACAGTCTTTATAAAAAAAGTTTTTGAATAATACTCACTAAATCTTTTCTTTCGTCATTTAAAAAAATCAAATCAAATTACTCTAACTCAATAAGCTCTATGAGAAAGCATTGCGCCAAAGCACTTGGCAGCATTTTCTTAAATTAGTCTTTCTTAAAATAAGAAATATGATTAAATTAATTAAAATTTTTATTTGTGACATATATTATTTTGAAAATTTATTGCAAATAAAGTCGTTGAAAACGTCTTTGATCTCATGGAATAAGATATACAATGATGTAATTGTTTTATTTAAAGAAGAATTTTTTTGTAATATTCAACAATAATTTTTCAGTTTGTAGGAAAAAAAAGATATTTTTGTAAAATAGATTAAGAACAAACAAATTCTTTGTAAATTTATAAATAAAAATATGTAAAGTTATATCTGTGTAAAAAAAATTTTATTGAAAGAAAAAACTATATTATAATTAATAAGTTTTAATAATACTTATCTTATATAATGTGATTCATGTAGAACTATTCATAAGAATATTTAATTTATAATGCTTGATAACGATACTATTTAAAATCATTAGTGTTTTTATGAATGTTTTCTATAATAAAAAATGATATTAAACAAAAATAAATAATATTGAATCTTGAAATATTATTTAAAAAATTTATCTAAAGTGTACCAAAGTGTTTTTTTTTTCTTCAAATTTAATTATTTTGAATTGTTGCTTTTATTTGATAAATGTCATTATCTCCATATATAGTCAACTTTTAGTTTTTAAATGTGTTTCTATTGCAACTCGAAAAGGCGTTGGAATATAAGAGCGCATTCCAAAACTACGGTTGTACTTCACAAATTTTGGCTGGAATCATGTATAATTATTATGTAATTATTTACATTATTTATATTTATTTTTTGGTATTAATAATTATTTATCACTGTAAAAAATTTTCTGTTCTTTATATTATTATTAAAATTCACAAAATTGTTTAAATTAATATTTAATTACTTATGAAAAATTTATAATAATTAGGTAAAAATAAAAACCCATAAAATAATTTTTTTCTTATAAAAAAATTAACTTTATAGTAGAAAATTAAAATAAAAAATTTTTAAATACATTAATTTAATTGCATTAAAACAAATTATTTTTCTTAACGGCAGGCCGAAAGCACGGCATTTCCTTCTGGCGTGAGAAATGGAATGTAGTACTCTTAGTCTGTTATTAAAAAAAAAAGTATATCAACCACGGGAGGAAAAATGGTCAGTCCATTGCTCGGATACCAATTTACACGAGCTATGAGGTGATCAATAGTTTTTCTCCCTAGGTTGATAATATACTATTTTTACTTTAAAATGGTATTTTGTATAACTAGTGCGCGAAATAAGGGTTTTGTGCACGAGTAAGAGTTTGTCTACCGAGCAAACCGAGGGCGCTAAACTCACACGAGACCAAATCCCTTCAAGCACACGTGTTACACATACTATTTTTTTATTATTGTATGCATACATCCATTACTTTGAACATAAGAATTGGCATCAGTATTGTATATAATAATTTGATATCGAGAAAGTCAACTATTTATAATAATAATTTGCTGTAATTCGGTGTGAGAAGAAAGGGGAGGGGTCCGGGGGTACAGAGAGTGGAGCCCTCAGCCTCGAAAAAATAAATAACACAATCTTAAAATAAAAACATAATTTATGAAACCATTGAAGTTATATTCCATGAAAATATACAACATATAATTAAATATTAAAAAATTATTCACATGACTATAAAATGAAAGTGAAAATTATTTTCAAGTCGAAAGAAATTGAATTTCGCGCACAGAGTGTCAAAATAGTTATTTTCCATGAAAAAGCGAGAAAGTGATTTAAACCTCGTGAGGATGTTTACGCCCTAGTGAAGCAAGGATGAAAAGTCCTCGCAAGGTTAAAATCACTTTCTCTCACAAGTATCGATCAAAACTTTTTCGCACGACGTGTAAAAAACTTTTTTTTTGTATTAACAAAGTTAAATCATCAATAAATACAGTAAATAATTATACGAATGATTATAGGACCAATTTGTTATGTCCGGTCACTTTAAATAGGTTTACTCGGACGTTATATTCAATCATGAGATATTTCTTGCCTCGTATGTAGGGTAGAGGAGCTTAATCGCTTACCTTGTCTTAACTGCTGGCTGCGTGGTCGAAAAGGTATGAGTCTGTTATTAAAAAAAACTTATATTTAAAGAGCGTAGTGCTCCTCTCTGGTTGCCCGCTTGTTAACTGGGTTAGGTCTGGATCAATGGTATTTGGGTAATTCTTTCATACTTTTAAAAATTATGTTACTGCGTCATTTCTCCTAAATATGAGATAGCACATCTTGTTAGCAAATGTTCACTGATTTATTGAGTTATTAGAAACTAATTTTGTTATATTTTTAATGATAATTAGACGTGTCATTTTATGGCGGATGGGGAAAAGAGGTTTTTTTTTTGAAATTTAAATGTTACCAGGCCATGTAAAATGATAAATTATCGCTATAAAAAAAATGACTACTGCTTTTTTGATTTGAAATTCACACCAAAGCTTTATCTATACACATACTTTTGGAAAATCAAGAGCATGGGTGTGTGCCTGTTAACAAAAGTACTTTCTGAAAGGTTATTAAAATGTTACCAAAAATTTATATATTTTACTTTTTTCTGGAAAATACGATGCTGTAAAAAAGACTATTCAGCGGTGACATTTTAAACTACATCAAAAGGTAATATTTAGAATCACAAAGAGAAATTTTTTTATTAGGAACGTGTGCCTAGTGTAGATAAAGTTCTTTGTTCGTTTGAAATTATACTTAAAAAACGTGACTCACTTTTGAAAATAGGTTTTTATCCACTAATATGAAAACCTAAGCTTTGATTCACCTTTTCTCTGTTGTGAACTTTGTAATTTACTATTTTATAATACTCAATGTAATCTTTAAGTTGCTTTTGAAGTATTATTTCGAGTATTCTGGAAATCATTGAATTTTTCCCGGCTATTAAATTTTCCAAATTTACATCGATTACCTAGTTTCTATCAATGTTTTAATTCTAAAGAGTTTAAACTTTAAAAAGCTCAGTTTTAGTATGTATTTAATAGCTTACACCTAGAACATTAAGTTGAATCATCACTGAAATTTCTAGATTTAAAAACTGATTTTCTAATTTCGAGATTTTGTTTATATAACCGTGATTTTTCTATTATTCATAATGCTACGATGCTAAGATTATTTATCAAAATTTTTCGATTGTTATATTTTTTTAATGTTTATTAAATAAACTAAAATGTTTGGTTAAAAGGAATATAAGTATTTTAATTCGAAAACATAAACTATACAAATCTATGTCAAATTTCATACCCTAAGATTGACAATTTTAGCAAAAATAAATTGATATTCCACTCACTTATGATTTGTAATCAGCAATCCCAAAAGCCATTGGGTAACTAATATCACTCAATTTTAATACCCGAATCGCCAAAAATGAATTTTCCAAAAAAATTGCCATTACTGGCATATTTTATTTATTACAAAAAATTTTGTAATTATTAATGTAAATTGCGTATTTAAATATTTTCTGTAACATATTAAACATGTAAAAATGAAAAAGCTCAATGGGAAATGATCTATTATAGCCCAAAATACTTAAAAAACTGATCTGAGATAGGTAAAATATTATACCTGGGTGTGATAATAATGAATATATTCAAATGTCTTATATTAAAAAAAGCTATCTTCAAAAGTGAGTAATGCGATTTTTTCTTTTATTATCATTTTAATATATCAACATTTAAAAAAAATAAATTTGATACATGTGTCTTCAATTTTTTTAAATTTATTGAAAGTAAATTTTAGCACTATGAAAAATTTACTCGAAAATCTGTCTTTTGATGTTTGTTAAAAAGACTACCCTTAAAAGTGAGTAACACGATTTTTTTCTTTCATTATAATACGTCAACATTCAGAGAAAATTAGTTTTATACGTGTGCCTGTATTTTTTTTTTTTTAATTATTTGCAGGTGAAATTTTAACATTATGAAAGATTTACCCATTTATGTTCACAGAATTAAAAATTTTGTTTTTTTGTATTTATTTGTAAATAATGATATTTAAATTTATTATAAACATTGTACAAAAATCTTAACAAGTGAGTCGCGCGAGTTTACAGTGATAAATTGAAGAAACCTCAGTAGCACTTTATTTATCATTCGTTCGATTAAAAAAAAGAATAAATTTTATTTTTATTGTTAGATAGATAGATAGATATCAATTTATTTTGTAAAAGAGTACAAAAAGGCATGTAATACATCAAGCAATAAATAATAATTCTGTATAAAGTATTGCACATAATATGATAAGATATCACAGTCAAATATTAAAATTAATATATAATACTGTATCAGTAAGTCACTATGTAAAAGCGATATCACAGACTACTCTAAATACACGTAGAAAGTATGAAAACATAAATTACAATGAAAACAGTTGAAAATTACAATGAAAACAGTTGTTAACACACATTTTTTTTGTAGCAAGTTATATAAAATTATGACTTATATTGAAACGACTTGTTAAATTAAACGCGCAATTGAGTTAAGTTATTTCCCTTGTAATAGAATTTTAGAGGAAATAAAATGCAAGTACAAGTGTTTTAATGTTACAATTCTATGCTTGGTTTATGTGCAAGGATAAAAGGTGTTACCCTTACGAGGTCTAGCTGCGGACTAATTGACAATAAATCTTTTTCGCTGCAAGGTAGATGCGAATTTTGAAGAAGAAAAGAGACAAAAAATATAACTTGCTAAAACTTTAAAAGAGTCCCATTGGCCAGTTCGGCCGTGAGAAACTCTTCAAAGTCTCAGATTTTTTGACAGAGGATATCTTCTTATCGCGCCTAAAAATACTGAATGGCATTTGTGCCTCGCTAACTGACTTGGTTTTACGAATACAAAGAGACTTAAAATTATTCCTTAATATTAACTATTCAATATAAAATTCATTTTATTTAGTTTTTATTAATACATGTTTAAAAAAAATATATGTTACCGGGAGAATGAATTGCAAATATTGCATGTTTATATGCATGCATAATGTATATTTGTATATATACATTTTTGTATATGTACGCACATATAACAAAAGGTTAAAAAAAAGGAGTTAAAATGAATAGTAAAATTTTTAATTTATGAATCCGGAATCATGCTGATGTAACACCCCCACCGTGAAAACAAAGCAATAAGATTTTAATTGTTCTGCTTTGGGGTTCCCAACAGTTTGAGCTCGATGTCTCGGATAGTTTTTCTTGATGGTGGAGTTAGATCTGCTGACGCTTCTTCTTGTCTGGTTCAATGATTCCATGGATCCGTTGTCCGTACCACGTTCTGACGTTTTATCTTTTTGCGTATGTTCTGTTTTGGCCAAGCTTGTGAGAAAGTGTGTTATTGAGCCAAAGATGGCTCCCAAGAGTCTTGTGCTCCATCCATATACCGTGTTTAGAGTGTATCCGCGGATTATGGTGTCGAAGATTAGTTTGATTACTTGGCATATCAGAATGATCATTAATATTCCTGCCGAGATTCAGCCAAATTTTTTAAACCCGTTCCACATTTTGTTAAGTGTCGATTCCATCATTGTTTCCATTTCTTCTGGCGTCAACAGGTTTTTAAACTTTACAGAGCGCATCCTTGCTTCTCTGTCGTTAAGCCGTCTCGCTATTGCTTCTAGCATCGCAGGCTTTTCGGCTGGAAAGATCGAATGTTCGCGTAGATTTTGCAGGTCTTCCGGTGTGTATATTTCATTTTCCAAGGCTTCTGAGATACTAGCGTGTTTCCAGGTCGGTTGGGCAAATGGTTTTAGAGTTTTCGGTAGGTTTAACTCCGTTGCTGTAAGGTGAATCTTAAACCAATTCTCGCTGATTTTGAAGATACTTGGTATAAGTGTGTTGCAATCTCTAATCGTTCCTATTTGTGCTAGCACCTTATTGATAGATTTGGCAAAGTAAGCTTCGTCATCGCAAGTCACTGGCACTTCGTAGTAGCATTGTTCCGTTTTTCTTATTTTGCAGGATCGTGGTACACATTGAATGATGTGGGCGACTTCTCCTGCTGCTATGGCTAAATAACCTTGCTTTTTCATGACTTTCATGGCAAAAAGGTCTGGGTTTGAGAACGCCAGAGGTAGAGCATTTTCTATGATTTGCTTTTCCAATATACATCGGTGCAGGACTATGTCACGATATAGTGATCCTAGTTGTTTATCGAGATGTCTTCCGAGATTCATTATTTTTGCGTTAAAATATGTAGTAAGGATGATATCTGGTACCTCCAAGCTTTTTCGAGTGGTGAATGATTTGCCTCTTGTGGTTTCTAAAATGAATAGTTCTGTTTGATCCGTTTTAATTAATTTATATCCGCATAGCATCTCTTCTCCAGTTTTAGTTAGACCAAAATTTATCTTCCCAGTTGAATTACCAAAGTAGATAACGGGAGCGTCCGACTTGTTATCAGCCATACGTGTCCCTATAATCTTCATATAAGATGGTGAACTCATCGAACTTACATATGGGTCCCATTACTGGAGTCCAGAAAATGCAGCTTTCTTCCTCATCAATGCATCTACCGCTGGTGTAGCTGCATCGAGTTCTGGTGCTTAGGATCACCATATTCTTTTTTTTATCTACGGTGACCTCGTAGTCTGTTGCTTCGATCTCCAGTTTCGCAGTTACGACTATTTTTTTGTATTCATATCCATTATCATTGTAAGTTGTACCCTCACAATATCCGTTTGCATCCAATCTTCCAGTGACTGTGACAGTCCTTCTATTGGTCGCGTTCACCAATAGATTATTTATTATGGAGCGTCCATATTTATACTGGCCATATCTAACAAGATCTTCGCATGCTTTTCTCGTTGTCAACTCCATGAATGTGGATATGGATAAAGCCTCCTTTTACCGTTGAGTTGTGTGAATGCATACCGCAATAGGTAATTTCCTGCTCCACTTTTATTCTACATTGGTAGGCTCGGACCTTGAAGTATTGAGTATGTTGTAGCAGCTGGAGGTATGTTTCTTATTCAGCAGGTTCTGCGTTGGATTGCACGCAGTCTCCAACTTCTGTAAGTGCTATAGTTGTTATATTGGGGGTGGCACATCCGCATTCATATGTCGTAAAAGTGACGGCGACTCGAATATAAGTGTACAAAAAAAACATTAATTTGCAGTTCATCCTCCTATAACAAAGAAAAATAGCTTAAGATTATTCGCAGGCTCATTAATTTACGCTGATACAGGTATGGTTATTATGTTGCGTAGTTACAGTTGATTGAGGTTATAAGCATTTGTACCCAATTACTAAGATAAATTTCAAAGATGCGTGATTAGGTAAAGTGAATTCACCAACTTGCTTAAGTTTCTTATTCGTTATTAAATAAAAAAAAGGAAAATTTGGATATGCATACGTATCACAAAGCAAAGAAATCGGATGATAAAAAAAAATAATAATACGCAGATTTACGTTAATTATCGTTATGTGTATTCACTTTAAGAAATCTTTAGTCAAATGTAGAGGTCTGATCATTATCGATCGAACTTTCAGATCTTAGTTTCGTTAAGCGCAATTTATTTAGGTGTACAATTTTTGTAGTGTTTTTAAAAGAAATTTTAATATTTCTACCATTTTCTAATATTTCGAGAATTCTATGTGGCCCGGTATACTGTGGTTGAAATTTTCCTTTTCTAGGTTCTATTAATAGCATAACGTGGTCATTAACTTTAAAATTACACGAGTTTTACTTAGTATCGTAACATTCCTTAAAACGTCTTTTTGCGTTATTTAGATTTTCTTTAGCTGATTCGTGTATTTCTAACAATTTTGATCTTAGTCTAGTCAAATAGTCATAATAGGTATCGGTAGTATTTTCTCCAAATACCGCCCTCGCTGATGGAACGTGAGCTATTTTCCCATATACGCATTCGTATGGGGTGAGCTTCGTCCCTTTATGAACGCTGGTATCGTAGGAAAATGTCACACATTCACATCATTCATCCCATTGTCGTATATTTGATACATAGTTTATTAACCATTCCTTCAACGAGTGATGCATTCGCTCAATAGATCCATTGGATTGAGGATGCAATGCGGTTGTAGTACATGTTTTAATTTTACACATTTTCGCGACGTTTTTCATTAATGAACTGATAAAGTTTGCACCTTGATCCGTCAGGACTATCCTTGGTGACCCATGAGTAAAAACAAATCGTTTCAGAAAAGCACCAACAATTGCCGTTGACGTAGTTGAATCTAAAGGGACAGCTATACAAAATTTTGTTAGCAAATCTTGCATCGTCAAAATGTACATGTTCCCATTTCTGGTCCTATCCAATGGACCTACGATATCCAACGAAATCTTTTCGAAGCTAGAACCCGGTGTGTCTGTTAACACCATAGGTTGCCTAACCTTATTTCTAACTAGTTTATTTAGTTGACTAGTGCGACAAGCGCTGATAAAATTTTGGATTCCTGCTTTTATATTTGGCCAAAAATAGCGTTGCCTAATTCGGTCATATGTCTTTGTTATACCTTTATGGCCGTTTATTGGTGAATTTCGCGTATAATTTGTTCACGTAGATCTACCCTGGTATTTGTGTCAAGTTTTTACAGATTATTATCTTAGTAAGAGAATCTGAAAATATATCTTTCAACAGATCGACAATTTAACTCCACGTGATATCGTCTATCTGTTCTGTTTTTGAAATTCTCAAGAATACCAGAGACGTTGTTTTCCATACGTCTAGCAGTGAAAAAATAGCGTCCTTGAAAATTTCTCTATCTGTTTGTATATGCAGATTCTCTTTAATTGGCAAAGCTATCAGAATCTTTTTGTCATTTTTAATGACTTTTGCTCTTGCAAGGACAATATCTTGCAGGGGCGGAAGTCTTTGTTCTTGTTGCAGAAAAAGTGCTCCTGAATCGAGAGGTTAATTTTTTTGTGTTATGAAATAGGTCAAATTGTCCTTTACCATGAGAAAGTTATCTCTCGTTTTAAATATATTTCGTGATGGTCGAGGTCGATTTGATTCGTCTCGACCTATCTCATACTCAACAGATAGAGGAGCTTCATTCGCCCTGGACGGATTTGAATGTAATTCGTCCCTGAGCGATTGATGATCCTCAGAAATATTTGTATTTTCATTCATAGCATCGTCAGTCATGTGAGCGTCTTCGGGTGGTTTATTTGCTGTAGCTTCTAAAGATTCCTTAAGGATGTCTAGCATCCGTGAAAGTTCGCCGGCTGGCAGTTGATATCTTTCTTGCTCGATTTTAGTCAATTTTACGCTTGTTAGTATGCTGTCGAAGGGTATCTTGTCGTCATAGTCAAAAGAATATATATGTTCGTCTCCGTCTTGGCGCGTTAACCATCGTATAGATATTACTTTATTATTTGATTTAATGTACTGTTTGCTTTGGCACAAATAAAAACTGTCCTTACTGTTTCTTACTGCTAAAAAGTCATTCTTTTTAAACAATGTTTCAGTCGTGATTGACTCTATAGCGTTTATTTCATAGACCGATTTACATGTGTTTTCCTCAGGTGTTATCTTAATGATTTCTTTAGTTTCCGATTCGCTTATGTTTTGCACTTCGTTATCCGGAGGGTTACGTGATAGCGCGTCGGCTACAAAATTAATTTTTCTTGTAAGATATTTGATTGTAAAGTCAAATTTGTCTCTTAATTCAAAGTACCATTTTTTCAATTTAGATGTACAATCCATTATTTTGTGCAGCCAAACGAGAGGTCGGTGGTCACTTATAAAGGTGAAATGTCGGCCAATCAGACAATAGTCGAATTGATCACCGCAAAATCGCATTGCAAGTAGTTCCTTTTTGATAGTGCTATAATTCATCTCGGTTTTTGTAAGCAATTGGCTTGAGTAAGCTACAGGTAAATCTGCATTTTCCTTCCATTGAGATAGGACACCACCGACTGCGTAGTCTGAGGCGTCTGTTGTTACAAAGAATTCCTCTTCGAAGTTTGGATGTTGCAAAGTTGGTTCATTGATTAGGCAGTTTTTGAGCGTTTCAAAAGCTATTTCCTGTTCATCTGCCCAATCGGAAGCTACTGCTTTCTTTAAAAAGTTTGTCAATGGCTTTGTGATTGTTGAAAAATTTGGGATGAAACGTCGATAATATCCGCACAGACCAAGAAATTGGCGTATTCCCTTGACATTTCGTGGACGAGGGAATTTTTCAACAGCTTGGGTCTTATTTGGGTCTGGTCTCGTGCCTTTATGACTCATCTCGTGACCAAAAAATGTCACCGATGTTTTGTAAAACTGGCACTTTAAGGGATTTAACTTAAGGTTAGATTTCCTTAAAGTCTCTGTAAATTCCAGAAATAATTCGTCTAGATCGTTTAGATTTTCTGCAAATAGTATGACATCATCAATATATCCTAGCTTTGCTTTTCCTTTCAAGCTTAGATCTAACGGTTTATGCCTTAATATTTTATTGCTTAATTCTTGAAAAGTACTTGCTGCTGTTCGAATTGTAAAAGGCATTCTTTTGAAGTGAAAGTGACCATAAGGAGTAGAAAAGGCTGTTTTCTCTCGGTCTTCTTCTCTGATCATCACCTGATGGAAACCTGAATACATATCCACGACGATAAAATAGCGAGCCCCGCCGAGCTGCTCGACTAAATGTGTTATATACGGGATTGAATGTGGATATGGCTTGATCTGTCCATTTAATTTTCGGAAATCGACTACAACTCTCCACTGTGGCTTTCCTTCAACATCGTTTTTCTGTTTGACAACCCAGAGAGGGCTGTTAAAAGGCGATTCACTTCTTCCAACTATATCTGATTCTAACAATTTACTTATTTGCTTGTAAACGACTTCTTACAATTTTTGGGGTATTGGATACTGTCTTACGTTCACTGGTTCTTCGTCGTAGGTTTCGATTTCATGCTCGATTATGTTAGTGGCAGAAAGGGGTTCTCCTTTCAAATGGAAAACATCAGCAGTTTTTTCAATGAGCTTCTGCAGCCTTGCTTTGTTTTCTTCCGCTATATGATTTTTAGGTATGTCGTTTAATATACATTCTGTTCTGTTTTTGACGTCAGCATTGTATACCCGCTTAAAATTTTTGTGTTTTGAACTTCGATTATCCTTTTTATATGGCTCAAAGTAGAATTCAGTGACAGTATTTATGTCTAAAATAGTTCTGTTGATGCATGGTTCTATATCAGAGTAATTTACATAAGTTTCTATTGGTTGATTCACCTGATTTATTTCAATATAGTCCAGCAAATTTGCACCTGGAAGGAAATCTCGGATTATTATATCTTCTTCAGTGGTTTCTGTGCTTTCGTTATCTGATATTTAAATTTTCCCTTTTGTTAGACTTGTGCTTACCGTGTTGCGCGGAGCTTCTTCGGGCTTAGCGTAAGTCTCATAAGTGCTATGTCGCACACTGTCACCGTCGCTTACCGTGTTGCGCGCGGCGTTTTCGGACTTTGTGTACGATGGTTTTGGATTTTGGCCGGGGGATCCGATTAAATTTGCGATAGAGTTCGGAGCGTCATCGTCCACCGTGTCGCGCGAAGCATTTTCGGACTCAACGTATGACATTGCAGAATTGGGTAACACCTGCACAGGAACCTTAGATTTAGGAATTATATTTTCTTGAATTTGAAGGTCTTCTTCGGAAGATTAGCAAATAGTACTGTCTAAGTAGCGTCTCTGAAAAAATCGATTGTACTCTTTACCATATTCGAAAGTAATTAAGTCGTTGATTAGTTCGTCGGCTGACCTTGCATCATCTACATTGGCCTGCATAGAAACAAGAGAAGGTGCTTGATTCGTGACGTTAACTTTTTTCATATCATCTGTATCCATGAAGAGAGTGCTATATTTGTCTATAAAAATTTTCTCGTTACGATGCTGATAATATTTCTGTGTTGGTTCTAGAGTAAGCTGTGTTATTTTTAGGTCGATATCAAAGATATTAGTATTGAATACTTTCATGTCAACGTAGCCTCCGTCGTTGATTGCCATGACGTTTCCTGCCACTATGCCTTTTTTGTTGAATTTTATTTTCCTAATATAGCCATATTCTTCTTCTGAGTTATTCAACGGGAAACGTACAGTTGCGGTTGCTAGAGCAGGTATTTTTTTAACGTCTTTTAAATTTACGAAAGGCAAGGTTTTGTCCTTGAAAATTAGCTTCTTTCAATAGAAATCGAGGCTTGCACCGTTCTGCTCACAGAAATTTTAACCTATTATTGCTTTTGTTTTCATCGGACAATCATTGGCGACTATAATGACCTCTGTTGGGGATCCGTATTTGTCAATGACACATGTACCAATCGAAGGTATATCGGTTCCCGATATTCCTCTTAACAATGGTCGGTTTCATTCGTTAACCATTACGTCTCCGTTAAAAACGCCTATTTTGGCTATATCGGGCTGCACACCTGAATCAACCATAGCTTCAACGAAATTGTGTAGAAATTGTGGGGATGCCACGATGACGATTGGCGTTGTTTCTTCTAAGTTGATGGTGTGGATGTAAATTCTGTTACAATCGCGTTCACTGGACGCTTTTTCTTGATTGTCGCTCCAGAAGCGCCCTTCGCTGGAGCGTTCGTCTTGTTTTTTTGTTGATTTTCTTTGACCCATTTTAATTTACAACACTCTTTTTTTACATGACCTCTGTTTTTGCAATAGACACATACTTTTATCTGATAATTGTTATTATGACTTTAGCTTCTGTCATTTAATTAATCGTTAGTCTGGTTGTATCTCCCCTGGTGGTAATGTTTGCTGTGTTTGCGGTACGAGCGACGTTGAGCGGGTTGCACGCATTTGATCTATCTCGCGGCACATTTTTGCTAATTGAATTATCACGTCCTCTGTCGACTTCTCGGTTTCGTCTATTGGCTTTAACCTCGAATTCGTTTTATTTTGAGATCCCAAATCTGTTTTATTGGAATGTGCTAAGGAAAAATTTGATACACTAGAGGCAGTGTCCGATATGGTAATTTCAAGATTTTCGCGGCGTTTTCTTTCTTTTCCGAGTTCCTTTTCAAGCATTTGAACGCGTTCCTTTTCTACACTCAATGAGTCCATCGTGTCCTGTTTCAACCGTTCTGCCTCACTTAGGACTTTCTTCTCAAGATTCTCAAGCGCTTGTTCTAAATCCTTTATTCTTTGTTCGCGTTCTTTTAAGTTGTTAGCATATGGCTTTAAATCTGCTTCTGTGAGTGGTAAATCTTTGTCGTCAATTCTTTCGGTTGCCATTCTATAAGATATTTAAAATCTGTTTATTTCTCTTTTTCTTTTTGTAAAGTGTCGGAATCCTTGGAACGATTAATTTTTTTGAATTTAAGTTTAGGCTATGGCTAGTGTAATTATTAATATAAATTGTTATTTATATATATATATATATATATATATATTGTGACAACCTTGGGGATCAGGAGGTTGCACTAAATTTACAAAAATATATAAGCGGTAATTAATTAAGTAACAAAAAAAGAGAAACTTTATTTAAGAAATTTGTACAGTAATCGTACGCTCGCTCAAAATGGATGCCAACCGCGTATAGCGTACGCGACGCCGCTTGCACTAATTAAATAACTATCAGCACGACAAAAAGCAGATGTTAACAAAAATGTAAGCTAAAAGGGACACAAGCAATAAACACACAAAAAAAAAGAAAGAATTAGAAAAGCACGAAGGGAATATATGCAATAAAACGCGCACGCGATCGCCCGGCACACACGTCGTAGAAGACAGAAAGAAATTATATTATTTCTATTTAGCAATTGTGCACTCGCAACAATTTTAAACACAATAAAATAACTTAGAGAATATTGAATTTATCTATTCTCGCACACACTCACTACGATAATTGCAACACACAACCAGAAAAGTATTACGCAATATAGCAAGTCGAAACGCTCTTCATCGGACGCTGGCGACAGAAGGAATAATTCAATGCATTTCTTCTCTTCTATGCTCAGCTTCATCTCTCTTGCTGTACGCTGCGCGCGCCGCAAGAGAGAGACAAACGATCCTAAACGGACCCAAGCTCAGCTACTCGAGTCAAGCTGCTCGCTAGCTATATCAGTGCACATTATACGTGCTTTAAAGATTCGCACGTGTGTGCCAACGATTTTGGGTTTTGCTTTTAACTATTTGACTTGCGTGGTCTGCTTTCCGTCTTGCCCGTAGTTAGGTGCTCCCTTCTGTCGGCTATATGCGCCACAAATATACATATAAGTAATATGGCCAATCTGCCATGTTACAATCTTATATATATATATATATATATATATATATATATATATATATATATATATATATATATATATATAAAGATTGATTTCTTGAGTTAATTTTAAGAAAAAGGGAAAAGAGAAAAAAAAATTTTAAATAAAATATTTCTTACTTATAGAAGAAAAGGAAACGCGATATAAGAAAAAAAATCCTTTTTTTTTCAATCGATAGTAATTAGATTATTTTCCGACTGCATATGTTGACCGGCTTGGACAACTTGCAAGGGCAATGATGGAAATGGTGCGAGCTGTACTTCTTCTTATAGAGGAAGCCCTTCTAAATTAAATGATCCTGCTCTTGGTAGGATAGGATCTTCTTCAAGATTCCTCGGTTACAACGCGTTGCTGTTGCGGTTGTCGTATCCCGGGGGGAGTTATTAAATATTTAGCTGGCGTGGCAATTACGTATGGGTTAACAACTAAACCCCTTTTTGTGCCGATTTTCTTTCTTGGTAGCAGAAATTGTGGTTCTAGATCAATGTCGTTTTCTTCGACCCAACCTATAAACCACGTTCTGGTCTCTCCCCTTAGACTTAGCTTATCTGCTGTTTGCCTTATCTTAGGGCCGAGGTCTCTCCTTTTATTATCTGTTATTTATTGGGGAAATAAGGAGGAAAGCAAAAAAAGAAAAAAAACCAAAAAGAAAAAAAATGATTATTTGAAGAGGGGAAGAAAAGAAAAGAGGAGAGGAGGAAAAAAAAATATTTATTAAAGAAAAGTTGCTCCAACACCTAATTGTCTCTTTTCTCTTTCCAAATCTTTTGCCGCTGTTAAGCGATAAAAGAGAACTAGCACTATATGCCGTGAGGCTTAATAGATACAGACCCAAAATTAAAAATAGACTTTCAGATATAGGGTCAACTTGTTTCTTCCCTTTTTTATTTTCTTCAGGTTGAGCCCTTCGTGCTGTTAAGCACAAACGGCGAATCGCAAGTCTTATGCCGTGAGACCTACAAGACCCTCAAGAAATAAAACCTTATGATTTAATTTTTTATTCTTTTCGAAAAAAATCATTTGATAGTAATATGTAACTTTAAATAGAAAATAAAAAAATTATATATCAATTTTCATTATAAAAAAATAACTAGTATGAAAATGAATTAATAGATATAAAAATTAAAAAAAAGGTAATACCAGGAATTATACCTTTAACAACCTATACTAAAATTCTTAATTTCCAATCACAACAATTGATATTTGAGTGAAAACTGAAATAAATTGGAGCAAATCTCGCTTCCTCTTAAAAATTTTATTTCGAATAGCCTAACGCTCGAGGTTGAAAGATTAATAATTTTCTAATCATATTTAAGATGAATCTTATTAACTTTGTAAAGTTTATTTCAATTAATAATGAATTTAATAAAAAAGCTCTGCTAAGTGCTTTAGCGCAACGCTTTTTCATAGAGTTCATTGAGTTGGAGTGATTTGATTTTATTAAGTAAAAAACATACTTTCTATTCAAGAAAAATTAAGAAGGAAAAGGATAGAAAAAAATTTTATCGAATAGGCTCGTGGTTCTGAATATCTATTCTATGTGTAGCTAAATCAGTGACTTCTAAAACCACATCTTATGTTTTTGAGGTCACTAAATCAGAATCCGTGGTCCGTTTGACCCCATCACCTCAGGGTCAAGGTCATTTCATGGTCAAATCTACAAAATTAATAACAACCATATTTTAACAGTTGTGATGCATTTATTGCATCTCGATAACAAATCTATTCGAGAGAATAAAAGAGAAAGACTTGGGCCGAAATGCACTCCCGAAACCGATTACTAATTTGAATACTTATAACTAATGGTTTTAATTTTTTTATTGTTTTGTTTTGAGGAACACGCGAGTTGAGAAAGCAGACGACTTCCTGGTAGAAATAAACATAGATACAGGGTAACCTAACCTACAAAATGAAACACTCGGTGATGGAAAAAGCCACACTCACCATCAGTTTTCCATGAGGCACTAGAAGCTAAGCCACGAAGAAGGCTGCAATTCTTTAGCACTAGTGCACAGAACATCTTGAAAGAATAAACACTTTATTAAGGAGTGTGAGCTGTCAGGGCTCAGGTATGTCGCCATCTTCAATGACGTACACGCCGTGGCACTGTCTGCTAGACACTTACACACACCCAGAGAACAGACACACACCACACACTTATAATGGAGGTAAATGATGACGAGCGAAACTGGAAAAGGACGTGGAACGTTAGAAACACCTGCTCGAGAGTAAAGAGAAAGTATCGGTAAAGATGAAAGTGACCGATCCGTGACGGGAATTTTACGATCAATGACGGAATCGATAGAAAGAGGCAACGGTAGAAAGAAAGAGGAAGGAAATTGAGTCACGAGAAGGAAAAGTAAAGGATCACAGAAAAAGGAGAGCCAGATATAGTTTATACATCAGGCTCATATATACGTTATTAAAAGGACATATATATGGAACTATGTAGAAATTGAGAGCAGCATGAGTAATATATATGAAATTACGTAGAATCGAGAGTAAGAGTGATGAAAAATAGAAGAATCGAGTGCTAGAGAGAAATAGCAATGGAATTAGAATAGATAATACTAAAAAACAATACTAAAATACATAGAGTATTCTAAATATGAATTTAAATAAAGCGCGCAAAGAGTAGGGGGCGCTAACTTCAAAGAAACCGCCAAAATGGAAGATGTTGATTAATTATAAGTCAACGCCCTTAATAATTGACAAATACGAATTACGGGAAGGATTAATAACCAATCAACAGTTATTACAGTGCTGACGCAATTGATTAAAGAAGGGATGAGGAGGGAGGAGCTCGAGAGAAGACACTTCATCGACACACTTCTCCATTGGATCTGGATAGCTTCACTTGGTTGATCTTTCTATTGCTGGTTATACTCGTTGAGTTTATTTTGAGTTTTATACTCCATTTTGTTGGGATTTTATTCGATTGAGAGGAAATATCACGTTGCCATTTTGCTTCATAAATACGAAAGAGATTCTTTATTATTTTTGAAAGAGCAGAGGAAATTTTTTGTTGGAGATTTTTGTATTTGGAAAGTAACACTTATTACTATTAAGGTAAGTCCTCTATTTTACGTCTTTCAATCAAGTAAAAATTCAGAGTCAGTGCGCGTCGCCGGTTTGCTCGCCATAGTGTAGCGTCGGTTTCGCCGCCATTGTTAATCTTAATATTAAAGTCACGCATTTAATTTGATTTTTAATAATTAAATTTATATAAATGTTTGATTGAATCGAGCCAGAGTTTTTACACACAGTTCTTCTTACACTCCACATAATTTCAAGAAAATTGTCGGGTGATTAAATTGTTAAATTTACTTTAATAAATTGAGAGTAAAAATTACTCATCTTGTAGCTCACTTCAACAGTGTTATTTAAGTTTTTTATTAACATTTTGTTGTTCTAAGTATATAAATTATTTATTGCTGGTTTGCATCGATAGTTTCGTCATTGTTCCCTGTAAAGAACCGATTAGAATCCACCCTAGACAGTTGATTGCTTAGATACTTATAGTTTATATTCGGAGTAAAACATAAAGAAAATAATAATTAAATTGATAGTGGTTTAGATATTATATTATAGAGTTGTGAATATAGTAACTAGGATAGAGGGAACAAATCCTCACATTCAAGTAGACCACAGATTCGGATTCAGCGACCTCAAAAAAATAAATATATACTGTTAAAATATGGTTGTTATCAATTTCGTAAATTTGACCTTGAAATGACCTTGACCCTGAGGTGATGGAGTCAAATAGATTACGGATTCTGATTCAGTGACCTTAAAAACATAAGATGTGCATGGTCTGATCCGTGGGTTTTGACATTTTTTTTGTGTGGCTGTGTTATAGGTTGATGTAGTTGGGTATTGGGTTGATTGGGCTCAAGGTTGCATAAGATTTGGTGGTATGAGATGAGCTAGGGGCAAAACTAAGCTAATAGAATTTGAAGTTTTTGTTGCCTCCGCCGGTGCCAATGATTGATCCTACGGAATCATTATCATTGGATCTCGATAGACTCCTAAAGTCTGACCAGTGGGTAAATAGGGAGACTGCCTATTATCATCCTGGGCCTCAATTGAAGCCTACCCATAGTCCTGCTGGTCTTCTTACTACAACGTAGAATTACTCGCGAGCAGCGTATCGCATCCTAATCGCGAATCTTTTGCCATGTCTCCATCTTCTGACAGTCAAGCATCTACCCTACCCAGTGTTGGGCAGAGAATCCTGCTTTTGACGTCCAACAGCCAACTTCAGAACGTTCAAGTATATGATGCCCTGTGTATACGAACGTTCTGAAGTTGGCTATTAGACGTCAAAGCAGGATTCTCTGCCCAACACTGATCCTACCTCCTAAATGTTTCCTAATCTCGTATCGAAAGACACGGTTTTTATAATCTTGCAAAGTCCTTTTCCGGCTAGTACCACGATTACTATAATAAAAAATGCGCTCTATTGCTATTGCTTCCACTATTCTAGCTAACTTGCTCTCAACCCGGAGGGGGTCGTTCCAACATACCTCATCAGGTATTAAGAGAGGTCGCAGGTTTAAGTGTCGACCGGCCATAATACTAAATCTGCACTTACGCGGGACTTCATCTTGAGAGGTAAGATGATTCTCTACGCCTAGCTCTGGCTTAATAAAAATAAATTTACCTATAAATAGGTTATTATATTGAGAAATTAAAAAAAAAATATCACTACGAAAAAAAGAAAAAAAAAATTAAAGTTATTTTAGAGCAATTTTAAAAATATATAAAAAAAAATAATTCATACCAAGTGTTTGTAATACACAAAAAGAATAGAAATTTAAAAAAAAATTAGTTTTTAGCCAGCAATTACAGGAAAAAAAATTTTTTATTTAATGCAAAGAAAGCTGTAAAATCAAAGAAATGTCGGAGCAGGAGAAATTTCTAGTACCCAAGGCTAGGATTGAAACTACGTGTAATAAGCACAAGCACAGCAAAAGCAAAGAGAAGAGGTAGATAAACCGCTGAGTAAGCCTTATTAATAAAAAAAAACCCTAAGGTTGCTCACTATCCAATAAAATTCAACGTGAAAAAAAACTGTTTACTTATGACTAGCTGAAAAAAAAATTTTTTTCTTTAAATTATCTATTTATTGTGTAGGGGTTCCTAGGTGTTAACCTCTCAAGCGTGGATGGGCACACACACACACACCTTGCCATTAAGTTCCGGCTTGAGACGTTGTATGTAAAAAAAATCATTAAGTGTAGCTTTCGATGTATCAACCTCTCAAGCGTGGGTGGACAAACACACAACTTGCTATTAAGCTTTGGCTTGAGACGTTGTATATAAAAAAAAGTATTAAGTGACGTTCAAATTTTTTTTTTTGCTGCAGAAAACAAAGTTATTTCAAAGCAACTACAAAATTATCTATAACCGATTCAAAAAATAATTGTGTGAAACAAAAAAATTTTTTATTCGTAAGGAATACAAGCGTTAAATAGCCAAGCCAAAAAAAAATTTTGTTGTTAAAATGAGCTATACAATCCCAGTCGGTAAAGCCACCACGTTGCTGTGGGTATGATAAAGCACACAGCAGATGGTAAGGGCTATGGCAATCGGAACAAGCAATTTTTGACGTAAAAGAAAAAAAACAGCTTGCTTTATGTGGAGTCACTGAAAGGAAAATTGCTGAATTGGTAAAGGGCCAGAAGGATAGGTGCTGCAAGGATATTTGTGTGGGTTAGAATGAGAGTGGCATAAGTCATATTGTCAAAAAAATTTAATTAGCGGTATATCTATACATCTTTTAGCATTATAAAAAAACCTTTTTTGAAATATTGGGCTTTCGTAGCTTTTCTCTTTAATATTAAAAGTGAAAAAGGCATCACATTTCAGAGAATTAATTTATTTAATGTTAAAAATATCTCAATACACAGTCAACTAAATTTTTTTGATAATGTGACTTATGCTACTCTCATTCTAACTCACATTTGCAAAAATGGACTAACACAGATAAATATATGCAATATTATATGATATGCCTATACGTAGCCGTGTGAGGATGGCTCTGAACTTTCTTTAAAACTACTTAGTTTTGTAAGAAAGCTCGGTTTCTTTCACAAAAGATAATTACACCCACAAATAATTTTATTAGGATTCCTAATGATAAATTGTAAAATTACTTTGATGCTATACTGTCACAAAAGCACAAAGACTTTGTTAACCTATGCGCTCCAAAAGAAAGATATAATTGTTAATGCTACATATATAAAAAATGTCTTTCCGAACAACTTTTATGATTTCAGTGAATTCTAAGCACAATACAAGAACGATTTGTTCCTTAAACTAAGCAGCAAGACTAAGTATATATATATATATACATATATATATATTCTTAAGTAAGTAGCTAGATATGCAGATACGTATATACATAGGTATATTTACTTCCACGAGTTTAGATATTTTAATTATTAAGCTGAAAGCTATATATAGGAGGAAAAAAAATTTTGTTGTGCATGAATGAAAGTAAGAAAAGTAAAATTTTAGCACTAACAAAGGGAAAAAGTTAACTAAATAAAATTTTCTTTTTCTCTCTCACGATTTTTTCTTTTACACAGTTTTGTTGAAAAATTTTTTCTTTCTAACAGTTACTTTTTTATTTTTTCACACGTTTTGATTCCAAATAATTTCCAAAAATTTTGATCCAATTTTTCGGAGCCCGACGTTGGCTGCGTCAATTTGTGACGGCCAAAAGGATCAGGTAGTCGCAATAATATAATGAATGTGAGATAAAGAGGATTAATTAAGCCTTATAAATATATTTAAAAAAATAATAATAATGGAATTATCATAGAATTACATAATTTATTTAGGACTAACTATACTATATTTTGACAAGGGTGCCAGTCGTGTGATACGGACGCAACTCCGTTGAAGATTTTATTTTTGCAGTGCGGTGAAACGAGAGACAGGCACTAACAATAACAACAAAAAAAAAGATAATTCCAAAGCAAAAACTAAAGCTAAATGGAGGTTTAGATTGAGCAGAAGCTAAAATATAAATGCACTGTCTAAATGCCGCGCACGTGATCACCCAATTTACACACACGCGTAGAAGAATTTTGAAAAAGACATATGCAGGTATTTACGAAGCTAATAGAAAAGCTATTATTACTACAAAGAATACACAGTTATGATTTGAGCACGCACTCTAAATATCCTACGCCAACACACACAGTGAAAAAAAATGGCTTCCATCATTCTATTCATAACATCTACGACGCTTGCACGAGTCGACCAACGTGGTTGCCTGCGACAGAAGGAGTGAATATAAAAATGGATGTTCTTCCTACTTCGAACTTCTACTATCTGTGACACGCTGCGCGCGCAACCAGATGCTCTTGTCATTTTATCCACTCAACTGTTAGAGTCACAATTCGATCTTAATATCTTAATATTTTTTGTTGCAACGTTTGATTGACGTTCACTGGTGAAGTTTACAAAATTAGATCAACTTGTATCGTGACTTTTCGATGAATCAAAATTTATTTCAATTCGTCTTAATCGATCTCTATATCGTTTCTTTTAGTCAATCATCATAACAAGACGTTTTTCGAAGCTACATCTTGATCTACTTTGACTTCGATTACTATTAATGATATTATTATTCCTAACAGTCTCACCATGTTCCATGTTTCTCTCAATGGAAGAAACACCCACATCAGCAGAACAATAATTAGACATATTGTAATCTTTAACAGTATTTAACTAACATACTTTATTAACAATTCCATCAATACAAATTCTAAAATTATATTACGAATCAGTATAATAACTAATAAGTGGTGTATCAAATTTAATAAATAATATACGTATATCAAATAAATAATTTATATATGAAATTTGCATATAATTTACTTCTCATAATGTAATATCCCTCGAATTCTATTTTAATGAAATTAATTTCATTATATGTATATATTAGGGTGAAATCTCTCGAATTCTATTTTAATAAAATTAATTTCATTATATGTATATATTAGGGTGGCACTTATTTCCCAAACTTAATGATTCGTACCGGACGCCCCTCAGAACGTTAAGTTATCATAAAAAAACTAAGATTTAAGCTATGAGAGCCCCTAAATTAAGCGATTAACCCGTGTCGAAATGCAAATTACAATTTTTCTATCAAAAAATCTCAAAACACGACTTATCGACAGATCATAAATGGTATACATATTTTTAGACGCATTAACCTCAGAAAATTACTTTGTTTGAACTATTTTATAAGTTTAGATGCTTATCAGACCTCGAAAAAATTTTTAAATAATTATTTCGGAACTTTTACGTACAGAATATCTAAAAAAATAGTCATTTTTATCATTCATTCAAATCTAGCACTAGTGTACCCACCCTGAATCCTTATTCTATTCAGACCACGTAAAAATATATTTCACAAGCTTTAATTTTTATTTTTGTAACTCTGTATGAATACAAAATTGACGGAGATATAGCAATTTCGAGTTTTTAATAAACTGAAGGTATTAAATCCGTAAGTCGGTCTCAGATTTACTTCATAATAATAGCTTCAATTTCTGGGCGGATCTTAGACAGCCTTAAAAAGTTTTTCAGAGCTTTAATTTAAGGTTTAAAAAATTATCTCTTGACAGTGTCATTGTTGTAAAATTAGATGTAATATTCTCTGAAGTAGTCGGAATCAACGTAATTGCGAAATAGTACATTACGTAACAGGTATGGAAAGGCTTTATTTGCGAAACGAGAAGTTTACGGCCCGAACCGAAGGTGAGGGTCGTAACGAGTTTCGTAAAAAAGTCTTTCCATACCAGTTGCGTACAGTATTTTTCGCCATAAGAGCCAAAAAAGAGCAACAAATTTGCGATTTTAGGGTTAGAATGGCGAAAAAATTATTATTTATTCAAATATTTAAATCAAGTCCGTTTCAGAGTAAGTCTTTATAATTCAAGGCTAATGGCGTATTATTACAAAAGAATTAATTTATGAATTCTTAAAGAATTTACTTTCATATTTATAACAAATAAAAATTTCATTCATATTTTATATACAAATCCTGTAAAGGAGACTGAGATACTTTAGAATGCTTTTTTTATATTTTTTTCCTACATCTGCATGGATGCTGTCTTAAACTTTGATTGTTTCCAAATGTTTGACACAACGTTAAATACTGAAAGTATACTATCATTGATTCCAAGTTTTGAAACTCGAGTTTGGTAAAGAAGTAGTTGTAAAACTTGTTACTTGGTAGGTAATCTATCTCTAGGAATATCTGATACAGCATTATCTGCCAAATCATCAGGTATTTGTCTTGCAGTTTTCTCCATTTTTTATAGCTGTTGAAAGATTTATAGAAATATTATAATAAATTAAAGAAAAAAATCATTATTAAATTTTTATAAACATATACAACATATAACGGTAAGCAACATTTTAACTTTTATTTCAATTTATATTATTATAAATTACAGTAACAATAATTTAAAAATAACTTAAATTTTTTAAATTAGTATGTTTCTTCTGTAATTTTCTTTTAGGTTATAAATACTTAGTTACTTCAATCGAAACAATATAATATTTTTTTTACACTAAATTACAAAAGAATTTTCAGGGTAGAGCCGGTCTGTCACACAGTCGGTAAGAGCATTGGATTCGTATTCTCGGGGGACCGTGGATCGAATCCCGCTCGCAGCTGTTTTTCAAGCAAGCACCTCTGTTACATGTGCTTTGCTCTTATGAACATACTTACGAGCTCCGTCGTTAAAGGACGAAAAGTAACTCAGTTGCTTAAGGCAGCTGGCTTGCGTCCTAGTGGATCGGGGTTTGACTCCCTGGGAAAATTGGGAAAAACAATTTTCATAGTTTTTCGTGGGGAAGAGAACCCGAAGAACACAAAAACACAAAATAGAGAGTTCCTCGGAACACAAAAATTAATAATAAAAAAGTCCCCTCGGGGCAAAAAAAAATAACTAATAAATAAAAATTGATGATGGCCTATGATGATAAATCCAAAGGCCAATTAAAGAAGAAGAAGAAGAATTTTCAGGGTATCTCTACGATCTACAATAGTCTATCTTGATACGCATGTTGAAGCTCCAGCATCCAACCAGAAATATTAATGTTATTATTAAAAGAATGTGGGATCGTATGTAAGTGATACCTGTATTAATAATTACATTCTAATTATTAATATCATAAATATGATAGATAAATGATATAATTTCCTTTAAGTATTTTTGGGAGTAAACATGACCCCGTTCATATGCGCGACTGAAAAGTTCATATTCTAATTGAGGTTGTGTGCCAAATAGAGATATTATTTCTTGAGTTACATTCCAGAATCCCGCGTTCCATTAGAGTCGCAACCTACACTAATAACAGATCTCGTACTTTGGTTTTTTGGTTCCACAAAGAGAATTTTTCCATAAAAATTTCGGTGATGATCACTACAATCGAGGGACATTCTAGATTTCTATGAAAAATATGAGACATTATCGTAAAAATGACTGAAAATTATAAAGGAGTCTGATAATTTTTCGTAATGTCTATAACGAGGACAGTGATATACACGTATACTTCTGTCTTTGTCCTCGTTTTATGTCGCACAGTATGCTAGTAAGTTTCTACGCTTACTTTGCATGTATAAGAGAACAGCGGAAGTCGAAGGGAGCCGAGGACTCGTTTTTCTCGAGGACAGAAGAAGCGCGCGCGAGGTGCTTGATCCCATGACAGGTAGACTTTAGCTAGATACGACAAAGCGTGCGTGTCGTTAGATTTTTGCCGCAATCGTGCTTGTGCTTTTGCGACTTTGCTTTCTTGCAGGTTTTTGTTTGTTCAGCTGCGCGAATTATAATCAATAATTCTTGTTTTTTATCGATGGTGCACCATCGTAACAAGAATCATAGTGCAGTGTAAAACAATACAGTGGATAGGTTATATCACCTATTTGAAGCAGTACTTTAACGTCTACGCGGTCGAGACATTTTGACTTTGAATAGGGATGCCAAGCTGCACCGTATGTTACCGGGTCCGCTGTCAAATTCATAGCTGTTATACAAAGAAGAAATTCGCCGACGGAAAAAGAAAATTAAGTCTGCAGACTATCGTCGAATATTTTAATTGTTTTTTATTGATACCGGATGGTCTGTGTGTCCCTGTGCACAAACCATAACGTGCTTGATTCGAGCAAACGAGATTGTCGTCCGCGTACGTGTGTGATAATTGTAGGTTGGCTTGGGCGCGCATTCGTGTAACAGTTAATATTCAAATCATTTGTATTACTTTTATAGCTCATTTTCTTTTTTTACTGTATATTTCATTTGCTTATGGTGACTACAGAAGTTGGGTTAAATTTCATTTCGTAGTTTACGAATTACTCTTTCAGTTTTTAAAATTTTTTGAATTTTTAAGTTTTTCACCATTCTACGGATTACAATGAATGGTGGAGAATTAAAAAATCTGATAAATTCCACATATTAAAAGAGTAATTTGTAAACTCAAAAATAAAACCTAACCTAAAATCCGAAGTCGCCTTAATCGAATAAATTGTAGTAAGGTTTAAATCAAATAATATTTTGCAATTGATTTCATAGAAAATTGAACCTAATTTAATTTTCTCGCATTCTAACCTCAAAATCGCAATTTCTCTTTTTCGGCTCTCAAGCGAGAAAATATATTATCAAACGGATGTGTAAAAGCTTTTTTACGAAACTCGTTAACTTCTCGTTTCGTAAATAAAGCCCTTACACACCCGTTTAATAATGTACTATTATTATTTCAAACATATAAAATCTTTTACTTTGATGAGTGGAATCATCTTTAGTGAGTTTACTGGTATACGCCGTGGATTCCGTCATACCAGACGTCGGGCTACAAAACTTCTAAGAGAAGTTCTGTTAAAAAAATTTATAATAATTGATTTTTACTTTGTAACATAGTAAAGTACTATAGATGAACAGCTGTGCAAGCTCAGCTATACTATAGGTTATAGTCAATTTTGAATTTAACGGTAAGTTCACGCGTACTTAGAGAAATACACGAGAGACCCACAAATATATTTAATTTTATTTATCAAAATATATTCCCCGTTACATGTCTCATAATTTTGTGTAGACATTTAGATTGTTCCGCGATTGTAGTAATCGTCATCACAATTATCATGAAAAAATTCTCACCGTGAAGTGTTTTTAAACGTACGTACCCATAGAATTCCACAATTCGACAAAACCCTAACCAAAACACAAAAGTATCAAAAGGCACTTTTCGACTTATTAATTTTTTTATTTTTATTTAGAGTTTAATTTTTGTGCAAATTGAAACTTCAAAAGTGTAAAATGAAAAAAAAATAAAAAAAACGTTCAAAAGCATCCTAGTTTCCTATACAGGATTTGAATAAAAAATAAATAAAATTCTTATCCATTATAAATATGAAAGATAATTCCTTGAAAATTAATAAATTAATTTTTTTGCAATGAAACAACCTCAGCAAAACTACATTACATTCCACAATACGCTATAAGCCTTGAATTATAAAGACTTACTCTGAAACGGACTTGATTTGAATTTTTGAATAAATAATAATTTTTTTGCAATTATATTGATTCCGACTACTTCAGAAAATATTACATCTAATTTTGCAACAATGACACTATCAAGAAATAATTTTTTAGATCTTGAATCAAAGCTCTAAAAAATTTTTTATGGCTGTCTAAAATTCGCCCAGAAATTGGAGCTATTATTATGAAATAAATCTGAGACCGACTCACGTATTTAATACCTTCAGTTTATTAAGAACTCGAAATTGCTATATCTCCGTCAATTTTGTATCCATACAGAGTTACAAAAATAAAAATTAAAGCTTGCGGGGTATATTTTCACGTAGTCCGAATAGAATAAGGATTCAGGGTGGGTACACTAGTGCTAGATTTGAATAAATAATGAAAATGACTATTTTTTAGATATTTTGTACGTAAAAGTTCCGAAAAAATTATTTAAAAATTTTTTTAAGGTCTGAAACCATCTAAACTTATTATAGAATAGTTTAAACAAAGTAATTTTCTGAGGTTAATGCGTCTAAAAATATGTATACCATTTATGATTTATCGATAAGTCGTGTTTTGAGATTTTTTGATAAAAAAATCGTAATTTGCATTTCGGCGCGGGTTGATCACTTAATTTAGGGGCTCTCACAGCTTAAATCTTAGTTTTTTATGATGACTTAACGTTCTGGAGGGCGTCCGGTACGAATCATTAAGTTTGGGAAATAAGTATGTACAAATTAATGAAAAAATAGAAAAAAATTTTTCTTATAGATACAATGCTTTCTCCATGAGAAAGCAAAAAATTAAATGTAACAAATTTTATTAATTTTAATTATATTCAAACGAATTAATATTTAATAATTTTTATATAATTTTACTTTAAATATGAATAAAAATAGATAAAAATTCAATTCAAACCTAAATAAAAAGTAAAATTGATTCAATTATATCAATAAAATAAACAATAAATACAAATTATTATTTCTTTTTAATGAACAAAAAAATTATGTGTTACGAAGAAGCTATAATTTTACGATTTGTATTTCAATATGTAAATTTTGAAACCGAGAGGTAAGTAAAAACTTTTATGCTTTTTTTTTTTTTACTAAAAAGGTACGCGAGATGGGGTATGAACGAGCAATATGCTTACAATTTAACATGAACACTATATTTCAACCCATTAAGTGGCAAACGTCCATGGTTGCAACGCTTCGGTTTGACATTATGTCATTCGTCCAATTCTCAATGGATTTTGATGAATCTTGGTTTCCTTATATTTCAGGATATGCTATTTTTGAAAATCAGCACGATCCTTTCAAAAATGTACAAAAAAATATGTGGCCGATTTTTTTGGAAAAAGTCGAAATTTTTTTCAACATCTGAAAAAGATTATTGGTCTAAAAATGAGTTGCTCAAGTGCCAAGTTAGATCACTGATGTCTTTGAAAAAGTTTTTAAAAATCAAATAAAAAATCAAATGCTTAAAACCTACAGTCAGAAATAAAAAAGATCGTGCTTGGAGAGCTAGAGTTATATTAGAAATTTTTAGCAAAAATATAAAACAGTTTGGCTTTTTCTAGACAGGATTATCAATAGACGAGATGATGATTAAATTTTTTGGTAAATTATTAATAAAACAATTTATAAAAAACAAACTAACTCTGGAATGAACTTAGTTACCATTGTAGATTCTAAAGAAGTTTCGATTGTTTCAACTACAGCTGACGTGACATCAACAAAAGAAGTGAAACGCTACTCCAAAGAAAAAAAAATTAGAATTAAGATTACTATGCCATTTTTGTTTTCACTTTACACTTTATTTATGGGAGGTGTTGACTTGTATGATTAGTACTATAGTACTTTATTACCTATTATTAGAAGTAAAAGACGAACTTGGTCAATATTGATGCAAATATTTCTTCTCAGTCTCTATATCTCGGTCTTAATTGTCGTAGTTTTGTCTTTAAATGTGTGTCTGCTGCTGTTAGAGATTCGGTAATGGCTGCTGCGGTTAAACAACGCTTTAAGTCGACCTTGCAGCTTTTTGGTGTCGGTAATGAAACTGAATGGGTCTTCTTAAGGGTCCTTTGACCCAAGGAGGTCTATGAATAACTGAGGTAAGCTCATACCTTGGCTCGTGACAGGAAGCTTCCTAATCCTTCTGTTAGAGGTTTAAAAGTTTTTTTTGTCGTTCTGCTAATGCCAAGCCTTTTACCATTCGCACTGAGGCTGATTTGAATCCTTTGGAGAATTTCCAAAGAATTGACATAATTTACGGTCTCATGCAGCAGCTTTCACGTATCTCAACAATGTTCCTAATGTTCGTCCTAACGCTAGTAGTGTTTCTCTGTCTCTTTCAAATAATATATCTACTGGTCTTCGTAAAAGCAGTATTTCTGTCGCTCACATTAATGTGAATAGGTTAAGGTCTCATTTTAGTCTAATTGAGTCTCAATGCTTAGGCAAACAATGTGATCTTCTTGCTTTGTCCGAGACCTTTCTATGCGCTCATGATGATGATGCAATTTTAACCCTTCCTGGGTACGTTTTTTTTAGAATTGATACAGTTGGCAAAAGGTGGTGGCATAGCGGCCTGTATCAAAGAGGAATTCACAGTTGAAGTATTACATTATCCTGATCCAGTCCTTAACAATGAACCAGAGTATTTATTGCTCGATATTAAGGTCTCTGACGAGAATGTGCCTTTTGTTGTGGTCTATGCTCGAACCAAGGCAGCCTATTCAGTAGATCTTTTCAATGTTCTTTCTGATTTGAGCGGAAAATACAAGAATATCATTGTTACGGGGGACTTTAGCATCAACTTGCTAGTAAAAAATCATGCGTTGACATTCCTCAGAACAAATATCGAAAACCTTTCTCTTCACATAGTTCCTTCTGAACCAACTAATCATGCATTGTCCGAGAATTTCATTTTTCATACCTGGCTAGACTTGTTTATCGTGGGAGACGGTGATTCAGTATTGTCGTATTCTAATAGTGATACGCCTTTCATTGCTAATCATGATTTAATTGAGTTGGAATATGGTATTCTTAGATTGAATAATTCTCCAAAAAAATTTTTCATTTCTGATCTTAAATCCATAAATGTTGCTGCACTCAATGATTGTCTCACAACTTTATTAAACACTAGACTGCATGAGACCCAGCTTACTTATAATTAGTTAAGGGGATGTGAAATACCGACATTACAGTTTTCCAAGTTATTGGTTTTTAATCAAAGATTTTTAAAAATATCTCTATATTACAGTCTTCCATTTCTACTAATAAAGAGCCTAATATAGAGATATTTCTGAAAATTTTTGAATAAAGATAAAATATTTGGAAAACTGTGATGTCGGTAACTATGTAGAAATCATATACCCTATTACATCCCCTTAAATGATCTTTATGGTTCATTTCAGTCTACTTTAGACACTGTTAATTCTTTAGATGTTAATGTTGCTGTTGCTTGACAACATTGTTGATTATACTTCGCGAACCATAATTCAAACCTCTGATAGATTTGCCCCGTCGAAGTTAATAAACATTCGTCCTCGTTACAAACCATGGGTGTCTTATGTTCAGATTATTGATGAGAAAGTGGGATCGAGCTTATTGCTGGGCGGTGAGAACTGGGCGCATTTAGGATATTCAAAGGTATAAGTCTTTGAGAAGTGATGTTTCGAATAGACTTGACACAGCGAAGATTGAGCATATCTTGTCTGGATTAAGTGCTGCTCCGAATGCCAAGGCTAAATGGTCGACATTGCATAAATTGGGATTGGCAAAAAAAGCTCTTCCTTAGCCTCTACAGTATCTTCCTTCTAAAGTCTTGTCTTTCTCACTAATCATCTATGGCCAGGAACGGCTCATCACTTACTCAGATGGAAGTAGATGAGATACTAGCGATCCTACAATTAGGAGACATGTTTTGTCAGTGTCGCCTAGGTCCTCGAGGTGCAATGGCAACTCAGTTGAGATGCTGAAGTTGTCTTTACCTTCCATCTTGGAATCTTTGACTTCTATTAATCATTCTATTGCCTGTTTGTTTTTTCCTTAGAGTCGGAAGAGGGCTTTTATCTTGCCTTTAGCAAAGACCAAGTCTATTGATTCTTCCAATCAGACGCGCCCTATAGCCAGGCTTTGCGAGCCTTCTAAAATTTTTAAAAGGATTGTTCATGAGCAACTGCTTAACTTTCTCGAAAGTAATAATTTTTTAAATGCTCATCAGTCTGGTTTTAGATCGAACCACAATGCTCAAGCTGCTCCGCTTAATATCTTGGAAGACGCTAGGTTTTGCTATAAATAGGAGAAAGGTCACTGCTCTTATTAGATTCTTCTAAGGCATTTGACACCGTACCATAGTCTTCTTCTACGCAAACTCAGACATCTTAACTGCTCTGATAGGGCTGTAAAGTGTTTTGCCTCGTACTCACGTGGAAGAAAGCAGTTGATCGAAGAACCGCGTAGGATGCCTCCGGGGATTTGGATGGGTCTTGACATAGGTGTGTCACAGGGAAGTGTGCTGTAGTCATTGTTATTTTTAATCTTTATTAATGATATCCCTCAGGTCTTGAGATTCACAAGGCATATGCTGTTTGCAAACGACCTGTAGATCTATAGATCGTTTTTATCCGGATGATGCTGTTGATGAGATTACTATTATCAAAAGAGATATTGAAGCCATTATCAATTGAGCGGGGGTCAATGGACCAAAGTTAAATGTTCTTAAAACTCAAGCTATCCTTCTGGGCAATGATCAATATGTCTCTTGTCTAAATTCTTCAATTATTCCTATATCATAATAGTTTGTGGTCAGAATATTCCTTTTTCCAAAAAGGTTAAAAGTTTGGGGGTATGGATTGATCAAACACTTAACTGAGAGAGACAGGTTAATCCTATAGTTAGCAAAGTTCATGGGGTTTTACATTCGCTCAAATCCTATAAGCATTTTTTGTCGAAAAAACTTAAAAAAGAACTAGACGAGTCTCTTGTTTTCCTACATTTCGATTATGCTTGTATTGTGTATGATGACCTGTATCAATACCACAACTTTAAGCTTTATAGGGCGCTCAATGCATGTGTGAGGTTTGTCTATGGTAATATTCCATATCGATCTTACGTGACTCCTCATAAATTAAACCTTGAATGGCGATCAGTCGACAGAAGAAGAAAGTACTTTTTCATGACCTTGGCATATTCTATTGTTACTAATGGAATTCCGACATTTCTAGCTAATCGTTTTGTTAGAGCTAATGTTGATGCTTTTGTTCGTTTCTCGAGACGTAGACCACCTAGGGTTCTTTTATGCCCGTCTGTGCGTACTAGTGCACTTCAAAATTCTTTGCTTTATTCAGCCACGAAACTCATCAATGATATTAACACTAAATTAACGGCTGCTTTATCTTTCGAAGGTGGTTCTGTTGCGAATTTTAAAAGGCACACATTTAGCTGGATACTTGATGGTGACCGGGGGTAGTGGCTTAATGAGATGGCGACCGGGGGTAGTGGCTTAATGAGATGGCAACCCTTGAACAGCATAAATGGCATACAAACTTTCAAGAGCATTAAACGCTATCTTGTTAGTTTACCGATAATGCTACCGATATAGTCTACTATTTTCTTTTATTACTCTAAATTTTTTATTATATATAATGTTAAATCTATGTATTTTTCTAGTGTATTATATATTTGCATATCATATATTTAATGTACCAAGTTCAGTTATACAGGGTTTTACCCCTTGACTAAATAAAATTTGTCAAATCAAATCAAATCAAATCAGCGTAGCTGTTTCTATCAGTGGTTATAATTTTTATAGGGTTGATTGTGAAGGTAAGGAGGGTGGTGGTGTCAGTGTTTTCATTCGTAATGATTTTAAAACCAGGGTTCTCGCTGACACTGTAGAGCCATTTGATAGCAAGCCTTAATTCTTATTGTTAGAGATAAACTGCAGTGGAATTAAGGTGTTGTTTGGTGTTATTTATTGGCGTCCTAAGATTGGATTTCCACATGCTTTCTTTGATCTTCTCTCAGAGCTTTTGCCATCTTATTTACATGTGGTTGTTACTGGTGATCTTAATATTAAATCGTTGGTGGATCATCTACTTGGTTGCGTAACCAGATTTCGTCATGTTCTTTACACCTGGTTAAGTCAGCTGCGACAAACCATATCTATAATCATGATCTACCCATAGTGCACACGTGGCTTGATGTGTCCATCACGCTTAGATTAGATAAGCCACCTGTCCCTCCTAGAGTATTTTTTTCCAGGAATATGCGTGGTATTAATGAGGTTGAACTTAATAAGCATCTTCATCTTGCTTTTGAAGGTGAGTCTATTCTTAGTGATCCGACGACTTCCGCTGATGGGTTTGCACAGTTTCTTACGTCCATCCTGGTGAATTCGTTTGATATATGTGCACCTGCCAAAACTATTGTCACCAGAAGTTGATCAAAGCTTTCGGCTACGCCTAGTATTCCAGCCTTAATGAAGCAAAGACTTTCAGCTTTTAAGCTTGCATGTCGAACTGGTTTGGCATCAGATTTCTGTCGTTTTCGTTTTTCACGATCTCCGGTTAGTAATTTGTTTGACTCCGCTAAGAATTGTGACGCATCGCTTTAGTCGGTACTCGAACGAAAACCGAACGCACGTTTACGCAGCTACGATTATGCTACCAACGCACTGTACAATTGATACATGTAATATCCATTCTCTAGCATAAGAGAGGCAAAATGAGCGTCGGAGGCTTGAATGCGAGCCTATGTGTCAAGGCTAAGATTGTAGAGAGTTCACTCTCGTGTCTGTTATCAAATAATAAAGTCATCTTAAATTTAAATAAAAGTAGAAATGTGTTTCTCTGTTATGAGCAAATACTAAGACAGCGAAGCAGATCGGAGTATGCTCGGTCTGTAAACCCGTTTATTCGCTTATAACATAAAGTTTTTCTCATTGCACGTAGTGCTTTTAAAATTACTTTTCAAAGATAAAATATCTTAGTGTTTGAATAGTTTATTTTTGGTTAAATAGAGTGAGACTTGCAAATACAATTGACATAATGGTGCTTGGCCTTTGAGCATTCGCAAGTATTTATTAAAGTTAAAATCTATTCATTTTTTGGAGTTCCGAATAATTAAACGAATCTTACGCAGCCACTGAGAGGTAATGGAAATGAAGTGGGGCTGCCAACCATCCGAATATTTAAAAAGCCGGATACTCAAGATCCGAATAGATTCGTATCTCAGATTCGCGGGACCGGATACTCTTAAATCCGGATCTCACGGATCCATGATCCGGATCTCACGAATCCAAGATCTGGATCTTACGGATCCTAGATCCGGATCTTACGGATCCTAGATCCGGATCTCACGGATCCAAGATCTGGATCTTACGGATCCTAGATCCAGATCTCACGGATCCAAGATTCAGATTCTACGGAAATAGATTTGATTACTAAATTAGTAATATCAAATCTCATTATTTTCAAATAATACCGTTGCCATAACACATTATTGTAGTTTGAATGAATAGATGACGTATATAAAGACATAGCTTTAGGAAGAATAAATCCAGAGAAGTAAGTTGACTTAGAAATTTCACCTTGTAAATTAAAAATCAATTCTACTTCGTATATGTCATTACGTTTACGGTAAGAGGTTAAGAGAACAAATAAATGGTTAAGGTTAATAGTAAAGAACAGTAAAAATTTTTTTATTTTCAAGGTCAGAATTGTTTGGAATTCCGAGAAATTTCAATGCCAAATTGCAACAACGTTATTTGAAGTAAAAATTTATTTTTATGATCGATTGATAAACTATAGATAGTTTTTTTTTTTTATTCAGTGAATCAGATAAGATTGACGTCCATGATATCTATTTTCATTGTTAAAAAATTTTCAAAAACTTTATAAAAGAAACAGAGCTTTGGATTTCAAAATGAACATTTTGAAATAGAAATTTTCATTTCAATTATTTTCTTTTAAAATTGAAGAATAATAAACTTTCGAAAAAGAATGAATATTTAAAAATCATTAATATTATCTTAAATAATAATGTAAAAATTTTTATTTTTGCTAAAATTTTAAATTATAATAAAAATTTTAATGATAATAAAAATCTGGATGCTATGAAAATAGATGAAAATTAAAAAATCTAATATCTTAATAGGAAACGTTCTAGGAAAATATTGCAAGACAAGGAATCAGATTGCATAAATTTAAAAATATGTTGACTTCAAAATTTATAGACAATAATTATAGAGAGGCAAAGTATGCAACTAATTATATTAATACAGTATTTTATTGGGTGAAAATAAATAATAAAATAAGGTTTTTCATGCGGAAACTAAATAAATATACATTATTACACATCAAATTGAGTCTTAAAAATTTAGACTAGAAATAGAATTTATTATTAATTTAACTCATAAGAAAAATAATAATAACACATTTGATTTAATGTTTGAAATACAGAAACACAAATTTTTAATCTATTATCAATGATTTGAAATTTTTACGATGTGTAATAAACTTAATATTTTATTGGATAAATTATTGTTTTAAAACAAACGAGGAAATATGCGAGGTATTATCTAATAAATTAAAGAGATTCAAGTGAGAGGGGATATAAGAAAGATCCGAACGCGCGTTCACAAGCACGCAGCTACGCCCCTAATTTCGACAGCCAAGCGACTATCAAGTGTAACGCGTATACTTTGCAATGTATAATATCCCTACTCTGAAGCGGCAGAGTAGAAACGTAGCGGCAAGCGCCGCAAATGCGAAGTAAAATTATACCGCACTTGCAAGTGTTTAATTGAAAAATATTCAATAGATTGTCGCGTTCGCCGAAGACAATCTGGAATGGCGTTGAGAGGCCCAAGTAACCTGATGCATCCTTTCCTTTTATTTCCTTTTTCAGGTCATAATTAATATTAAAATCATTTATGAGTAAGCTGCTGCATACGGACCCGAATCTACAGAGCAAGACGTCTCTGTAGTGTACGGTCTAGCTCAGCTTACTGGCTTGTCAAAAAAACTTTACACTCAAAAAGCGATTTGTTTATTGAGTACCAAGATCGTACTCTATAGACAAATTGTAATGGCTAAATCCGCTATTTTGTCGGCGTTTGTCATTAAATCGTGAATTTTAAAGAACGATTCGTATTCAACGCTGATTAAATGGTAAATTAGTAAAAGTACTTGTATAGTACAAATAATAAGTGTATCATATTCGTGGTAATTTGTTAAAACACGTTTATGACGTCACAATATCTAGTTTAATTTATATATTTTTTATGATAAATATAAATGAGAACTATGCAATATATTTTTTTTTGTTACCTTTTATTTCAATAAACATTTAATGTATTTTAAACGAAAACATTAAACTGGTGAATCCATTTTTATAAGTTAAAAAGTCGGAGCGTCTACTGTATTATTAACGTATGTATAACTTACACATTTATTTAACTAACGCTGATCCAGATCTCAGATCTTGGATCCGAAAGACCTAGATCTTAGATCCGAAAGACCCGGATCTTGGATCCGTGAGATCCGTGAGATCCGTAAGATCCGTGAGATCCGGATCTTAAAATACTCGAAAATTCGGAACCAGTTGGCAGCCCTAAAATAAAGACATTTCTTATCTATTTTCCTTCTTCTTTTCTGTAACCTGAGCATACGATACTGATGTAGTCAGGCATGGCGTCCTGGTTACAAACGGATTAGCTTTTTCCATATACTTATGAACATAAAAAAACACATTACACTTAAGGGGGTGTAAAATATCGACATCACAGTTTTCCAAGTTATTGGTTCTTAATCCAAGATTTTTAAAAATATCTCTATATTAAAGTCTTCCATTTCTACTAATAAAGAGCCTAATATAAAGATATTTCTGAAAATTTTTGAATAAAGAAAAAAAATTTGGAAAACGGCAATGTCGGTAACTATGTAGAAATCATATACCCTATTACATCCCCTTAAACTTATATATTAGAGCGTGGTTGTGACTGTGCAATATTCATTTACTTTCCTTTTGAAGTACGTGTCACGGCTTTAGCGTGCACATTTTACGTGAATTTATATGCGATTCTTTGTTACATGTAATCAAATCATTTGTAATGTATAGTTTAATTTATTAATTTTAAAATCTAATTGAGTACTAAAGATATCGTACCAAGTACTCTGGAAATTTCTAATTGTCATTACTTGTATAGAGAAAATAGATATTTTTACGTATTGAATGTTACTCGCCTAAAGATTTGTGTATTTGTCATCTTAAACAATAAGAGTAACGTTGTACAATATCATACATCAAATTACAACAATTAGAGACTTGGCTTTTCTTCAATAAAAGTCAAGTATATCATTGTTATTACAAATAAACTTGGTTTTCAACAATCAATAATTTAAATATTAAGGGGATGTAAAATACTGACATTACGATTTTCCATATTTTTGATTCTTGATCCATATTTTTAAAAAATATCTCTAAATTACAGCCTTCTATTTTAATTAATAAAAAGAATGATATAGAGATATTTAGAAAAATTTTTTAATTATGTTTTAAATATATATCTTATTACATCACCTTAAAAGGAAATAAAATCTACGCGTTATTTAATAAAATTCCCAGGTATTTGTGGGATTCTTTTCTACTATGAGCTACATTAATATATTTGAACAAAGTACTTACTGTATACTAAATACGAAATTTAAACGCAACCGAAAGTTTAACTGTTGTGTCTTTTGACTTAGTGTTTTATGTCATCAGAGCTTCTCTCTTAGTATAAGGGTATATAAGATTACAAATGACATACATGTCAATAATATGATTGTACGTTAAATTAATTTTGATTTATATTCTACTTGTATAAGTATTTACAAAGAAATGTTTGTATCCATAGCTACAAGGATGATCAAATGATTATTTAAGTTTGCGATTACTTAAAGTCTTATTTGCCTACGAAAGTAATTTTAATTATAATAGTAACAAATGTTGTTTAATTCATAATTCAGTTTCTAATTAATAAATAACATTCAACTATATGATTTTTTAACTTTCTACAATAGTTTTTGAGTATTAAAATCGGATGTTTGTGTTTAGTATGTGACAGGTTATTTTCAATAAGAAAAATGAGTCATACTTGAAAATATATATTAAATATGTATTTTAAACTGTCATAACTAATTATTTATGGCTCTAACCACTAAGATCCAAGATTTATTTCAAAGTTCATATAAAATGCAGGAAAATAAGCCCTCGAAAAGCAATTTCCAAACTGTCGAACAATGAGTAATTCCAATTACCATGTGATGCATATAAGAACCAATCGGAAAACTTTAAAATTTAGATCTATAAAAAATAATGCTCACTCTCCACCTTATTTACAACAAAAAATTTTCATATGAATTCCCCTTTAAAAACATCAGGGTTTTCAGAGAAAAAATAATAAAGTTGAAACTTTTCCAAAAATTAAAAAAAAATTTTTAATTTTGAGGGTCTATAGTTCCTTTTAATCTAGATCCTTGAAAATTTTTCCACATATTTAAGGTAACAAAAAGAATATATTCTCAGAGTTTCAACGATTTTTATTTTTTTGCCCTTCCAGTTGGTGTGAAACACCCGCACACACATATATATATATATATATATATATATATATATATATATATATATATATATACACACATATATCTGTCTATATTGGAAGTTTCTGGGATGAAATTTGGTATGTATTGAAAGTTTCCGGGATTTTCGTGTCTTTCTGGCTTGCCCGGAAAGTCTGTGTATGTAATGACAGTTTCCGGGCAGATTCAGCTTAATTCACAATGTGAAAAAATGATAAATTTATATAGAAGGATGATTATTTCTTTACTTCTGCAAGCAGAAAACGAGTGCTAAAGGTCCTCTGAACCAATCAGAGACACAGGTGATAGATAAAAATTAATTTACACAGGTTTGGGAACCAAAAATAAAACTTCCCCCTCGCCTGATTGTACAAGACCTTTACAAATCCCGGAAAGTTTCTGTTACATACAGATATATATATATATATATATATATATATATATATATATATATATATATATATATATATATAAGTACTCGCTCACACACACAAAGATAAACACACACATATACACATTTTTTATTATACACAAAAATTTTGAAAATTTCTTGTGATTCTGCATAATTTTTTTCAGATCTGATATTTTTATGCAATATACGAAGTTCGAGGAAAACGGATATTGATAGAAAATATAATTATCTACAAGAATCACTTCTTACAAAAATTTTTCATTGATCCAAAAATTGAATCAGCCTTTGTATCACTTTTTTCCTTACCCAGCTTACTGTGCGGAGGTGTCAAAAAGACTGCGAAGGTTTATGGTTGCTTCGTTAATTAGTTGTTTAAGAGTCAGTCGTATAGCTCTGTCCTTGTTTTATGTAAATTTTTTTTATAATTAATAAATTAAATATTTTTATACAAAAGTAAGAGTTGAGCTCAATAGATTTAAGAACGAGCAAACGATTCTATTTTATAAAAAATTATAAAATTTTAATTTTATTTTCCAAGTATGGTATGAAACGGAAAAAAATGAAGTTAAATTCAATTATTTATTCCATTTTGTACTAGACTTGGGAAATAATTAAAATTTTATATTTTTTCATAGAATAGAATCGTTTGCTCGTTCTTAAATTTATTGGGCTCAACTCTTACTTTTGTATAAAAATATTTAATTTATCAATTATAACAACAATTAATATTAGATAAGGATAGAGCTATACGTCCGACTTTTAACACGTTGCTCCTTGGATGCTGTCAGACGTTCAATAAGTTTATTACATAAATGAGTGGAAGGGTTATTAAGAGGGTCATTAATAACGTCTTCAATCTTCATGGCGACACGGGTTTCTAACTGGGAAACGACAAAGTGAAATTTTGTTACCTTAATTGTAATATTTTATATTGCGAATTAAGAATCTGCTTGCGCAAACCATACACTTGATCGGTCAATCCAAAAAAGTGGTAACTTCACAGTAGCCCAATGAACAGTTAGCGTTCAAAAATTCGCATTTACCACTAAATCCGCTGCAGGAACTCCATCATTATTATGTTGTTGTTCAAGCTGCTTTTGTTGTTGTTGCTCCTGTTGTTGTACCAATTGCTTGGCCAATATCTCATTTTCCTCTTCAGCCATTTCATTTGAGCACAAAGGCTAGCATCAAGATCGTCCTGAAGAAACACCATAACTCTCATTCTACTTGATAACCTTTAATTAATATTCCTGTTATTAACAGAGTCTTTTACAATTTTATTTCTTTTTGTCGAGATCACTAATAAAGTAAATAAATGTAAGCTAAAAAATATTTACAAATAATAAAATATAGTTAAGTTTATTTGCGTCTGTTTACAACAACGCCAGAAAGTAGTCTGACAACAAAACAAAAATCGATAAAATAAATAGAGAATGTCTTGAATATGGTTCCACCAACGTCATTTATTAAACCTTCAATCATCTGTTTTTCACGTTTGTCGCATCTGTCATAGATCAAGTTTTACACAGTAAGCTAAATATCTTTATATAGTGGATTGGCTTCTCTGCTTTAAGTAAAAGCTTGCGCATTTATCTTCGATGCACAAAATTATAACCAGCATAGTGTGCATTGGGTTGCTACACACGTTGATAAGTATGGTACAGATACGTACTTTGATAGTCTTTGTAAACGACTAAAAATTCTAAAACGTTAGATTTTGAGAAATTTTTGAAAAATTTTTACAGGATTTGCTAGAAAACAACACCATTGTCAAGAACTTTGTAGAAGAAACTTGTTATGCGTACAATGATATTTGGGTGTTTCTCATTCGTTGAACACCTTTTTTCCGGTATCCCACTAACTTTTGACTGTATAAAAGAAGCTGCATTTACTCGGTCTAGCAACAGTTGTGTGATCGACAGTAGCAGTGGTAGCAACAACAAAACTCAAGCAAAATGGCTGGTCGCAAGAGAAGCTTGGAATAATCGTTTGGTAATGATTTAGCGTATTTAATAAGACAGAATAATAAGAAAAATTATTGGCAACAGCTTTCATCGGTGGTATAAGGGTTAAACAGCTCTTTTGGAAAAATTGTCCAGGTAGGCCTAGAGAATATAGGTGATAAAAAAAGAAGTGTGTTTCTCGAGTCCTTGTGTGGATTTCATTTTCAAAACCTACCTCTGTCACTCAACAGTTGGAGGGAGGGGGGGCACTAAAGCAAGAATTTGATGAAATTAAAGAATTTTTCACTTGTTGCATTGAAGAATCTATGTTGGATCTGATTGATTTTCACGGGAGAGCTTTTGAATTGATAACCAATAAGGTTCAACCCGAAGGAGAAAGGAGTGGTGGATCGGCGAAAAAATATGACCGACTTAGTCTGCATTAGTATTCAAACGTGACACGTTTAGACGTCCAAAAGATTTATTGGAATGTATTGATTATAGAATTTAATAATTTAATATTGTTGCAAAATCTGTAAATTATATATTAAGAGAAATGATGATCTATATAAAAAATATATTAAAACGTAAACAAGAATCTCAATATGTACATTATAATTCTGGCGATATAAAAAGTGCAACGTGTAATTTCAATGATAATTTTGTAAATGATCTCGACGAACTATTAAAAAAAAATTATCTAGTTTCAGGAAAACAAGACTTATTTATAATTATATACGAATTTATTATTTATCTTGTATACATACTAATTAACTGTATGAATGCCATGTTGTAATGTATGTTTTTTTTATTAATGATAAATGTTTTTAAACTTAAAAACTAAAGTATTACAAACACTTTATCTATTATCAATTTTCAATCCTTTATACACACGGTAATATTTGCAAATAAATTAAATTTTTATGATCTAATAGAAAATTATGTTTCTACTTAGATTTGTATTCTTTCTATTATTAAAAAGTATTGTATAATATATCATAACATTTTTAATTAATAATTTTAAAATATCGATTAAAATATTTTTCATCTTCACCTTTATTTTCTAGGTGGAGGTAAGTAACCCTTCGTTCAATTGTTCGGGTACTATGCGTAAAAATCCCTATTTCGCCTTTCTAGAGGTCATTGATCCTCTGGTCAGTTAACTGGTCAGTAACTTTTGGGTGGTAGGGAGAAGATGATTTGTTTTGATGGTTAATAATGTCCCAATAATTACTCTGTGATCATTTACTATCAAAAAACTTTATTTTTCAGCTAATACAAATAAATCCACAATCCACTCATTACATTACAAACAGTATTAATCATACGGAAAAAAATTCAAGACTTGAAGAAGGAAATGGATCAGATGAAGATCAAATGGTTATTTGTGAAGATACATCGCCATTAGAGGTTGATTTGAAGGATAAATATAGTGTTATATGTACTGATAAAGTTCGTTATAATATGAGTGGAAAATGTCTGACACTTTCATCTGATCGTTATTGTTTAAAAAATGAAGAAGTTACTTGTCGTCCAAAACCAATTAAAGGTAAGTTTTACTGATATTTCGAAATTTTTATTTATATTATAAACTATTCTTTTAAATAAAATAACCAATGATCATATTCTATAATTAAGATACTTTACGTTTATTCACTTATTTAGAACAAAGAATTATTTAATCCCCACTAATACAGTCTTTTTAAAGATTATATAAAAAAAAAACACTTTTTTCTTAAGTCGAAATCAAAATGTTTAAAAATTGAAACAAATACAGATAATTATATACAAGGTGTTCATAAAGTATGGAACCTTCTTCTATTTCAAGAATAGTTGATCGAACAAAAAAGGACCTCCATAAAAGTTAAAAGATTTGTCTTGGGCGACCCAACGGTGACTATCAATTTCACGTTTACCTTGATCTTGAAGGTCATTTTGAGGTCAAATTGAGATTTTCAAACGACACCCAATAATTTTGACCTCAGAAATAGAAAGAGCAATAAATTCTACATTTGGGTACGACCTTGAGTTTAACTCGAGGTTAAGATCATGATCGCAACAAATTCTATTTTTAAAACTTGAAATTGACTTCCAAGTGACCTTAAAGTTCAAGATCAAGGTCAAGAAGGTCACCATTAAGTCACCCACAAAAAGTCCTCAAACTTTTATGGAGGTCATTTTTTTATACCATCAACCATTCTTTGTATAAAAAAGGGTTCCATAATTTATAAACTCCCTGTATGGTCATATATCAAAATATAAGCATCTTTGTTCTTCATCTATTAGTAAAAAATTAATAAAATTCTGGAAAAAATATAAAAAAATATTTTGGATATTGTTTAAATATATTTTATCGGGTGAGAAGAAAAAGGTTACAACTCACAAGTAAACCTAGAGAAATGGAAATTTTAAATCTTCTCACAACCTTTGCGAATGAATTTTTTTTGGAGAATATCCATTCAGAAGTAACGAGTATAGACTAACTTTTTGATTAGACCTTAGAAAACTTTTTGCGTAGGCTCTACATCACGATAAAATGGTTAAAAATGCAACAGTCGGTTATAAAATGGTCAAGTTCAGAGAATGCTTTAAAACTTTCTAATTTTAAAAGTTACCGTCTCAAGATAAATTCTAATATTGCATATGAAAGTGTAGAAGCATAGCTTCAATTTGACACCTTATAAAGTACAAAGACGTTATTTCGTCTAAAATAAAGTCTTCTTCAAAATTTTAAAAATATATATACATACATAAATATATATAAATATATGTACATACTTTATTTTAGACGCGATAACGTCTTTGTACTTCATAAGGTGTCAAATTGAAGCTATACTTCTACACTTTCATATGCAATATTATAATTTATCCTGAGATGGTTACTTTCAAAATTAAAATGTTTTATAGTATTCTCTGAACTTGACCATTATATAACCGACTTTTGCATTTTTAACCATTTTATCGTGATATAGAGCCTACGCAAAAAGTTTCCTCAGGTCTAATCAAAAAGCTAGCTTATACTTGTTACTTATGAATGAATATTCTCCAAAAAAAAATTAATTCACAAAGGTTATGAGAAGATTTAAATTTTCCACTTCCCTAGGCTTAAAGCGCTGAAAAAAGTACCAACTTGATTTTGCCCATTAAAAAGTACTAACTCAACTAGGCAACAAAAAGGTTACGATTCGGCTTCGCCCATTTAAATTCAAATGGGCAAAGCCGAATATTAGAAGATTGAAATAACTATAAATCAATTCTTACAAAGAAAGTAATTTGATGTAACAATATTAAAATCTTAGTGGTAAAATAAGTATGTACTATATATTTATATAAAGTGATACCGGTCCGCTTTTCCCGGGGGTCTGCTTTACCTAGTTTCCCCTATATATATTTATAATAGGGGGTCCACATAGCATCAAATATTTCGGTAAAATATTTTAAAATATTTCATCGAAAAATTTCAGTACAAGCTTTCATAAACATTTCATAAATATTTCAAAGCAAGATTTATAACGAACTTTTTATTTCTTTCAATGAAAATTTTCATAAATATTTCATAAACATTTCATGAAATATTTATTAAAATATTATTGAAAGATTCCACTGAAATCTTTCATGAAAGATTTTGTAAAGCTTTATTATATATTTCACATCAGCCATAAGTAGATCAAAATCTGAAATATTTATGAAATATTTTATCAAACTTTTCAGAAATGTTTCAATGAAATATTATTGGAAACTTTCAAATAAGGCTTCCTAAAATATTTTATAAATATTTTAGCAATATTACTCAGCAAGATTTCTGATATCCCAAAGCCGACTTATAATATTGTTGAAACATTTTACTGAAATCTTTCATGAAAGATTTTATAACGTTTTATGTAATATTTCACATCCACCATAAGAAGATCACAATCTAAAATATTTAAAAAATATTTTATTAAACCTTTCAGACATGTTTCAATGAAATATTTTTGGAAACTTTCAAGTAAGGCTTCCTAAAATATTTTAGAAATATTTTAGCAATATTACTCAGCAAGATTTTTAATCTCCCAAAGCCGACTTGAAATATTGTTTAAATATTTTACTAAAATCTTTCATGCAAGATTTTGCAAAGTTTTATGGAATATTTCATTTCCGTCATAAGTGGATCAAAATCTGAAATATTTATGAAACATTTCATTAAACTTTTCAGAAATGTTTTAATAAAATATTTTTGGAAACTTTCAAATAAGGCTTCCTAAAATATTTATGAAATATTATTCAGCAAGATTTTTAATCTCCCAAAGCTTACTTGAAATATTGTTTAAATATTTCACTACAATCTTTCATGTAAGATTTTGTAAAGTTTTATGGAATATTTCATATCGGTCATAAGTGGATCAAAATCTGAAATATTTATAAAACATTTTATTAAACTTTTTAGAAATGTTTCAATGAAATATTTTTGGAAACTTTCAAATAAAGCTGCCTAAAATATTTTATAAATATTTTAGCAATATTAATCAGGAAGATTTGCGATCTCTCAAAGCCGACTTGAAATATTGTTTGAATATTCCACGAACATTAACATTTCGTAAAGGTTTCCTTGAAATATTTGTGCAAAAATTACTGGAATATTTCAATAATCTTTCATGATAGATTTGTTTGATGGCGATAGTGTTGCAATGAAAGATTGTAGAAATCTTTAATTGCAACTTTTAGAAATATTTTCTTGAAATATTTCAACAATATTTATTTGCAAGATTTTTGATTTCCAACTCCGCCGATAGGAGGACGCGCGTTAAATGCGCGTTTTGTCCCCGAGTGGTTGGAGGAGACCTTAGTATGTAAGGCAAAAGCCAGCTGCTTCGTGCAAAGACACGCAGCGCTTATTTTGTAACAATGTAAATGCGACTAATAAATAAATGGAAAACATGTGTGCGGATATGTATCAATGTATATGTATAATGAGTTATAATATGATATAGTATCATGCAATAAAAATATGTTTCATAATTACAATTCATGTAAATTCGACTTTATAAGTAATGTGGATATGCAATTAATCTAGAAGTGTAATGCGTTATAATACTAAATAATGTTTCCTGAAATAAACTTTAAATCTTTCATGAACATTTTATAAAAGATTTTTGTTGTTTCCCAAACGTTGCAATGCAATATTATATCAATATTTCTTTAATATTCATTAAAAATATTCACCAAAAATCTTGATGAAATCTTTCATAAATCTTTCAAAGAAATATTTATTTGCCATTGCACAGGCGGACATAGCGAACTTTCAACAACGTTTCAATGAAAAATTTGTGAAATATTTCATAAATATTTTATAAATATTTCATGAAAGATCTATATGTTTGTTTAATTATTGCTTTCTTGTTAAAATCTTGTTAAAATCTTTCATAAATCTTTCAGAGAAATATTTATTGCTCATCGCACACGCGGACATAGCAAACTTTCAATAACATTTATAAAAATTTAGTAATAAAGGTAAAGATGTATGAATTCTAGTGGTGGACGAGCTCCACCAATATTTAATTGAGTGAAATCGCTCTCACTATAAAATTTATTGAAAGATAATTGTTTTAAGATACTTATAAATTGAATATTTTTTACCTTGTAGTACTTCTTAAGTAGATTGATGCTGAGAACGGGCAGACAAATGAATTTAACAGAGGGCATATCGTAACAAATGGCACGATATGTAAATATATATATATATATATATATATATATATATATATATATATATATCCTCGAGGTTTATTAATATCCCTTAACACTTTTAATACAATAGATTTTTATATGCGTATATATTTTAATAATCGATATATGTATATGTAGTATTAGTAATTGCTTTTGAAATATAGAACTTACGGGCAGTGTAAACTTGTTACCAATAAGAAACCCGGGGTAATGTCCCGAATGTCATTTGTTTCATTTGGCTTTTATACTCATATTTGTTCATAAGATTTATTATCTTTTACATCAATTTTATTTTTAAATTTTCTTGAAGTTTGATAATATGTTTCGTAATGGTTTTTAGGATTTGTTTGGTAATTTCGAAATATGCATTTTAATTTTTAACTTATGATCTACTAAATTTCGCTTAAGAGCATGACGAAGCTGTCCGCCTTCTAATAATATTTCCAATCTTAACTTATAAATAAACGATGCGTTTAATCGAGTTTTTTTACTACAAAGAAAAAATTTGTAAGATTAAACTCTAGTGCGGACAACCCAAGAAATCCACCAAAATATTATACATACAAAGTTATAATAAAAACTTTCAATGTATCGTATTTTAAGGTTAGGTTTGTCGAGTTTAATATCTAATTTCCAATCAAAGCTCATAAAAAAATAACAAGTCCAAATGATTTTTTATTTTAACAAAAATTATTGTACTAACATAGTTTTAGTGCGGACAAGTCATTATATTTGTTTAATTTATGAATTTAAAAAGATATTGATAAAATAAAAAAAGCAAAACTCAATTGCTGCAGCTCCGACATGCCGTTAATAATGAAATAATGCGACTTTAAATTGTGTTGTTATTAAAAAAAAGAAGAAAAATTTTTTTAAAATGTAAATTTAACAAATAAATATTATAAAATACAAAATCAGATATCATTTTTTATTTTACGATGTTCGATTAACCCAAATACTTAGGCTCTTTGTGCTTACCGTAATTCTTTACACTTATTGGCAAAATATCCTTGATGGAAACTGATACCTTTTTTCTACCATCTCTAAAAGGAATTTCAGCTGAAAGTTAACTACCTTAATATTATTTGAACTTTAGCTAAATTAAACTGAAATTTATCTTTATCTTAAATTATCATAAAGTTAACTCATTTTTACCTCAATGTTAGCTAAATTTATGCTGAATTGAAGTAAAAGTACCTTAATTTCAGCTGAAATAAAGTTAAGTAATTGGCTTTTTAAAGTCTTATTTTTTTTGTTTTTTTATGAGGAAAAAATATACGAAGTCTCTAGTTGGGCAGCCTTCTCAAAGTTACTTAATTGTGCAAAAAAGTCTGAATAAATCGTTATTTTGGATCAATGATGAGATTCGTGATTTTTTTCTGAAAAAGTATTGATTTTTGGGACAAATGTATGAAAATGTTTTTTATTGGAAATTGTATGTAAAATGTATGTAAATTTTTGTAAACCATTATTTGCTAAACATCACAAATTATAAATGAAATTTTGAAATTTTAAAATTTATTTTTTGTTAAATTTTTAGTATATATGGTTCATAATGTCTTAAATGACAATTTGTAAAAATATGTTTATATTCTACACATGATTTCCAATAAAAAACATTTTCATACATTTGTCCCAAAAATCAATACTTTTTCAGAAAAAAAATCACGAATCTCATCATTGATCAGAAATAACGATTTTTTCAGACATTTTTGCACAATTAAGTAACTTTGAGAAGGCTGCCCAACTAGAGGCTTCGTATATTTTTTCCTTATAAAAAAACAAAAAAAATAAGACTTTAAAAAGCCAATTTAACCTGCTCGATTTTTAGATATACTAAATAGTATGTTTAAATCGATCAAGTAAGCATAAAAATCAGTATATTATAATTTGCAAAAATTCAGGTGAATCCTACATTTAATTTCCAAGAAAAAGTATTCTATTAAGTTTTAACGAAAAAATTGATAGTTTTTGAGGAAAAAATTCATTAAAATATTTATTTAGCAAAAAATTTGGAAAATTCGAAAAATTCCATCACGTTTAAATCCTGACCCCTTTGACCTGGACCTCTGAAATTTTTTTTGTATATCTTGGGTATCAAATAGAACATTTTCACAAATTTTCGACGAATTCAATTTTTTTGTTAGGTGAGTTGACGTGAAACGTCCCATATACATATTAGTTATATATATAACTTGAGAGTACGAAGAATGAATACAGGCGAGAATAAAGTGTTTGTCGCTTGAGTAGCAGACTGACTGCTTCTCAAGCATCAAGCGCTTTAGTCAAGCCTGGATTCAGAATCCTTCATACTCCCAAGTGACGTACATAAGTTTATGTCGTTGTAGATCGTATGAGGAACTATAAAAATTATTTTTGAAAATTATTGATATATTTTTTATTAAAAATAAGTAAATAATGTCATTATGCATACAAATATTTTATTAAACTTTTTAAACTATTAAAATATTAACATTTTTAATATTAATAATATATATTTTTTATTATCCCATAATTGATATATTAATAATAACAATAAATTTGCACATTCACGTACAACTAACTTTGAAAATTGAATTTTAAGAATTAACTGTTTAACTTCGAGTATTTTCAAACAAAACATTCTTTAAAGTTAAAATTTTATATGAATTTGTGGGAGCATTGACTAATGACATTCTTTGGTTTTCACTAAGCTACGAATCGATGTCACTCGCGTCGTATACGGCCATGCTGAGCGATATTTTGACGATATTTAACTATCTGATATTCCCTTAGGGAGTATAGATCTGTCAATACTCTCTTTGGGAGTATTGACAGAGAGAATATCGTCGAGATATTAGCATAAACGTATGCAATGCTTATACAAATTTAGCATGGTCTATAGGTATTTTACCGAATAACACCGTAAAAGTTGGTTTATATATATATATAGAGAGAATATATATATATATATATATATATATATATATATATATATATATATATAGAACATATATATATATATAGAACATATATATATATATATATATATATATATATATATATATCTTTGCCATTACCCGGTAGTTCTCACTTTTTCGAGGCCGTGAAGGCTCTGTGTTTTTATTTTATTTCAAGTTAGTTTGGCCAGTAGGACTTTTCTAAAAGGTTTTTCGTGGTCTCCGGGTTCTACTCCTCGCAGAGAAAATAGAAAAAATTTCCGAATTTTTCTCGAGGAATCGAACTCCGATCCTCTTGAGCGTGAGTCAAGAGCCTTAGCCCCTGCGCTACCGCCCTTCTTGCTGATGGATGTGTATGTGTACATGTACAATACAACTATACCCTATCATAGCTGTACATATAGCTACATATTATAAAAAAAAATATATAAATAAATATTTTTTTCGCATCCTAACCTCAAAATCGCAACGTCTTTTCTTATTTTCGGCTCTCATACGAAAAAAATCATTATTGACCTCTGGTGTAAAGGCTGTTTTACGAAACTCGTTACAGCCCTCGTTACGTAAATCCAGCCTTTCCACCCCAGTTAATAATGTACTATTTATTCATTAATTTATTTTGTCAATATTTTTATAGTTATAAAATGTTAACATTTATACAGTTTAAATAGTTATTTCTTTTATTAATTAAACCAATAGATAAAAAAAGCAAAAATATTAATTTGATTCTCATCAATTAAAGATATTACTAATAAAGTGTAAATGATTGAAAACTGAATATAATAAATATTATAATGAAAATAACAGTAATAAAAATTATAATGACAATAATAATATTGTATTGGACAAGTTCAATAGTAAAATAATAAAGGACAGAATGGAAAAAAATTAAAGAAATTAAATGAGAAAGTTCTAGCTCGAAATAGTAATTCTAAACTGATTGGTTGTATAGCAAATATAAATTTCGATGAAAATGTAATATCTGAATATAACATTGGTTTCATGACACATACGTGCAAAAATTATAAATAGAGATATTTATCCGAAATTAAAAAGTATTGTTAAACAATTTATGATACGCGGTCCCTGTGGTATGCGAAATGTAAATTGTCCAGGCATGGATAAAAATACGAAACAATGTACTAAAAATTTTCAAAAAAAATTACACGATACAACAGTATTCAAATTTAATGGATATCAATTATACAAACGTAAAAATAATGGCATCGAAATAATTTTCAAAAATAAATTTACCGAAAGAGTTGCAGATGATGGATTTGTTGTTCCTTGTAATCCTTACTTATTATTGTAATTTAATGCACACATAAACGTAAAAGTATGTGCCTCTGTACAATGCATTAAATATTTATTTAAATATTGTTATAGAGGTCATGATTGTGCATACATTAAAATACGCGAAATGAATGTTGATTTTCAACCAGAAAATAAAGACGCTTTTTAAAATGACAATCATGAAAACTTGGCATATGAATATGATGAAGTATAGCAATACATAAATAGACGATATTTATGTCTGCTCGAAGCAATGCACAGATTTTTAGAATATCCTTTACATGTTATTTCACATACTATAAAACGACCAAGCATTCATGAAGAAAATCAACAAAATGTATTTTTCAAAGAAGGAACCGAAGAAATGATCATGCAGAAAAATGTGGGAACAACATTAAAACCACATTTTAAATTAAATAGAGAAGATTTACTTGTACCCAGAATACAAAATTTCTATACATTTGACGAAAAAGTGAAAAAGCGGAATAAAAAAAAAGGACACGAGAACTCACAAGGAGAGCACCCCACCTCCGGGAAACGGATTCGGCTAAGACTGCAAGATATGATTTTTTGATGAAAAAAAATTATCCCGTGTTTTTTTCTATTCGTAGGATAGGCCCCCTAGACAAGGATATATACATTTTTTCAAAAATATGGAGAATGAGAGCTTTAATTTAAACCTTGTTGCACTGAAAAAGCTTTTGTGGTTCAAAAGTTATAGGCTATTAAAATATGGTAATGAAATAGTTTAAGAAATTGATAACATTCTATATGCTGAAAGTATTAAGTAAATATGAGATAATATTTAATTAAGAATAACTTTTGAACAACAAAAGCTTTTTTAGTGCAACAAGGTTTAAATTAAAGCATTCAATTCATGCTTCATTTTATTTTGTATGCATTTTTTATAAAAGTCTTAGTTCTTTGGTTATTTAAATTCTTATAGAAGCTCTTATTCTCCATATATTCGAAAAAATGTCTATATCCTTGTCTAGGGGGCCTATTCAAAAAGAAGAAAACACGCGTGTTAATTTTTTTTATCGCAACATCATATCCCACACTTCCAGCTGAATCAGTTTTCGAGGGGTGAGGTAGAATGTATTTCGTAAATCCAAAAGATAAAGAATGTTATTTCATTCGATTACTACCATAACATGTCAAAGGAACATCTTTTGAAGATTCACATACTATTGATAATGTGGTATACAACTCATTTTATGAGGCAGCTAAATCTAAACAATTAATTAATGAAGATGAAGAATGAGATAGATGTTTGGATGAAGCATCATTTACAGAATTCTCTTATGCTCTTTGTGAATTTGCTTTTATTTACGTTTTTCATAATTCTATAAATGCACAAGATTTATATAAAAAATATAAAGATTAGTTTTACCATCCTAAATACAAAAAAGATGTAGGTGAAATATTGGCATCGAATGTTATTCAAAATAATCTACATGTCAATGGATTATCTTTAAACGATTTCAATTAATAATTTATCTAACTTAATAAGCACATACACTGAGAGAAAGATTTCATAACTGTTAACTTAGCATATTAACTATTAAAGTATATATTGTAGATTCTAATTAAATATACAAATCTTAATAGTTGAAATCAAATATTAATAGTTAAGAAATTATATTCTTTCTAAAGATACGTAAAGTTTTATAATAAATATATGAAGTTATTAGCTTTATATATATATTAATTATTAATATATAATACAATAAATACTAAGAAAACTCAAAACTAAAATCAAATATACAGATATTTTAACAGTTATTAAACTTTTCTCTCAGTGTATATAGAAGAAGATAATGATGAAACAATCTTCAATCATAATATTAATATTTTTAATGAATTAAGAACGGTAATAAGTTTCTTAAAAGAGAAACAAAAGGAAATTTTCAACTTTACTATAAAAAGTTTAAACAACAAAAGTAATGAAAAATGTATTTTTATAGACGGACCAGATGGAAGTGGAAAAAGTTATTTACTTAAGGTTTTAATAGTTTATTTCAAATATCACAATATACGTTATTCATGTATGGCTTGGACAGGTATAGAAGCGAATTCACACCACATTTAAACTAATGTTAAATATAACAGATTCCAAAACATGTAATGTTAAGCCTAACTCTGCAGAAGGGAAAAAATTAAAGGAAACACAAATAATTATTTGAGATAAAATATCCATGACTTCGAAATTTGCTTTTGAGGCAGTTGATCGTCTTTTTCAAGAATAATGCGATGTAGACCAACCTTACGGCAGTGAAACTGTAATTGTATCAGGAGATTTCAGGCAAATATTACTAATTGTTCGACATGGAATCCATATAAGCATTATAGAAAATTTAGTCTAATTTAGTTCATTATGGCAAAATTTTATGCATACAACATTAAGTAAAAATCTGTGAGTTTCAGATAATGATAATAATTCTAAACAATGGTTATTAGATATCGGAGAAGACAAACGTTGTAATCTTTTTGAAGATGATAATGAACTAACTAGGAGAGTGTCACACCTCCGGATCACGGATTTTGCTCAAACTTCGGGATAAGTTTTCATATTTTATCATCTGAAAACTTATCCCTAAGTTTGAGCAAAATCCGTGATCCGGAGATGTGACACTCTCCTAGTAAGTGCTATACCAGAAAATTTTATCATTAGAGAAAATCTTGTCGAAGAAATATTTGGAAATACAATAAAAATAAAAAATAAAAATCTAACAGAAAAAGTTATTTTTGCTTCTAAAAATAATGATGTTATTTAAATCAATAATGATGTTTTAAATATAATGGAAGGAGACTACGTTGAATATTTAAGTATTGATACAGCCGAAGATGTCAACAAAGAAAATTATGAGTTTATGTTACCTACAAATTTTTTAAATAAGTCAATTCCCAATGGACTTTCACCTAATAAATTACATTCAAAAATAGAGGCTATCATAATTCTTTTAGGAAATTTAAATGTCAATGAGGGACTTTGTAATAGAACAAGGTTGATAGTAAACAAATCGTTTAAATATTCCATCCAAGTGGAATTAGCAAGTATTAAAACAAATTTAAACTAGTTTTTATTCCAAGAATAAGTATACCTCCATCTAAGGAAGAAATTCCTTTTAATATGCAATGAAAATAGTTTTCTACTAGACTAGGTTTTGCAATAACCATTAATAAATCCCAAGGACAATCTTATAAAATAGTTGGTAATTATTTACCTTTACCAGATTTAGTCATGGACAATAATATGTTGCTTTTTTGAGGACAAAATATAAAAACAATTTGAAATTATTTTTTAGCAAAAACGCTATAGTCAACGGAGAAAATAAAAATGATCAGAACACGATTTATACAAAAAAATCGTTTATAAAGAGATATTGTAAATTCTAATATATTTCAGTGTTCGTGAAATCGTTGAATTTAAATACATACTAAAAAATATATATCAACTGTTCAAGCAGTTGCATATTAGGATGCGCTGTTGAATCGGCTGCACATAGGGATGTATTGTTGAATCGGTTGCATATAGGAATGCGATGTTCAAACAGCTGCATATGGCGATGCGCTGTTTAATCGGCTGCATATGGGGATACGCTGTTTGATTGGCTGCATATGAGGATGCGCTGTTGAATCGACTGCATACAAGGTGCTCTGCTCTGTTTAATCAGCTACATATCGAGATGCGCTGTTTAATCGGCTGCATGTGGGCATGTGCTGTTAAATTAGCTGCTTATATGTTAACTATTATGCAAATGGGGATGAGCTGTTGAATCAGCTGCTTATATCGACGTGCCGTACGAAGACTATCACTCCTAAACAATTTTAAACGAAAAAAATGATATTTCAATGTATATAGACGAAAACTATTATTTCAATTTTTATGTAAACGAAGACTATCACTCCTGAAAAATTTAAAATGAAAAGAATTATATTTCAATGTATGTAGACGAAAACTATTATTTTAATTCTTATGTAAACGAAGACTATCACTCTTGAAAAATTTGAAACGAAAAGAATTATATTTCAATGTATGTAGACGAAAACTATTATTTTAATTTTTATGTAAACGAACACAATCACTCCTCAACGAAAAAAAATATAAAAAATAACTTTTCTGCGCTCTTTGTTAGAAGTGATAGTCTTCGTTTACATAAAAATTAAAATAATAGTTTTCGTCTGCATACATTGAAATATGATTATTTTCGTCGCAAATAGTTCAGAAGTAATAGTCTTCGTTTACATAAAAATTAAAATGATAGTTTTCGTCGTATCTTGTGGAAGTGATAGTCTTCGTCGCAAATCTGAGGGTGATTGTCTTCGTAAGCACCGTCGATATGTTGAATATTATGCAAATAAGCGTCTGGAGCGGAGGCTATTAAGAAAACATCAGAAGAAGACGCTCCACTGATGAATTCTAATAAAAATAACAGGCTTGGATAATACACTTTGTTAATATAAAGATTTAAGTCAATATGGGTCCATATAAAGTACGTACTTACAATAAATTAAGAGTATATTCGCATTAAATGTAAATTCAAATGATTAAGAGTAAGAGAATACGAGAAAAAAAGGCGAATCGGGAAAGTATGAAGAAGCAAGTGAGAGCGACGAAGAGTAAAGCCGATAGAGGAAGAATGAGGAAGGGCAAGGAAAAGCAAGAGAGATCGAGAAAGATCAAACGAGATCGAGGAAGAGCAAGGGTGATCTCATAAGAGCGAGAAAGAGCGAAGAAAAGTGAGAGAAAGCGAAAAAGAGCGAGCGCGGGCGAGAACGAGCGAGAGAGAGCGAGGGAGAGCAAGAAAAAGCGAGAGAGAACAAAAAAGAGCGTGAGAGTGCGAGAAAGAGAGAGAGAGAAAGCGAAAGACAACGAAAGAGAGCAAGAGAGAGTGATAGAGAGCGAAAAAGATAGGGGGAAAGCAAAACAGAGAGAGAGAAAGGAAGAGAGAACGAGAAAGAGTGAGAATGAGCAAAAAAGAGCAAAAGAGAGCAATAAAGAATGAGAGAGATAAAGAGAGAGAGAGCGATATAGAGCGAAAGAGATGGTGAGAACGCAAAATAGAGCGAGAGAAAGCAATATAGTGTGAGAATGATAGAGAGAAAGCCAAACGGAGCCAGAGAGAGCGATATAGAGTGAGAAAGATAGAGAGAAAGCGAAAGAGAGCCAGAGAGAGTGAAAGAGAGCGATAGAGATAAAGAGAAAGCGAAAGAAAGCGGGAAAGAACGAGAAAAAGCGAGAAAGAGTGAAAAAGCAAGAGAGAGCGATAGAGAGCGAGGGAGATAAAGAGAAAGTGAAAGAGAGCGAGAAAGAGAGCAAGAGAGAGAGAGAGAGAGAGCGATAGAGAGCGAAAGAGATGATGAGAACGCGACAGAGTGCGAGAGAGAGCGAGAGAGAGCAATAGAAAGCGAAAGAGATAGAGAGAGAGCAATAAAGGGCGAAAGAGATAGAGAGAAAGCGGAAGAGAGCGAGTGGGAGTGATAAAGAGCGAGAGAGATAGAGGAAAAGCAAAAGAGAGCAAGAAAGAATGATGAAGAGTGAGAGAGAGCGAAAAAGAGCAATAGAGAGCGAGAGAAATAATGAGAACATGAAAGAGAACAAGAAAGGGTGAGAGAGAACGGGAGAGAGCGAGAGAGAACGAGAAAGAGTGAGAGAGATAGAGAGGAAGCGAGAGAGAGCGATAAAAAGCGAGAGAGATAAGAGAGAAAATGAAAGAGATCGAGAGAGCGAGAGAGAACGAGAGGGCGAAAAAGAGCAAGCAAAACGAGAAAGAGCGAGAACGAGTGAGGAAAAGAAGGATAAGGGAGAAGGAGTTGAAGGGGAAATGAGCGGGAGGAAGAGAGAGAAGCTGGAGGCGTGAACAAAAAAAAAGATAGTGCAAATAATAATAGTGAGAACAATAATTAGAAAAAATAAAAGTCACAATTATTAAGGCCCAAATGAGGTCCAAGATAATAAGACCCAAAAAATAATACCCAAAAAAAGCTCATGAATAATGGATACTGATTATATAGGGCTAAATAAAGAATTGCTATTCTTATTACAAAAAAATTATGCACATTAAAAGGAACCGGAGAAAAAGGTGGTTTAAGTTTAATATAATAGGGGAAAAGGTTCGGTTGTGGGCATGGTTTGGTTGTGGACACTCTTCGTTTCTACTGACAGAAAGCAGATGAGTTTTTCTTGACAAATGTCATTTATGTATTATAGCAGTATGATATTTTATGCCAAATATCAAAGCAAACAAACGCGTCTGCTTTGTGCTGTAAGCAAATTAATTTTTCTGTGCTTGAAAAAAAATCACAAAAATTTATTTATACTTATGTATACTCTTTCAAAAGAATTACAAATCGAATTTAATTAATGAAGCTGAGTATAACGCACATTTATTCAGTAGGAATTTATTCCTACTTTGTGATGTAATATGGATTGCAACCAATATCTTAACACCAACAATTTTGCATGATTGTTCACAACTAAACTAAAATCTTTTTTGGTTTGGTTGTGGGCATTTAACAAAATTAACAAAAAAAAATTATTCTATTTGACGTAATCGATTTTGTCCCTTTGTTGGTAATTAGCTAAGGTTTTCATTTTCCTATAGACACCTATAAGTCCAAAAATATGTACTTGGTGAAAAGTTGCACTTGATGAATAGTAACAAAAAATTTTTGTTTAAACGGTTTCAAATAAATAGTAAAGTGCATCACCTTCAAGAACACCATTGTCTCATACAAACGAATGGTAATATTAGTAATAAATTGTATTTACAATGTGATAAATATATGGAAACTAAAATTTGTTAAACTTGTAAATAGTTGGTATTTAATAAAAATTAAATATAAATTCTTTTTTGCTTTCTCATAGAGAAAGCATTGTATCGATAAAAAAAATTTTATTCTATTTTTTTATTAATTTGTACATATTTGAACTCGAGGAGTCGAAAAAAGTGGTTTCCAGAAAATGTCTGTATGTATGTTTTTGTGTGTGTGTGTGTGTGTGTGTGTGTGTGTGTGTGTGTGTGTGTGTGTGTGTGTGTGTGTGTGTGTGTGTGTGTGTGTGTGTGTGTGTGTGTGTGTGTGTGTGTGTGTGTGTGTGTGTGTGTGTGTGTATGTATGTATGATGTCAGTTAGTAAATTGTATCTCGAAAACTACTCGATGGATTTGCTTTTGATTTTGCATGAAATTTATTTTGCTGTCTCACTTGCTGGGAAGCTATTGATAATTGGTTCTTCTACACTGAAAAACTTTTCGTACGAAAACACTATGATGTAAAGCAAAAAGTGTTTTGGCACGAATATATTAACGCTCTAGTTTACGAATGTTCGTAGTTATTCAGCACGAAGATCGTAGTGCATGAGCTGTAGAAAACGGTACAAGTAAAACCCTCTGACGCTCGAAGTTAAGGGTTATGAATTTCGTAGAATATATGATTGATGCTAATATCATATGTGTATACTTTGAATTTCGTAGCTCAGCACTATGAGCTTCGCAATAAAATCACACGAACATTCAAAACTCGAAAAGAGAGTTAAGTGCGGCTCTCCCACTCCTTCACACAAAAAGCAAATGAGGGGAAAAGATAAAACTCACGCTTTATGAGAAAAACTGCCTCGATTGAAATGGCGTTCTTTAATAACATACATATTATTTATATATACATATAAAATTAAAAATATATTTTAATATTTTACGCAATCTAAGTGTAAAACAAATTTAAATAAGCATTTTGAAAAGCCAATAATTCAAAGAAATTATTTAATCTATTTGTTAAAATTGTTCTAATTATTGTGTCAGGCAAATTTTCCTAATAATAAAATGTTAAGAAATATTTTTATTGTTAATCTATAGTTCTATTATATTTTTAGCATAATAAATATAACTTAATTTTTTGTAAATATTTATTTCGTTTCAATTAAATTTAAATTATATTTACATTAAAACTTCTTAACAATGCTATTGGTTTTAGTTTTTATATAATAATAATTTGATGTAAAGATATATTTGTTATAATTCTATTGAAGATAATAGTATATACATGTAAGCAAATATTTTATAACTACATTGATAGTAAATATATATTTTAATGTAAATATAATTTAAATTTAATTCAAACGAAATAAATATTTACAAAAAATTAAGTTATATTTATTATGCTAAAAATATAATAGAACTATAGATTAACAATAAAAATATTTCTTAACATTTTATTATTAGGAAAATTTGCCTGACACAATAATTAGAATAATTTTAACAAATAGATTAAATAATTTCTTTTAATTATTGGCTTTTCAAAATGCTAATTTAAATTTTTTTTATACTTAGATTGCGTAAAATATTAAAATATATTTTTAATTTTATATCTATATATAAATAATATGTATGTTATGTAGAACGCCATTTCAATCGAGGCAGTTTTTCTCATAAAGCGTGAGTTTTATCTTTTCCCCTCATTTGCTTTTTGTGTGAAGGAGTGGGAGAGCCGCACTTAACTCTCTTTTCGAGTTTTGAATGTTCGTGTGATTTTACTGCGAAGCTCATAGTGCTGAGCTACGAAATTCAAAGTATACACATATGATATTAGCATCAATCATATATTCTACGAAATTCATAGCCCTTAACTTGGAGCGTCAGAGATTTTTACTTGTACCGTTTTCTACAGCTCATGCACTACGATCTTCGTGCTGAATAACTACGAACATTCGTAAACTATAGCATTAATACGTTCGTGCCAAAACACTTTTTGCTTTTCATCATAGTGTTTTCGTACGAAAAGTTTTTCAGTGTAGCGTAGTTTTAATTTTAGAGTCATTTATAAAAAAAAAATTTCGATTTTTCATTTTTTTGTTTTTTTTTGTTTACTATTCGATGAATTTTCTTCAAAATTTGCATGGAAATTATTTGCGATTGCCCAAATAAAATCAATTCCTAAAAACTGATTTTCTTAGCTTAGTTTTAATTTTAGAGTATTTTGAAATTTTTGAAAAAAATATTTATATTTATTAAGCTAATAAAATCTTAAAAACTACTCGATGAATTTACTTCAAATTTTCCATACGATTCAATTTTTCGATCAACTAGTGCGGAAGCTATTGAGAATTGGTTTTCTTAGTGTAGTTTTAATTTTATAGCCAATTTAGTAATTTTAAAAAAATTTCGTTTTTTCATTTTTTTTGTATTTTACGTAAACTACTCGAAGAATTTGCTTGAAAATTTATATGGAACTTATTTTTGACTGCCAAAAGAAGAAAAACTTTTGGAAACTGATTTTCTTAGCGCACTTTTAATTTTAAAGTATTTTTAATTTTTTTTCTATTTTACGAAAATCATTCGATAGATTTGCTCCAAAATTTATATTTAAGTTATTCGCTACTGCCTAAAGAAAACAAGCTTTAGAAAACTAATTTTCTCAGTACAGTTTTGATTTTAGAGCATTTTGAAAATTTTCCAAAAAATTTTTTATTTTTATTTATCTTCTATATTGCGTAAATCATACTATAAATTTTCTCCAAAATTTTTGTACAATCAATTTGCTATTATCTGAAAAAATAAGCTTTTAAAAATTAATTTTCTTAGAGTGGTTACTATTTTAGAAAATTCTAAAGATTTAAAAAAAAATTTCGATTTTTTATTTCTTATTTTTTTATTTTACGTAAAGTACTCGATAGATTTGTTCTAAAATTTGTAGGGAAATTATTTACAACTGCCAAAAGAAGGGAAATTTTCAAAAATTGATTTTCATAGCGTAGTTTTAATTTTAGAGCATTTTTAAAATTTTGAAAAAGAAATTTTGAAAAAAAAAATGTTATTTATTCAGCCAATTAGATCTCGAAAATCACTCGATGAATTTGCTTCAAATTTCGCATACTATCTATGTTTTTGTATAAGTAGACGGGAAGCTATTGAAAATTGGTATTTATATAGTAGTTGTTTTTATAGAGCAATTTTAAAAATTTTAAAAAAATTTTCGATTTTTTATCTATTTTGTATTTTACGTAAATTACTTGATGCATTTGCTTTGAAATTTGCATGGGAATTATTTGTAACTGCTAAAAGAAGTATGACTTTTAAAAACCGATTTTCTTAGCGTAGTTTTAATTTTTAAAAATTAAAAAAATTTTTTTTTTAATTTTCATTTTTTATTTTTTTTTTCTATTTTACGTAAACTACTCGATAGATTTGCTCTAAAATTTGTATACAAGTTATTTGCTGCTATCTTTACAAAACAAGCGTTTAAAAAATAATTTTCTTAGTGTAGCTCTTTGATTACTTTTTTTGATTTCTGATTTGACGCTTTCACTAACTCTTTTCTTACATCCTCACTTTCTCTTTGTTCTTTTCTCTCAGATTAATCCTCATTTTTACCCTATTTTCATCCGTCCTTGTCTCTTTCTTCCTATTTACTAATCATTCTCTCACATTCACTAATTTTTCTTGAATAGCAATTGTATTTTATATTGGAATCAGATTTAAAAAAATCAAATCAAATTACTTTGACTCAATGAGCTCTATGAGAAAGCATTGCGCCAAAGCACTTGGCAGCGTTTTTCCTTTACGTTTTCAAAATAACGTTGAGCATTATTTTTTATTATTATAATACATTATTTATAATTTCATAATCTTTTTTTTTAATTATGGAAAATATTTTTTGAAAGATTTAAAAAAATTATGTAAAAATTTTACAAAAGTTTTTATTCTATAAATCCATAAATTTTGTCATATTTTTATGCAAAATTCGGGTATTAGGAAATTTATGAAAAAATGCATACGTAATTATTTACTGAAAATTATATAACTAGTAGTGTAGGATATGAAAACATTTATTGGTATTATTGTAAGCCTATACAATTTTGGGGTTAAAATAGCTTAGAATTTAAAATCTATTGAAATACGTTTTATAAGTTTTAATAAAGTATAGTGCTATTTTAGACTAGGCGCCCATAACATAAAAAATTGCGCGATTTATTCCCGTCCGCCAATTTGAGTTTAGATAATAAAAAAATTTTCCTGGTTGATGTAGACCATTTCGAAGTATGACCCGTGGATACATCGTATTGTAAATGAATTACGAAACTGTAAAGAATTATCTGTTATTGAATAATTTGTTACCGTCTGCCACCTACATTACACGAAAATTGGCTAAAAAAAAAGTTGGCGAACGCTTATTTATCGTTAGTAAGTTTTCCATTCTCTGTGCCAAAATATAAATATAATCAATGTTAGAGAACGATTTCCTTCCGTCTGCCAATGCATCAGGATATTGTTTTAATCTTAAACGTATAAAAAAAAAATTGGCAGTCATTTTTTGTGTATATTAATGCGTAGGCGTTTGATAGAAATTGTATCATATAACATTTAAGTGCAACAATTTGTTACTGTCCACTATTGAATAATTAAATTAATTTATAATAAAAAAACTACAAAAACATTGTTGGCAGATAAATTATAAGCTCCCGTCTGTCAATTGTTAAATGAATAGTTAACATAAAAATTTGCTCAAATATCAAATGGCAGACAAAAATCTTATATAGTATAAAAATAGTTTGATTGTAACAGTGCAATTTTTCGGTTTAATTATTTTAAAATTGAATCAATTAGCAAGAACATTAGCTTCCGTCTGCCAATTGTTATATGAGAAGTTTATATAATAAAAATAGTAATATCTCCATTGGCAGACAAAAATATTGCATAAATAATGAATATAGGAATACAAAATCAGAATTTTCCATTTGAAGCATTAAAATAATAGTTACATTGAAAAAATTTCCAGTGAGAAATGTAGAATCAATTATTAGATATTAAAATACTTTTGATCTCTTTTACAGAATCATAACCATATTATATCAATACGAATATATATATATATATACTATTCAAGTTATTATTAAAAATGCTAAATGATATTTGCGCAAATAATTGTCAAAATTAAAAATTTTATTAATATTTAGGATATAACTATTATTAAAATAATTGATAAATTTAATTGGTTTGTACTAATAGTACCGCTCAAAAGTTTGGAAACATTCTTATTGAAGCCAGTCGAACTTTAAAAGGTCATAACGGCTTGACCAATTGAAAAAAATAAAAAAAGATTTTGAAAGATCTTGATGGATACTATCGATTTATGTTAGGCGTATTGCCATTTTTTATGAAAAAATAAAATATTTTGACGTATTAAAAAAATTTTTTTTGATATTTTTTTTTTAAATCAATTATCTGTAACTTTTTGGGAAATAAATGGATCAAAAAAATACGTAAAGCATTTTAAAGAAGAGCAAATTTTTTTAAAGTTTGATGTTTAGCAACTTTTTCCTACATTTCGTATGTGCGGAGTTATAAGCGTTCCAAAAATAAATTTGGACAAAATCAACTTTTTTTATAATATTTATTTAAGGAGATGTAAAACGGACACTACACCTGTACTTATAGATATTAGCTTTCTTTCGATTTCATTGCTGAATTTCCAGAAAAGAAATGTATTAGCTTGTAGTATGTACCATGATGATTATTTACATAAATTTTCAAATAAATTCATTCATTAGTTTTTAAGATATTTGGATTTCTGTACAAAATTGAAAAATGTTAATAAATAATTTTGGAACCCAAAATTCTCAATAACTAATGAATGAATTTATTTAAAAATTTGACCGAATAATCTTCATGGTAGATATTACAAGCTAATGCATTTTTTTTATTGAAAATTTTGCAATAAGATGTAAAGATCATGAATATTTATGAGTACAGGTGTAGTGTCCATTTTACATCCCTTTAAGTAAGGTGTATAGCCAATTATACAGGTGTTTTTTTATTGGTTGATTTAGTTTATTTTCTTTATTATTGCATTAATTTAACATTTTAGAAAATATAAACATTTTACACAGTTAACATAAATAATAGTTTTTACCAATTCATAACATTTTTTTAAAACCAACAATGTCATAATTAAATTCTCTTCAAAAATTTTGATGATTAATTAGATTAATTTATACATAATTTTTTTAGTTTAATACGTCCGAAACAATAAACATATTTGTCAGGAAATTTTGTGTGTGTGTATATATAAATATATATGGGACATTTCATGCCAACTGAGAGAGCAAAAAAATATAAATCGCTGTTATTCTAAGAATATATTCTTTCTGTTACCCATTTTTTTAATGAAAATCCTGATGTTTTAGAGAGAAATTCATAAGAATACTTCTTGTTGTAAATGAAGAGGAGAGTTAGCATGATTTTTTACAGACCTGAATTTTTAAGTTTTGTATTGGTTCTCACACGTATTACATGGTAATTGAAATTACTCATTATTTGCCACATCAGGAATTGCTTTTCGAGGGCTTGTTTTCTTCTATTTTTTATTAACTTTAAAATAAATTTTTGATTATGTAAGAAAGAGCTACCAATAAGGAGTTATGCCAGTTTGAAATATATATTTTCATGTATGATTTATTTTTCATATTGAATATAAATATATATTTTCATGTATGATTTATTTTTCATAATAAAAATAAATTATACATGAAAATATATATTTTAAACTGGCATAACTCCTTATTGGTAGCTCTTTCTTACACAATCAAAAATTAAAAAATTTTTTTTTTGTATCTTTGCGATGAAAAACAACATCCTGATGCATTGACAGACGGGAAATCTTTTTCTAACACTGATTATATTAACATTTTGGCGCAGGGGATGTTAAACTTACTATCCATGAAATTTGTCTACCGATAAGCTGACTTTTTCTTAGCCAATTTCATGTGATGTAGGTGGCAGACGGTAACAAATCATTCAAAAACAGATAATTCTTTACAATTTCAAAATTTAATGACGATATGATGCATCCACGGGTCATAGTTTGAAATGGTCTTGATCAATTCGGAAAATTTTTTTATTATTCAAATTCAAATTGGCGGACGGGAGTAAATCGCGTCATTTTTTATGTTATGAACGCTTAGTCTATTTATTAATATTTAAAATTTTGATTATTTTAAAATGATAACTTTTTTATTATTCTTTTTCCTTCTAATAAATATGTTCCATAGATTAAGAAAGAATCTACATTTATTTATTTATTATAAAATTGTTCAAATATCTTCTAATTTTTAGCAATAGTATTTAGACTTACGTATATAAAATTACCAGTTTCTTGTTGTAAACATTTTTTAGGTTAGTTTTTGATCAAATATACTTGCTTTTAAAATTAAACATAAAAATTAAATAATAAATTTAATACTATACAAATTATCAGAACCGTTGAAATATTAACGTACTTTCCTTCTACATTGAATAGTTAGCGATTGTAGCGCCACGCTACTAGTATACGTCATGCCTTTTCTCTGTATAACGAGTTAGTATGGCCTTTACAGTTGTAAAGTAACAACGTGTGTCTCCATATGTTAAGTAAATCTACGTTATTAAAATACTAGTTATTATTTCGCACTACCCAATTCCCTACAGGTTATAGGGCCAATGTACGCCTCACTACGCGAGACAAATAATTAATTCTTAAAAATCCTAACAAAAGAAGTTTCGATTCGTACGTTTTAATTTTCTTCGCGAGTGTGATGGAAAGAAAAATGGTGGGTGCAACCACGCACATTGAGAAACTAGGAAAAGACAATTGCTATACTTGGAAACAACACGCCGAGGCCGTGCTAGCAAGAGATGATTTCTGGGAATACGTAAAAGGTATAAACCAAAAACCTGAAGCCATTGCCTTAGCAGGCAGTAATGCAGCCGAAGTAATGACAAGAAACACACAAATTCTTGCGTGGGAAAAAGACGATCGCAAGGCTAAAGCTGGTCGGATTTTGGCAATTTCGCTATCAGAACTAAGTCATACAAAAGGCTGTAAAACCTCTAACGAAGTCTGGGAAAAATTTGAACAAGTTTATATGTCCAGTGGTCCTGCAAAAAAAGCAACTTTGTTGAAAAAAATTTCATTCTCTAAAATGAAAGACGGAGAGCGCATAGCTGAACACGTAAAGAAGTTTGTTAACACGATCGATAAATTGAGAAAAGTCGATATCAACATTTTGGAATGCCTCTTAGCTATTCTTTTGCTTTATAGTGTGCCGAACTCTTATGACAATTTTGGCTCTGCAATCGAATCACGTGATGAGCTGCCTAAGCTTGAAGCACTCAAAATAAAATTAATTGAAGAGTACGACTCTCGAAAAGAAAAATCAAACACTGACTCACAGAACGCGTTTCGAACTGATAGCCATCAAAACTTTGGAGGCACATCTACAAGAAAAAATCAAAACAAAGATTACTTAAACGACGAGAAATATATTGAAATAAATAAAAGCAAAAAAAAAATCTAAAGTACGGTGCAATTTTTGTTCAAAACTCGGTCATTATGCGAGATATTGTTTTCTAAAAATAAAAAATAAGGATGAATAAATTTTTAACAGCAAGGAACAAGTGGTGCAATCTGTTGAGGTTATATCTATTTGTGACAAAAACGTCACAAATTATGTTAGTGTTGGTGAGCGAAGAAGCGACTGGTGTATAGACAGTGGTGCGACGTCACATAAGTGTAACGATAAAAACAGTTTTCTCGATTTAAATCTAGTTGATAACGTTAAAATTAGTTTAGCTATAAACAAGTTCATCAACGCGGTAGCGAAAGGTACAGTGATAATAACGAGTGACTATAATCAAACCAAAGTGCGCATGAAAAATGTATTGTCCGTTCTTAAATTAGAATTAAATTTATTTTCAATCACGAAATATGTAGATTACGAGAACGTTGTTTTATTTGGAAAGTGAATAGTTACCTTTTGGGATGATAAAGAAAAAACCTTCATGACTAGTTGTCAAGCTGAAAATCAATGGTTCTTAAATTTCCTGAAGTAAACCTTGTAAACCCTACAGTTGTCTAACCCTACAGCTATGATTATACACGAACAAAATAACGTATTATTGAATTAGCATCGTCGTTACGGACATTTGAACGTTCAAAGTTTAAAAATTTTAAGTGATAAAAAGGTAATAAAAGGTTGTGGGCACACAGACATAGAGTATGTATGTATGAGTGAGATATACATGTAAGCGTCACGCGCAACCTGCGGTGTGCAAGTAAGCGACTAGAAACGTAACCTATGTGATATACGAGAGACACGAAGTGAGGCAGAGCGTTCTCAACTCCTGTGTAGTTAAGTATTCCTTCTCCGCTTCCCAGGTATTTTGTAACGACGACTTGGTGTAATAAAAGACTTTGTAGTTCTTATTTCAGTCTTAGACTTTTATTCCATCTCCTCAACCAATCAAGCTTCTCCGTAGTTCAGGGAACTACAGTGGTGACCCCAACAACCGTTTGGGAAGACAAAAACAGCGCAGCGCAGCTAGCAGCGAAGGTCCGGTGCAGGAAGCCAAAGAAGGCCAGCAAGGCGTCGCGAGCAAAGGCGGCCATTTTGTGAACGTGAGGATCTCATCATAAGGTTAGAGTTAAGATTTCTCACGTCGCGCTGAATTGAATGCTTCATTTAAAGAAAAAATTTCGTATACAAAGGAATTGCCAATTGTTATATATAATTAAAATATATTTTCTTTTTTCTTCCTTCTTGTGAGATACTCTGTGCGGGAGAGTAATTACCAACACTATATATATATATTAAGTAAAAATTGAGTAAATTTGCCGAAAATAGCGTATGCATACATATTTAATACTAACAAACATTATAAATGATAATTAAGACGCACAGGTAGTGAGAAGCTGGCCTCTTCTAGCTACACGTGCAAATAAAATATTTTTTGTTGTTTCTTTGTGATAAGGCAATTATGTGTTTGGTGAGGTTTAGAGATGTGTAACCAACTCATTGAATCTGTTCATCTACTTGGGCACAAATCGAGGCCTTGCCAATCACCTGTGGTTGTATGCCTTGTAGCATTAAGTATTTTGGTTAAATGTATTGAAGTACGCGTGTAGACTGGAAGGAGTATAGAAGAATTATCTCTCTCAGAAAAAAATTTTTCTTTAAAACAGTTAGAAAGTTCACCTAAAAATAAAAAAAAGGAAATACACATTTATACATAGAGGAAGTCATAATTGACGAAACAGAAAAAAAAACGAAAAATAGTGCTCGATTGTGCGGGAAATCGCAAGAAAAATTACAGAAACGCGTAGAAGATTCGAAAAACCGTTAGAAAAGTGAAACCGACGCGACGCTTAAATTCAAAGTGATTATAGGTTGAGTGCTGTGTGCGCGTGAAAATAAATAAATCGTGTAAGTAATATATAAATCGCGAACGGATAAAAGGTTTTAGTAAGATCGAAAAGAAAAATAAGTGAATTTTGCTGGCATGTTTGGGCGGATGTATAACCTCGAATAGAAATAAAATCAATTTTGTTCGTGTATTGCGCACACAATACAAATAATTTTAAAATTTTGACGATGTAAAAGTATAAATTGTAAATAGTTAACGGCGTAATTTTGTTTGTGTTTTTATTTTGCGTAGGCTCTATACACCTATTACGATTGCCCTTGAACGGTAATTTTAAGCAATAATTGTTTATTTATGTATGTTCGTATTTTCGTGTTTATTTATTTGATTGTTAGTGTAACGTAATTTATTTATTTATTTATTTATCATAGTGTCGTATTAATTTATTTATTTCGTGTATTTAATTGTTTATACAATTTAGTCAATATAAGACTAATTGACATCGATCAAGGTCAGTTAAGATTTATAGTGTAGACTTACCGTTGATCGATGGTACATAGCCTCTGATCATGAAATGGCAACCAGCGGTGTGCCCACGAATAGTATGATAGATAACAAAATAGAAAAGATTTTATTTACTGTACCGAGCAGTTCGCCGAAAGATATTGAAAAAAGAAATGAACGCGACGCGTATAGAAATAGATAATAATAGAATGCTCGAGAGTCAGGAAATTAGCAATTATAGCAATGCGTTAAGAGCTAGCGGAGCTCAAAGAATAGAGGATTTTTACAAGAATCAGATGTTGGAAATGAAAAAAAAATTACGAGACGGAATTAGGAGTTTTAATTAAAAGAATAGAATCATTAGAGGTAAACCGAAACAGACAAGATGATAGATTAGGAGCGCAAGATGCGCGCAATCGCGAACAAATACCGGCACGCGTAGATCATAATAATTTTAATAACACGCAATGGCAGAACCGGAACGAACAACAGGGTAACGTTTTAGTACCGAATAACTTTATGCAGATCCGACAAATTAATTTCCCCTTCTAGAAGCATGACCCGAAAACATGGCTCGACTTATTCGAAACGCAAGGTTAGCTGCAAAATGTCATGGACTATTCATAAACAATTTGGATAAAGACATAAGTCGCGAAACATCGAGTTTAATAATTATATTGAAACCGGGTAACAGATATAACGGGTTAAAAAAATATCTTATAGATACGCACGGTCAGTCACAGGAGGAGAGATTTAATAAGTTATTCGGGAAATGCCGGGCGCAGGGAGAAAAACCGTCCGTTTTTTAAGAGAAATGATTGACGTGGCCGGTGAAAATATAAAAAGAGAAACTATTTTAAAAGCGTGGAAATATAATCTGCCACCGAGTATTAAATCGCATCTTGTGAGAGAAATAAATTTATCCAACGAAGAAACCGTGGTAAAGAATGCGGACGAATTATATAAAAACAAGTGCGAAGAAGATGTCGGTAAGACAGTGAGCATTAACGCGATAAACCAGGATACGGTAAATAAAATGGAATGCAATGAACCACGCGTAGGTAACGTAGACATCGACGCACATATCGAGGCTATTGTTAAGAAGACGCTCGATAAAGTAGGAAACGGATCTAGAAATGATGGGGATCGCGATATAGCAATTATCAGAATAATAGAGCGAAACGTTACTGTAGATGTCACGCTCAATACGGAATAAAGGCATATAGGTGCACGGATAGATGCCTTAGCAAACTACCAACCAAGAGGGAAGGTATACAGTCCGCTTATACTCAGCGGTGAACAGTAATACATATGTTGGCGTTTTGAATGCCAAAAGTTACTTATGAGTTGCACGCGCACCGGTGGCTGGTATTGGATGGCTTTCAAAACGCCAATATTTGTTTTTCTGTCTCCCGTAAACTTGTAGTATACTGCGCCCTCACGCTTTGGCATACAGCATACACAAAGTTCTTTCAGTGTGTCAACAACCATGCGATTGGACTGACTTTGATAGAAAGCATGAGTCTGTTCCACCTGAGCATAGATCGAAATCGCCTGCTCGAGGCATAGAAAGGAGAAATAGCGTTAGAAATGATAATCGACAGGCGTCTAACAGTAGAAACCATAGTAAAGAAAAAACGCATTTAAACTCCCGTTCCGGCGGGTAGAGGGGGCAACCTTGTCGGACATAGAGAGCATACGCCTCCACGTTATTGACAAAGCAGCTAACGAAGCATTTTTAGTGGATACGGGTGCGGAAGTATCATTAGTTCCGAAAAGAAAGAATATCAGAAAAAAAAGCAAGGCGCGTGAAGTTATACGCAGCAAATAATACACAAATAGATACATACGGAATCGTCCATAGGGAATTAGACTTCGGGTTTAAGAATAAGATCAGATGGATATTCATCGTTGCAGATGTACCATATGCAATTCTACGCGGCGACGTCATCAAACACTATCATTTGCTTCCAGATCCAAACCGACGGAAGCTGGTAGATGTAGAGACTGGTGAGTTGGTCGCAGGCACCACTAAGAAAGTAGCATATGTTCAGCTGTCGGTAATTGATCCGGAGAATAGATACGCCGATATAATAAAAAAATTCATATCTGTCATAGGGCTTGAAAAGCATAAAACAAAAAGAAATATAGATGTGTAATACCATATTAAAACAATAGGGCCACCAGTCGTACAGAAACCACGGCGTCTGGTGCCTGATAGGCTACAAGCAGCCAAAAGGGAGTTTGAGAGATGGTGTAAGGAAGGCGTTTGCCAACCGTCGAAAAGCCCTTGGGCTACACCTATCCATATGGCTCCCAAAAAGAATGGTGAGTGGAGGATATGTGGTGATTATAGGAGGTTGAATACGGTCACAGTACCGGATAAATACCCAATTCCTAACTTTCACGATTTCGCGTCGAATTTAGAAGATAAAACTATTTTTCCCGCACTCGATTTGGAAAAAGCATTTCTGCAAATACCAATATACCTGGATGATGTACCAAAGACGGCTGAAACAACTCCATTCGGACTTTACAAGTTCCTAGTGATGACATTCGGATTTAGGAATGCTGCCCAAACATTCCAGCGATACATAAACCAGGCCGTGGGCGACCTAGACTTTGTGTTCGCTATCGTAGATGATATCTTAGTTGCATATTCATCAAACGAGGAGCACCAAAAACATCTTAAGATCGTCCTAGAGAGGTTGGAGAAGTTCCACCTCAAATTGAACATCGAAAAATGTCAGTTTGGAGTTAATGAACTCATCTTCTTAGGCCATTTGATCGACAAAAACAGATTCAAACCAGATCCGTCTGAAGTCGAAGCTATAAGAGTCTTCAAGAAGCCCAAGACTAAAGACGAGATGCGTCGATTCTTGGGAATGGTGAACTTTAACAGGAAAAGCTTGCCAAAAGCCGTTGAAATGCAGAGACATCTAGTTGCTATTATCAAGGATATAAAGAAGAAAGATAAACGTCCTGTGGAATGGACCGAAGATGTAGAACGAGCTTTCAAGACTATTAAACAAGAATTAGCGAATATTGCATACCTCGCGTTTCCGTCGAAGAATGCAGAAGTTAGGTTAGTTACAGACGCGTCAAATTTTGCTATGGGCGCATCGTTAGAGCAGAAAGTAGATAACTCGTGAAAACCACTAGCATTTTTTTTAAAAAAATTCACGCCCGCACAATCGAGATATTTTACGTACGATCGCGAATTAATGGCCATTTATGAAGCCATAAGATATTTTAACTACTACTTGGAGGGTAGAACATTCAAAGTATATACTGACCATGAACCGTTGACTCATGCATTAAATAAAGGTTTAGATAGCTGCACCGCGTTACAAGCAAGAAAATCAGCATATATCGCGGAATTTAATGTAAAAATCTTTTACTTACCAGGCGAAAATAACGTAGTAGCAGACGCGCTATCAAGAGTCGACGATTTCAGGTTTCCGATAATATTTTCATTAGATAAGATAGCTAAAAAACAGGTGGAACATCAACAGCTGCAGGAGATCATAAATAACCTGCAGCATCAATTAAAACTGGTTAAGTTGCAATATGGTGTAAAGAATACGCCATTTTATTGCGAAATCGCGCAAGATGTGCTTAGGCCATATGTGCCAGAGGCATTGAGAGCAGTCATCTTTGAACTCTTTCACAATAAAGCGCATCCATCTGCTCGATCAACGAGTAAGATGATTAGGAAGCAATATGTGTGGCCGAACATGAACAGGCAAATAACATCTTGGTGCAGAGCATGTATGGAATGCCAAAGATCCAAGGTTACTAGGGAAAACAAGTTTTTACCCATGAAGTTTAATGAGCCTGACGCGAGGTTCACCCACGTTCATGTTGACTTGGTAGGTCCGTTGCCACTTATCGATGGTTACAAATTTCTTGTGACCATGATAGATAGGTATACTAAGTGGCCGTTTACGACGCATCGGCTCCCACTGCCGCACGCGCTTTTTATGATACGTAGGTGTCATGCTTCGGTGCACCTGTCATCATAACAACGGATCAAGGCAGGCAGTTTGAGTTCAGCATGTTCTTAGAATTGCCGCAACTTATAGGTTGTAAAAGGGTGCGTACAACAGCGTATCACCCTGCTGCAAACGGTATGGTGGAGCGATGACACCGTGACCTCAAGGCGGCACTTATGTGTCATATGGAAGGACGCGAATGGACTAGAGTCCTTTCCACAGTTTTATTAGGATTGAGAACGCGCCTAAGGAAAGACACGGAGGCCAGTCCAGCTGAGTTCTTATACGGAACGCCATTAGCCATACCGGGAGATATGAGTGAGTTCAGAGACACAGATGTGCGAGATCATGCGATGTTTCTATAGGAATTTAAGGAATATATGAGAGATGTTAGGCTGGTGCTGGTAAGGCATAATCATGCACTAAAAGCATTCGTTTATAAAGACTTGCAGAACTGCACTTATGTGTTAGAAAGAATAAAGGCAGTGAAACCACCTTTCGTTCAACCGTATACAGGGCCATTTAAGGTAATATCGAGACACGATAATGGCCGAAATTATGTAATAAGAAAAGGAGATAAAGATGTTACAGTGAACGTCGGAAGGCTTAAACTACCATATCTTTTAGCAAGTGAGGTAGAAGATAGTGCAACAGAAGAGAATCAAGCACAAAATGTCAGTATTGAACCAAGTAGTAGTGGTAGTAATGGAGAAAATAATGAAAGCAACAATCAACAAATTGACGATTCTTTCACAGTAAGTGAAGGAAATACAGTAGTAGTTGAAGCACAAATTCATGAGGAGGCTCCACCCGCAATTGCAATAGTTAATGAGGAAGTGCATACGAACGACGAGTTAGATAATAACGAGTATAACGTACATAGCGAAAGGTATTATGACAATACAGGTAGCGTTAGCAATCCGTCAAACATGACGAATAGTAGGGAAACGGTGTTAAAAAACAATAAACTAAGTTCGAACGTAGTACAAAATGATGATGATATAGAAAAAAATAGAAAGAGAGAGAAATTCGTTCCAAATATTTCAAGGCAAAGAAATATAAATAGTATTTTAATACAAGTAAATGTAAGTAAGAGTAATAAAAAGCGTAACGTAGACGTAAAAAAAGTTAGATTTTGTACACCAGTTTCTCACTATAAAATAAAATGTAATTAGTTGTAAGTTTTTTGTAGCGAAATTGTATTAATAATGTATTTCTTTTGTTAATGTGATAGGTGAAGCTGATTAAGCTCTCCACTGATATTTGTATCGCTAAAGAGTTCTGTTAGCCTAACCAAGATGTTTTTCCTTGAGAAATTAGCCAGGAACCTATTGAATAAGATCAACGAGACCCACGATCTCACCAAAAAAGCTGACTATAGACTTGCGGAGGTTTATCTGTACGAATTTATGGATCCATACAGCCAACAATATATTGGCTGGGTAAATGCCATTATCAGGGCCGGCGCAAAGAACGCTATGAGGAACAGAAAAGAGCGCGAATTTAAGAAGCCATCTCGTTTCTTTGGTGACGAGCCCGTGTTGGATCTTTTCGTATATAACATACCACTGAACCCCGGCAGGAAAAGGTTAGAAAAAATTTCGAAGTCTTTTGGTCACGAGGACTTTCACTTAGTGAAAGTATACTTGACAGGTAGGAAAACCTGCGCAAACATCAAATGCCACACTCTCGCTGCATCAACAAGGATGCAGTGTGACGCGCTCTTGAGGAAGATGTGGATGGAAACCAAAAATGGAAATAAATTCTACCTGTCCATTAAACCGGACCAGAACGTTTCTGCAAGGGTACTCGACGAGTTTACTTTGGAAGAGCCGAAGTTCAAGGTCGTACCTCCATCTGTCGAAGCATTGCGCGCCCCCGATATCATCAGCAGGATCCTGTGGCATCTACAGCCAGTTGAAGTAATTAATCTTATGTGTGCCCTAGACGGTTTGCGAGAACCGTGCTATAAGCTGGGTGCAACAGACCTGCTGCTACATCATCGAAGGTATAAAGGAGTAGGTGGGCTGGAAAGTTTGTTCGAAGACGCAAGACAATTTGAATTTGTCAATATATGGACTGGCGGATGCAGATGGGAGGTAGAAGCTTCTACCATCAGGAAGCTAGTAAGGTACCAGAAGGAAGGAAGGAAAAGTTGCTCATCAATCACATGGATTTATCCGGTGGTACGATGACCAAGGAAGTGATAGCTGAGATATCTGACACTTGCTATGTCAAAAGTTTAAAGTTGGCCAACGTGGCTACAGTCTTCGATACGGGAATGCGTATGGAAGGGCTAGAAGAAGCCACATTTGTAAATAATATACATGTTAGGTTAAGATTTTTAGATAGTAAGTTATTATCTAGTTTAAGAATTATTAACCTCGAAGGGTGTAAGGAGCTATACATGGAGTGCCTGTATAACTTCCTTAAGAAGAATGAAGTACTGGAGGAGTTGTACTTGACAGATGTAAATTGTATCGATCGAAGCCTGCAATGCTGGAGAATTCCGGAGACAGTGTACAACCATGGCAGCGGGATTAGGATTTTCCACTACAAGTACTTGAAAAGTGAAAGCAGGGAGCTGGAATTTGTTCACGAACCAGTACTCCATTTGAATTAGTCTAGTGGAGGTGAACATAGAGAACAATAAGTACTTGATGCAAAGTGTTCAGGAGATTATTAGTAAGTCAGAGAGCTTACAACTGTTGAACATCAAAGGATTTGAACCGAATGATCAAGGTTTTAATTTTGCTGGTCATCGTGCACTGCGTTCGTTAGAGATGTCCTACCATCCTAATGTCCAAAGAACATTAAACTCCTTCAATAACACCAATATAGAAAGGATAAAAATGAATAACCATTATGGAAAGAATAATAAAAATAACAGGTGTTTTAATATAAACTTCGTATTGACGATACTAAGGAATGAACCAAGGTTCAGATTGAACATCCTTAATTGTAAGGTGAACGTGAGTCCTGCATTATCCACGGCTATAACAAGATATGATGCAAGAGTGTATAATCAGAATGGACTTCTAAGTGTGGTTTATAGAAGTATGTAAAATGTTAATTGTGTGCGCATATGTAAAAAGTGGTTAAAGGTTATGTAAATAATGTATGCTGATGTAACCATAACTAGAACTACGTATGTACAAATACAATTATGTAAAAGTGTGGCATGAGTAATTGCGTAGCGAAAAGTTGAACATTAAAAAAAATTAAACAAAGAATGTAATAAGCGCATGCTTTTTGTATGTAATGTCTTTGTTTCTTTATTTTTCAAAATGCTATGTGCGTCTTTACTTAAAATAGGGGATAGTTAACAACCGTTACATTTCATTTTAAAAAGTAGTTGAAAGCGCGTGCTCTTCGTGCGCCACGTTATTGTCTCCCCACTCTTTAGCTTGATAAATGGTGCTTTACGTGGAAATAGGAATAATTAACAACCGTTTAATTTCACTTTGATTAATAGATAGCATTCAGTTTCGGTTAATTGTTTGAACAAACAAATTTTCTTTCTCTTTCGAACGCTGTCAATTTATTATTACAATTATAATTTAAAAACATATTCTTTGTTCGAAAAAAATTTAATATCATTAATTTTTATACAAAAATACGAATTGTCGTAAAATGCAGGAAACATTGAACTAAAATTTAAACATTAAAAAAAATTAAAGAAAGGATGCAATAAGCGCGTGCTTTTTATACGTAACGTCTTTGTTTCTTTATTTTACAATATACTATGTTTGTCTTTACTTAAGGGGAGGGTAAAGTTTGTTCGGTCAAAAAAAGACAAATTTTCAATAATTTTTTTAGAGCACTTTGCTATTATCGATTTATTTGAAAATTTAGTATGTTATTATACAATATTTGAAAAGTTTTTTAAAAAATTTTGGTGAAAAAATATGAAGAAACAACGGAGTTATAGCAGTTTTTCGCCGATGCCTCGAAAAATATTTTTTTTTTGGTGACCGCGAATGCTCATCGCTGGATTATCTAAAATCAAAAAAGTAAATAGTTTTGGTTAGCTGATACCTTTCTCCCTCAAATGACGTTTCGTTTTTTTAATCTTATAAATTTTTTCATGTTTTACATCATTTTTAAGGTAAAAGGTCGATTTTTGCAAAAAAAAAAACGACTTATTTGTTATTGTGAAATTGAAAAAAAAAGAAAAACAAAGCGTCACCTGAAAGCTTTATATGTGTAGAATATGTGTGCAAAATTTTAAAACGATTGGTTGAGTAGTTTTTTTGGAACGCTGGTCACCGGCTTCAAAAATGACATGTTTGGGGAAACCAATTTAACGGGATGTCGGAGCTGCTGGACACAATTCAAGCTTTTATTATTTTATTGATATCTTTTTAAATTTATAATTTAAACAATTGTAATGACTTGTCCGCACTAAAGCTATGTTAATTCAATAATTTTTGTTAAAATGAAAATTCATTTGGGCTTGTTATTTTTTTATAAGCTTGGAATGGAAATTAGATATCAAGCTCGATAAACCTAACCTCAAAATACTATGCACCGAAAAATTGTTTATAACTTTTTATGTACAATGTTTTGGTAAATTCTGTAAGTTGTCCGCACTCAAGTTTAATATTGCGAATTTTCTTACTGTAATGAAAAAACTCGATCCAACGTACCATTTACTCGTGAACTTGGAATTAAAATATTAATAAATTATCTTAGAAGGTAGCAAGCTCCATCATGCCCTTAAAGTTTTGCACACGAAAAAAATGAAAATAATGTGAAAAAAATTGGATTTTCTTATAAAATACCTATACAGAATCATCAATGCCAGGTCCATATAGTATATTACTATCATCCAAGAGATGTAAGGCTTCTTTTTGATCCTGTCTACGCTGCATTCTGCCTTCCTTAGTCTCAAGTGCAGCTTTCTTGTCCGCTCTGTTGATCCGCAAATTGTCTGTTGTGTTCGCCCATTGATGAGCGCTTGGTCCTGAAGTGATGCCCATTTCTGCCATGAATGTGAGAAAAGCAGAGCTGCCTTTATTAAATACAAATGATGCTACATGCGCAGCAATTTCGACTGTTGTTGAAGTACCACTCACTGACTCAGAACTAATCTTCCAGACGAGTTGATTGTAACTCTCATTATTGTTCTGCGTGAATCCACCGAGACAACGTTCCAGCAGTGTGTCACTATTTAGATTTTCGTACACAGGCTTGGTGGCTTGTAAAACATCATCTGAAAGAGCAGATTAACTATGTTTAAAGAATTGCAACAACCAAAATTGTACGTTTTTAAGTCGCCAGCACCAATATAATTACGGTATTTAACTTTGTAGAGGTTCATGGAACGTTGAAACATTTCTACGATAGCATCGACCTCCATATTACCTGCCGGGCCACTGTGATTTGAAAGACATTCTCCTTTTTCTACGTGCTCTTTGCTCCATTCTTCGTATTCTGCAGTGTCTAGTTTGTTATTCCAAGTTTCACAATTATGACAATATGAACTTTTCACAAATATGTCGAGAACTTTACCCGTCCAGTTTCCAATCAAGGACGATACACCATAAAGCGAGGAACATCCTCGTTTTTTCCACGTTCCCTCGCCTGATACTGTCAATTCCGATGTTTCTTTGAGATTATTTTGTTTAGAAGTTTCTTCTTCCTCTTCTTGAACGGCAGTGGCAAAATATTTATTGGCGACAATTTGTATGCTATCGTTCATTTTTTTCATATACTTGTTATATGCAGGTTTTAAAATAAAACTACTCGCAATGTCCATGATTCCACAAAACTTCGTACAACCAGCAAGTCTGAGGCCTAAAACTCGCATTACAAATGGAAATCTGTAATTAACTTCGTATGCATTACCATTAATTCTTTCACTAGATGGAACATACTTATGCTCTTTGCACTTTTCACATGAAACTTTTATTTTAAAACCGAGACCTTCTTTTTTGCACGTTTAAAAAGATACTGCACCGTCACACGTTTTACACTTAACTAATGTTGCAATCGTTGAAAAAACAAGAAGAAAATCTACGATTTTGAAGTGTTTGTTATAGTCTACTTCGATTTCTAAGGATGCGTTCAATTCAATTTTTTAGCAGATGCACTCAACGCTCTCACTTCATCGTTCTTACGTTCGTGGGGCATCAGTCTTTTTCTCGGTCGACTTAACCTCGGGCCACCTTCACTACGACCTTCTCTACCACTTCTTTTTGGCATATTTTTGTTCAGAAATGCACAGTCACTGCGAAAACAAACTAGAAACTATACGGAGCAAGAGTTATGAAATCTGAGCTAAAATCAAACAACGCACACGACTGCTCTTCTAAACGTACAATTTTTAACTGAAATATATACTATACATCAAAGATACAGAAAGTACGTTACATATTTTGTATACCTAAACAAAAGGAAGGGGATACATACAAAACAATAGAGACCCAAACAGCTGCCGCTTATCGCTCGGCACAGGTAGCTAAAATGTGCGTAAAACTGAGTTGCAGCAAGGTTCGTTCAAACTGCTATAACTTCGTCAATTTTGCTCGGATTGATCTCAAAATTTAACACAATATTTCTGAGGTATTATAGATTTAAAATATCAAATAAAAAAAATTGAAAAAAAAGGTTTGAAACTTTACCCCCCCCCCCTTAAAAGAGGGGATAATCAACAACCGTTACATTTCATTTTGAAAAGTAGATAAAAGTAGATTTATTTCGGTGAAAGTTATTTTTACAATTATAGTTTAAAACATATTCTTTGTTCAAAAAACAATTTTTTTTTTTTTTTTTTCTAAAAAGATTAATATATAAAGGATTTTGTCCTCTATATGATTAACCTTTTTATATAGTGAAGTCGAGGGAGTCCAGCCCGGTACCCGTTTAACACATTACATCAGGCTAGACTGTCAGACCCACCATACCGAAAACTTTGACTACCGATGGATGGTCAGCCACTTTTTGTGACCAACAATTAACCGATACTCAATGAGGTCGGATTTTTTAAGAGTCGCGATATGGGTAGCACATACACTAATTTTCTTTCGAAAAAAAGTCAGAGGTGCCTGGCCAGGATTCGAATCCGTGCCCACCGCGTTGAAGGCAAGAGCTCTATCCGTTACGCCACCGCGCTCCTATCCACCGCGCTCCTATCCACCGCGCTCCTATGTTCAAAAAACAATAATATGAATTAATTTAAAAATCCTTTATTTAATGATATTCCTCGTTACACATTATACGCTATTTACAGTTTATCAAATTTTCTCCGCAATTGTGTATAGTATTTTTCATAACAACGTAACCGAATATTTTGAAGTTTCAATTTTTTTGGCACAGCGTTATGTAGGAAAATTGTTATTTTGTTAATTTAATAAATTAACAGCGTTCGAAAGAAAAAGAAAATTTATGCTTGTTTAAACTATTATCCGAAACTGAATACTATATCTATCAATCAAAGTGAAATGAAACAGTTGTTAATTATTTCTTTTTCTACGTAAAGCACCACCTATCAAGCTAAAGAGTGGGAAAACAAAAACGTTAAAGAGCACGCGCTTTTATCTATCATTAAAAATGAAATTTAACAGTTGTTAATTATCCCTTCTTCTAAGTAAAGCCGCACCTATCATACTGAAAAATGAAGAAACAAGGACGTTACGTACAAAAAGCACACGCTTATCACATTCTTTGTTTATCTCATTTCATTGTTTAATTTTTAGTTTAATGTTTTCCGCATCTTACAATAATTCGTATTCTTGCATGAAAATTAATGATAATATCATTAATTTTCATACAAGAATAATATTACATTTTTTTTAATACTATTTCCTCCATTTTGTTTGATCGAACTTTCCGAGAATTGTTAGGAAAAAAAGGACGCTACACGTGTAAAAAGCAAACGATAGCTGCACGCGCGTACGGCTATCGCCTACTTTCTGCACTAGTAACGTAAACTACTATTGATAACAAAGTGTAGACTGTATCCTTATGTTTAATTAATTATTTTGAATTAAATTAAACCGCACACACACACAGAACAATAGTGAACACACAGGTTAAATAAATTGACTCGTTCTGTATCAAGTTCTATAATTTATTAATCTTTAATTACAGACGTAGGTCCTTTTAATAAATATAAAGTTCCATCTTGTTTTATTTAAACTATATTATAATTAACAAAAACCTTTAACGTGTTTGCTCGTTGGTGAAAATTTGGTATGACGCAATACCACGCGTCTATGCTTTGTTCTAAGAGTTACGTAATATGAGACGTGTTCTCTCTTGGAGCGCCCGTCGCTAACTAACTAGATAGCGCGGCTTATTTATATGCACAGCTAAAGAAAAACGTAGTCGCGATATTCAACGCGCTACGGGGCTCACAAAAGTAAGAAAAGGTAGTGGCGCGAACAACTACCTTTATATTATAATTCATACGTAATCATAATTTTTTTTCAATATTTATTTAAAGATTATATTATTTTGTGTTAATTAATTTTTATAAACATAGAAATTGAAAGATTAAAAAAAATATTTTTATTCAAAAATCTAAAAATAATGACGAAGAATACTTTGGAATAATTACGGATGGTCGCTACAAAATAAACATTTTGCTATATAAAACATATACAAATATAGATTTCTAAATAGAACAAGGTAGTAAAGTTGATGTTATTGATGATATATAAAAGTATTTGGTATTTAAATAAATTTGAAAAACATAATTAATGACTTTGTTGATCGTATATTCAATCAAATAACATACTTTTATATTTTAGAAAATATATACATTATAATTATGGAAAATTTTGATTAAATAAAAATTATTCCAGATGAAAGATTTTTCGTAAATAATAATTTCGAAGAATAAAATTTATGAAATTTTAAATTTTTTAATGGAAACATATTAACACTTTTAATTTTTTTTATTTTCGTAATATTTTATTAATAATTATATTAACCATATACAGAAACTTTTTTTTCCATTTACAAATAATATTTATATTTTTAATTAAATTTTAAATAAATTTCCATCGACAATACACTTTTATGTATTTTTATTTTCGTAACATTTCATTTGTAATTATATTTATTATGCACGAAAAATTTATATTTTTTGAAATACAAATTGTACATTTCTTTGAATGTTCATCTTTGTAATGTTTTATTTATAATGATATTATTGTATACACGAATTTTATATTTTGTTATATATATAACAAAATATAAAATTCTCTTGCTATATCTTTTATCTCTGTCACTATGCTATTAAAGCGCGAGAATATCTGCGCGTTAAGCAAAGAAATAGAATTTTTCGCTGGGATACGTGAGGACACAAATTTGTAACAGATAACCGACAAAAAATTTCAATTGATACCTAGTAATTTTTCGAGAAATTTCTACCATTTTATTTTTCAGAAAAAAACAGCAATTTAATATTAATTTTATTTTTCGAAACGTAAAAAAAAATTAACGTCAATTCTAAATTTATTTATCTTTGATTAAGAATAATTTTGCTTCCAAAAGAAAAAAAAAATTCTTGACACGTGCTATTTTAAATATCAGATTTTAACTATAGCTAAACGCCATCTATGATATAAAATCCTTTATGAACAACGCGAAGTCTGTTTGCGCAGTGATGGATTTCGAAGATGCTTATATGATATCCAACAGCCAACTTCAGAGTATATACTACAGAATATTATATTCTGCTTATACTCTAATTCTACGGTATACTCTGAAGTTGGCTAAAGGATATCCTAATATATAGATATACATAAATGTATAAAGCATCCTCGAAATCCATCACTGTGTTTGCGTCGACGCCAGCTACACGCTCGACGCCATTTGCAAATTTCGATTTATTAGACGACCTGTACAAGCCTGATCCCGTTGACGCATCTATTCGTTGGGCGCCATTTTTAACCGACTTCAAAAAGGAGGAGGTTCTCAATTCGACTATTTTTTTTTTTTTTTTTTCTTTTATGTCTGTTACCTCATAACTCCGTCATTTCTTAACCGATTCAAAAAAACTTTTTCTTATCTGATAGAGAATGTCTACAGGAAGATCCCATACGTGTCCTATAATTATTGGGCCAATATTCGGTTTGTATGACCCAATTATCAAATTAGGAAAAAAACCGGGTATTTTGTTTTCTCATTTACCTCCTATACCGCCTACTTCCCTCTCTCTCTCTCTCTCTCTCTCTCTCTCTCTCTCTCTCTCTCTCTCTCTCTCTCTCTCTCTCTCTCTCTCTCTCTCTCTCTCTCTCTCTCTCTCTCTCTCTCTCTCTCTCTCTCTCTCTCTCTCTCTCTCTCTCTCTCTCTCTCTCTCTCTCTCTCTCTCTCTCTCTCTCTCTCTCTCTCTCTCTCTCTCTCTCTCTCTCTCTCTCTCTCTCTCTCTCTCTCTCTCTCTCTCTCTCTCTCTCTCTCTCTCTCTCTCTCTCTCTCTCTCTCTCTCTCTCTCTCTCTCTCTCTCTCTCTCTCTCTCTCTCTCTCTCTCTCTCTCTCTCTTACCTGAGCTTGAATATGTATACATGCACACATAACGATACTGTGCTGTTGAGCCTTCTTTCTTTCCTGCTATGTATTGCTTGGTGGTGTACTAATGCATGCGTTATGAATTAATAATGAAAGTTTAATGTAATTAGTGGGTCTACCTATATTTGCGTTTTTAGTAAGGGGATTCACTAGAAGATAGAAAATAAAAATTTTTTAACAAAAACAAACAATTTAAAAAATTTTTAATAAATAAAAACCGACTTTAAAAGTATCAAATAAAAACAAAATTTTTTACAAAAAATAAGATTTTAAAAACATTGCACTAAAAAATGACAAATAAAAAATTTTTAACAAAAAAAAAACCGACTTCAAAAAATGCACTGAAAAGTAACAAATAATTCATTATCTTTAGAAATTATACAAATAATTGGTAAAATACAATGTTAGAAGTCGGCGTCTAATTCTAAATCTGTGGTGCGTAAGCAGAACGACTTAGTCCATTTTTTCAAAAATAACGTTCACATTCATTGTTCCAAAATAACGTTTACATTTATTGTTAAAAAATAACGTTTACATTCATTGAGGAATTAGACGCCGACTTCTAAAATTGTATTTTACCAATTATTTGTATGATTTCTAAAGATAATAAATTATTTGTTACTTCTCAGTGCATTTTTTGAAGTCGGTTTTTTTTTTTTTTTTTAAATTTTGTAACGGTTATTTTGTCCGTTACAAAAAAAAATTAGCTTCTAATTAAATATTATTTTTGGCTAAGTCTTTAAATTTAATTTTATGCGGAGTCGCTTAAACTATAAGAAATTTACTAAATATTTTACAGCGAACTCTGATTGTGCTAGCTAATTAATCCTATTGATAAACGACAAAATCTTATGTGATATACTTGTCGCTTGCTGCACACACTGCGTCTCTCTCTCTCTCTTACCTGATCAAGAGACGCGTTGCCGGTAGCGCAGTTTTCCTTCGTGAGGCAGGTTCCAAAATACGTTATATTAAAATATATGATATTACGTAACTAAATAATTTATAACTGCTCACAAGGACCGCGGAGGCGTCGGAGTAAGCAACGGGAAATATATTTTATGTTATATATAGTCAGGCAATATAAATTAATATGAAGCACGATTTATTAGAAAACAAGATTAATTTATTATAAGAAAAATATAAATACAAAGATAAAATATGAATTAAACGAAGATGAAATAATATAATATGTGAAAATAATGTACGCGTCTAATGAGAGAGTGAGCAAAGGGAGGGCGCGTCGCAAACTAAATGATACTCACTTATGACGCTGATCGGTTATATAACCGATGATACAATATACCTGAACAAGTATCTCTCGAGGAAGAGACACTTGGATATCGCACAGTATAATTATACTTACAATAACGCACTGGCCAGCTTACACTAATTACCCACGTGCACGTAAATGCCTCTCACCCGTTACCGTAGCTTCTCCCCTGTACGTAACCAATACGTAGATGCTCTAGAGTAGGTCGGTGGAAGACGTCTCTTTCCGATCCTTGAATTTCGCTGAGCTCTGCCAACGTGGTTGCCTTAGCGTAGATCGGTGGAATCCTATACACGCCGATCAACGTATTTGCTGGCACTTAATGGCTGACCGCTAAGACGCGCGAAAAGCAGTCAAGCAAAACTCTACAGAAAGAATTTCTAAGAGTTGCAACTAGCCAATATAATATAATACGCTAGTCGATATAAATTAACGACTTTTAATTAAGACAATGTCTTGCGCTATCAAATGCGAACTTAGTCTACCGTATTATACGACTACGTGGCGAAATCTTTTAATAAGCACAGCGCGGCTTAGGTTTCGTGTTAACGCAACGGTAGCCGGAAACTCTCTGAAGCGCCTCATAGCCGGCGAGCTTCTTTTTTGCGTGCCGGTCGTCAAGATACGCACTTCTCTACTCGCCTTAGACGAGATTTATGACCGAGCGTTTATCCTATTTTAATACCTAAGCGCGCAAGATTCAAACACGGTAGAATACCGTTACACCCCTCCGCCAGACGCAGCATAACCGGGTTCCGCTGCTCTGCTTATCGCGCGGTAGGTATGCAATCATTGTCTTAAGCAATTTTAATATTTACGATTTTCTACCACTAAACAATTTTCGTTGAACACGCGTTTTTCCCGGTGAACAAACTACTACGTTTTCGCTACGCTTTAAATTGGTAGAATCTTTAAGCCTACCTCGCTTACGCCTGATCGGTTCGGACTCAGCTTGACGCATATGCTTTGCAGTTCGCGTTACGATAACGACTGTTCTACGCGGATGACCTCGCATCCTATTTGGTTTCTCGATATGCAGAGAATCATCGCTTGCAGGCGATCGCACGCAATCTAAGCCCGATCCTCCGTTAGCACACGGAGTCGCATAGATCGCAAGAGATGGGTCGCTCATCGTCTCATTCGCACGCATTGATTCCAACGGTGGTTGAGGTTGCAGATCGTCTTCTTGCTTTGTGATATATGTTTTTAGCTGCTCTCCATGAATCCGACTATACGGATCACCATCCTTGTCTAACAATCTATGTGTATTTATTCCAGATTTAGCTGTAACGACATATGTACCAACAAATTTTGGTGCAATCTTACTTACTACGTCTTGAGCAGCTGGAGAGAGTATTTTATTTCTCTTACATACTGAATCATCTATTTTATGAATTGCTTTGGCTCTACCTGCAACCAAGCTTTTTACACAAGCCTGATCAGCTGCTGATACATCAGCTAAACCAACTGTTTATAATTTTCCAATGTACAGTTGTTTAAGAGCAGCCACTTCTAGATTTTGACAAGGATCGAAAATAGGTCTAAATGCTCTTACGAAGTTGCCTTCTAGATAGCATTCTTCATTTAAGCTAGGCATGATCGCACAGCGAATCGTTCTGGTAATTCCGCCTACAGTGAAAGGGAGGTCAACATAACCTACTAGTAAGCATGATCTACCATCTGCTACTTTAACCAATCTGTCTGTAGCAGGTATTAAAGGTACATTACAGGCTACTGCTAGCTGTAACCCTAGCGAGTTCACGACCGTGCGTGATGCACCTGGGTCATACAGAGCCCTTATTCGGTAATCTCCGATCACTATCGGGAGCCGCTATCGAGCTTCATCATCGATTTCCGGTTGATTTATCTCTGCCTGCTCACTTGTCTCAACTTGACAAGTGTGAATCTGAACTTGTGTTTCCACTGAGTCTCCAGGCAGATTTTTATCTAACACCTTTCTATTAGAAGGTTCTGAGGTCTCATAAGCCTAATTGGGAACAGTAGGTACCTCATCTACTCGCTCCCTGATCCTTTTCCCGTACACAATGGGCAGGACCAGATAGTATATCCAGGTAATCCACACCGATAACATTTACGGTAACGTTTTGGATTTTTCGAACCTTTCTGGTTTTCTTGACCTGAAGAACTATCCTTTTGCTGTTGGCTCTGTTGCTCCGAATTACCGTCATCTTGAGCAGATTTTCGAGATTGCTTCTTAAAATTCAAATGACGCTCAGCAGACTTTTTTCGAGGCAATTTAAGCGCTGCAGGTCCTAGTACATTATTCTCGCTAAACCTCTTTTCGAACGCCTCAGTAAAGTAAGTCAACTTAGTCGTTATTGCAATCATCATTCTGACTATGTTAGCCTGATCATTAGCAGCTTGTTCCTCCTGTATTGCTGCTATTTGTACTTCATTGTCTTTGACCTTATTTGTTGGCCTATAAGCTACGTCAGGTAACAATGACTGTTCGGGCGGAGGAGGTGGTCTATAGACTTCTCTCCGCCTCGAGTACTAATTCAGCTTCTACAGCTTTTTCTAATAAAGATTGAATATCCGTTACTTCATCTCTTCTGACCATACGTTGAATTTCTGGTAAGAGGTTACGGTGCAATAAATCAAGCTGTTGACTAATATCAAGTAACGGAACTTGTTTTAAAATTATAGATTGTAAGCATGTAATATAATCTCATACCGGCTCATCTTTGCCTTGTGTGCGTGCATTAGCTTCTGCTAACAATCTTTGTTGGAAAAGTCTGCTATATCCATACCATCGCAATGCAGCTTTTTTAAATTGAGCCCAGGTTTGCCATGAATGCCTGTTATTTCGATACCAGGTCGCAGCAACCTCTGCGAAATCTTTTAATAAGCATAGCGTGGCTTAGGTTTCGTGTTAACGCAACGGTAGCCAGAAACTCTCCGAAGTGCCTCACGGCCGGCGAGCTTTTCTCTCGCGTGCCGGTCGTCAAGATACGCACTTCTTTACTCGCCTTAGACGAGATATATGACCGAGCGTTTATCCTATTTTAATACCTAAGCGCGCAAGATTCAAACACGGTAGAATACCGTTATAATGCGTAATAAATATTTTATTCTTAATCAATTTTAGGTAACAATTTAAAAATATTTATGTGTATCAAAACATAGTTTTACGAGAAATGAATGCCAGGAAATATTCAAAGGTTTATGCATCGTATTTGCCTATATGCGTCTATGTCGATTTGCATGCGGAAAGTTATTTATAATTTTATGATCAATTATTTTTGAAGAACATGCTGAGGGGTATTCTGAGTAGATGTTGATGGGTATGCGGAGCAAATATTATATAAAATTACAATTTTACTCTAAAGAGTTTATTGAAGGGGTATATGGAGCAAATATTATATAAAATTACAATGTTATTATGAAAAGTTAATCGGAGGGATATACGGAGGGTTAGATGAAGTCATAGATGGAGGGGTATGCAGAGCTTTAAAAGGAGGTTTACATGGGGTGGCCTTTAATTGGACGGAAATTTTTGTGGAATATTTTAATAGAGGGGTATATACAGGGGTGTACGGAGCATAATTAACAAGAAAATAACAAAATTATAATGTTATTTTATAAAGGATTATACAAAGGGGTATGTGGAGGGGTAAGTAGATCAAAATTCAAATGAACATTCAAAATTCTCATAGAGGGGATACGGAGAGGAAAGAAGCGACTTGGAGGGGAAGGAGTTCCATGGAGCATTTAAAAAAAACGCTTTTATAATGGAGAAAATACATTAAAAAGTATTTAATAAATTAATGTACTTCCTTGAAATTACATTTATTTAGTTTATTGCAACAATTAAGAAAACATTTTATAACAAAACTTTTCTCTTAATTATTGCAATGAACTGTATAAAAGTAATTTCAAGGAAGTAATTTTATGTATTTAATACTTTTTAGTGTATTTTCTCTATTATAAAAGCGTGTTTTTAAGATGTTTTTTTAAAATTTTTTATTTTTTACTTTTTAGTTGAAATTTAATTTTCTGTGAGTAATTTTTTTTTAAAAGCTCGTATATAATTGTATCTTTTATACATTCTCCTATCCTCTATATATTCACCTATCCTATATACATTCCCATATCCCCTATACATTCCCCTACCCCTATACATTTTCCTACCTCCTATAATTTCCATATTCTTTATATTTTTCCCTATACATTACCCTATCCTCTATGCATTTTCTACAACTATCAACTCGACAATATTCTACCAACTCGCCTCGACCCAAAGATAACCTCTCCACTTAAACTTCCTTGGAGATGACTTTTTACACCCGTCATCGCCGACCTGACAACGGATTATTGCATTGTCATTGGAGACCAAGGTTTGTGTAAAATTTCAGAAATTTCCATCGACAAAAAGTGCCTTAAATCGAGCGTGCAAGATTATATTAGAGAAAGACACACGTGAAAGCAAGCTTAATAAAAGCGTGTAAAAAACAGGAATTTGTCCTGGTTTTATGAAGGGGAATACGGACTTGAAGGGAGGTCGGTGGAGCGGGTCGGAGCGTCAAAGACTAACTTAATTGCATGAGCGGAGTATGTGCGCATACACATACGGAAGCTCATGCGCATATACGAGTATCTGTCCCTCTCTTCTCTCGTATGGAGAAGAGTGGGAGAAATACGCAAAAGAGTTGAAGCAAGCAGTGCGCGAAGCTCACAAGCCTCGGCACTCTTAGATCGGCTCTTCTACTGTGCGATTATACTTTACTTAAGACAACGACGGGTGCTTGGCCATGGTATTGTCTTAAGCAAGACATAGTTCGCACTTGTTAACGTGATTATTATACGTTCATTGGTATTTTGTATTTTACTTAATAATAAAGAGCTTATCCAAGCAATATTCTCATATTTTATAAATCCATGTTAAGCCCCGATTGTTAGGGCGTTTGGTTCACAACAATAACAGGCTGTTTCCTTTAATATTAAAAAATTACTAACAAACAAAAGCGAGGCCACCTAGCTATTAAAGACTTTTTAACAAATAACAAAGATAAGGAATGAAAATAGATTAAGAGTCCGCCTTAGCTAGGTAAGTCGACCTAGCTAACAACGATTCAATAACCTCATTAATTACCTAGTAAAAAGAGAAATCAATGCTCAGAAATGCTTAAAAAATAATAATAATAATATATTAACAATAAAATTTAAATTAAGAGGATAAGATTATATTGGCGCTGAACGTACAAAAACCTATAATAAATAATTGAATTTTTCTTTATGTTAAAATAAAATTAAAATACAAATATAATTGATAAAAGTAGAAAAGAATAAAAGCAACATTCATAATAGAAAAATTAAAGTAAATGAATTAATATTTAATTTGAAATAAAATAATAAATGATTCCAGATTACCCAAATAGTCTGTTCACAGGAACAGATCACAATAACGTGGAATTTCTAGAAAATAAATTCGATGAACTGATACAAACAAATAATGAGTGTAATAATATTTTATTAGAGTTCATAAAAGAGATAGATCAAAGAATAGAGAATTTAAAAAAAGTGTTTGTAATATCAATAAAAATACAAATTAACAAAATCTTGAGCTATGAAAGCAAATAACTCAGAAACAAACATATTCTTAATAACAATTGAAATAAAACATTTAAAATTATAAAATAAAAACCTCAAAAAGAAATAATATAAAACCGAAAAACAGAGCCATGGTGGCTCAGAAGCTAGAACATCCGACTCTCACCCAGAGAGCCGGAGTTCAAGTCCCGGCGAGGGCAGGATTTTTTCTATTTTTAATTAAAAGTAGTGGATGTTCTGAACTCATCGACACCGTGGTTTTAACAAAAACCATATTTATTGGAGTAAGGCAGAACGCGACTGCTCCACTACTATAGTTGAGCCGAAACGTTCTGCCAGGTTGGTGTGAGCTCTCGATGCGCTAAAAAGGATGGGTAGAGCGAGTCTCCCCGCCTGAGTAGGCCTGCACAACCAAGCACGCACACCTTCCGGGGTAAAAAGGTATGGGTTCGAACGCGAAAACACCGGAACACATAGGTGGTTGAGGAGTCCCGTAAAAAGGTTGTAAAACCTTTACGGGTATGGTACTTGAAAGATTATCTGAGATATAAAACCGAAAAAAAATAATAAGAAATTGGAAAAATTGAAAAAAATAAAATAAAATAAAGATATTAAAAAAAAAGCATAAAAATGCATAAAAAATGGTATATTAAATATCATATGAATTAATAAAAATTTATGTACATGGAATATATTTTGTTCTAAACAAAAGCATAAGAGATTGACCAAAAAAATTGTGTTCTTTGAATAAATTCTTTATGAAATAATTCGTAAAAGAAAAAAACAAAAGACTTAAAGGTTACACGGTAAAGCAAGAACATAGCGTGTTACAATGTACACAATAAAATATTTCTAGAATCTTCTGCTATAGCCATGCAAATTTCAAGTCTGGTACGGGAATAGTAGTAAGAGAATGTTAAAACTTGAGAAAAGTCGAAAGGTCAACGGTTAATAAATAGACAAAAGAAATTCTTTTCAACAAAGGTTTTAAATCTAATGAAACAAAGCATATTTCTGTTAATCTAATAAGATTTATTGAATAAAATCAAGTTATAAAACAATAATAAAAAGCGTATGTATTTAATTTTGTAAGAATTATACAAAGAGAATAAAAATTATAAAAAATGTAAACGAAATCAAGGTTTAAAAATGGAGGGAATCACGTCAACTCTCTTAGCGCTGCGCGCGAGCGCTCAATCCTGTTGTTTTAAACTCGCGTTTGCGGTATCAAAATGTATATAAAAATAATACTTAATATACTATTTTGATGTATTTTTTCTTAGCTTTCTAATGGTGTAGTCAGATTTTTCAAAATTTTCCATTTTCCTATTAAAAAAACACAACATGTGTCTTGACTCAAAAAGTCTATTTAAAAAATTTTTTTAAATATTTTTAATGGAAAGCTGATTTTTTTTTACATACAAAAAGTTGTTTTGCACAAAGGGCTAGATTATATTCCAGTACGTAATAGAACGCCCAAGAGTAGAAGTACCGTGCGCGACTTTGCGCTCGACGACAGCCGCTGGATTTGGTCTTCCTGTTATCATTTTGCTACTTTATAATTCTTTTTAAACCTGTTCAAACTCTCTAGCTTCGTGGCTTTATTTGTCTTAGTTGCGTGTTTGGATACATTATTTTCGGTTTTTTTAGTGACTTTATTTAAAAAGATTTGATATGTAGAACATAAAGACGTTTTCTTCAGTTTCAAAGTGTTTTTATTTATTGGAATAAAAGCATGGTACTGTAAAGTCCCTGGTATAGTTTTAGTATTATCTGACTGATTCCATTCAGATTCATGCAGGCTTTCACTGATCAAATTTTTTTTTCTCTTCTAAGTAATAAAAATACCTTCCAATATTAGTCCAATCGATCGGTTTTTGCTCACTACGTTGGGGAAAATATATTCTTCACTTCTTGTTCAAAAGATGATATGAAATGTGTACTCAGAAAATTTAAAGAATGCCCAATTGGAGATAGTATTGATTTAAAAGTGAGTTCTTTGATAGAAGAAGATTTATACGAAGAGATAACTTTATTGGACAATTTTATTTTTGATCTTACTTGTCTTATATGCGTTCTATGAGGTAAATTTTATCTTCATATACATATAATCCAATCAATAGAGCAAAAAAGGCTATTTTAGACATTAATTAAAGGCTTAATGAAACCTATATAGAGTTGTTAAGAGGCGGTCGGAACCAAATCGGTGACTTAGTTCGGTGCTTGTAATAAATGCTTATAATAATTTATTCATTTATTGATATGGTAAAAATATAGTCATTTCCTCTAGTCATGTATATAAAGAATAATTTAAAATAGTTAAAGCCACAAAAATATACAAAATATTGTTATAAAGCGAAAAATGCTACCCAATAATCGACACGACAGTTTTTTGCATGCGGTATATGTCAAGTCAGTTTCATATTTGCAATAAATGCTTATAATAATTTATTTACTTATTCATATGGTAAAAATATAGTCATTTCCTCTAGTCATGTATATAAAGAATAATTTAAAATAGTTTAAGCCATAAAAATATACAAAATATTATCGTAAAGCGAAAAATGCTGACTTGATATATATCGCAAGTCACCGATTTGGTTCCGACCGCCTCTTAAGGGCGATGAAAAAACATACCATATAAAATGTAACAAAAAAAACGGTAGGAAATGCTCCAGGAGGCTGCAAAGTTGGCTAAAACAGCTTTTTTAATTCTCTAAAGCAACCTATGCATTTTAGCAAAAAAAAGTAATTAATAAAAGTATTGGAGAATAAAAAAACCTACAATTTGAGTACTGCTCCGATTATTTTCGTCAATTAGTTATTGCAAAAAAGCCAAAAAACCATAAAAAATAGCCATTTCTTGGATATCAATTATTTATTGCAAAAATAATTTTTTAAATATTTTTAAACTTTTAAAAGAAAGCCTTCATAAATACAAATAGAAAGAGAGGTTGTAAAAGCAAATTGGTTAATTTGTTGCTTAGATATTCCCTATTATTTATCCCAACACGCATCATGTCTATTGCTATAATTTTTTTTGGCTGAACATATTAAGTTGCATAAGAGCTTAAACTCTTCATAAAGGTTCAAATTTTCATATTTTGTTAAGAGCAAATGAGAAAATTGAATTGCAATATTTTTATAACGCTTTAAAAAAGAGAGTGTTTTTTTTATAAATAAACGAAGCTGGGGCTTTATTTACAACTTTTACGAATTTGCTATTTGAATATTCTTATAGCTGTGTTTGAAACCAAGATTTAAAAAAAAAAAGAACTCTCTAAGGCCAATAAGAGCCGAGATAAGATTTTTTTTTTTTAAATCACAGTTACTTTGTTTATAACAATCAAGAAACGAATCAAGCGTCATTTTTTAGTTGAAGACTTATATTTTAAAAATCTATGATTAGATTTTAAAAAATGCGACTCTTTATTATTAAAACTAAAATAATAATAACATACAAATAATAACGTCAAGGTTGGAGTCGTGGTGGGGATGCTTATCTTTGCGCGTGAGAAAAGTTAACGAAGGACCCTGTTCCAATAAAATTCGTAAAAATTAGCCGTATCTCCGTAAATAATGGACCGATTTTGATGTTTTTTTTTAAATCTGGAATACCTTGAAAAATTATTAACATTGGTGCAGATAGTTTTTCAAAATAGGGTGTATTTAAGTTAAAACAACTGTACCTAATACGAACAACTTAAACGCAAATGATTGTTGTGGCTCACTAAATCAATATTTTTAGACGTGTAATGTCTCATTTTAAAGCTAAAAGAAAGAACTTTGAAATAAATTATCATGAGTTTTATTACGATCAATATTTACGAAATGCGCGCGGATTTACGTAAATGTTGTAAATGAACTTACCTTATTATTCCTCGTAATAATTACATTTGGAACCTGGAGATAAATTTAATTAAAATTTTTATTTCTTCTATATTTTAACTAATTATTATGATTAATTTTTAGTTTTAATAAATAAAAAATTGGTGAAATAAAAGATTGGTGAAATTTTTAATTCCAAATTACTTGAAGTCTGATTGAACTGCTCTACCACAGCCTTACTATAAAAAACTTCTTCCGAAGATTGTTGACTGTTTGAGGTAGATAAAATAAGTGTATTTTCACTTCATCTAAAAATATTCTTTAACATGAAGGACATACTTTATCCTTTCTAGAAAAAGAAGTATTCGGATACTAGCGTTTTAAAGACTCCGTTAGATCACCTAATTCTCTAAACGGATTTTTGGAGCAATCGTAAATAACTTTTTTGTGCCTTTCTTTTAAATCCTTGCACTTAGTCTTAACAACGAGTGATGCCATTATTATTAATTAATTCTTTGACAAAACAAAAAAAATTTTTTGTTAGACAATTTTTTTTTATTTTACTTGTCTTCTTCTTTAATTGGCCTTTCAATTTATCACCATGGGCCATCTTACTTGTCTTATATGCTTGAATGCATCAAGTCGTTAATGAGAATGCAAAAGCGAATCGTCGTCATCTAGTGGTGACATATGTCACTCCCTACAAAGGAAATTTAAATCGTGGGGGAAAATTTAAACTGAATAAAAAATTTTAACTATCTACAAAAAATTTTCTATTTTTATAAACTTAAAATCATCATAACTTCGATTCTAATTGATACGAAAATTTGATCGAGGAATTATTTTAAAGATTCTTGCCAATATTTTTGTTAATTAAAAAATAAAAGCATAAACGAATTGTAAAAAGACGTAATAGTTGGGAAATGGCATGATGCGCCATGGTATCAATGCTTTGAAATGGAAAATATAAAAAAAAACGTTTAAAAATCTGTTTAAAAAAAATAAGGCAAAATGGCATTTTTTCACCTATTCTAAAAGTTAGTATTTTTTATGTATAAAAACATATACAAATTTTAACAACAAAAAAAATATAGTTTTTGAGAAAATTGCGTTTGAAAAAAATCGCTTTGTCTCGGTTTTTTATGAATAACTCAGAGAGATCGACTCGTATCGCAAAAATCAAAATGGCATTTAAAACTAGACTAAATTTTGAACATTCTCATTAAAAACGCCCAAAAAGATTAGAAATTGATGGAGCTACGGCAATTTTAAAATTGAGGGTCATTTTCAATTTTTTGATTGAATCATTTTCAATCGTATGAATTATGCTAACCCAATTTTAACGTGTTCGTGTTCTTTTTTTAATAAATAATCAATTTCGTTCAAATTGCCAAGAACTCATCTTTTCTGAACGTTTTCTCGTTGCCGTTGTCCTGCTTAACAGATATGCAATCTTTTAAGCCTGGCATAATTCATCTTATGTCATCCTTTTCATAAAAACTTTTAACTGAATCCGTAGTTTTCACCGAAATTACTTTGCCGCGTTTTTTTCAGGAATTGAGAAAATTCCCTTTTCAGCTTCTAACTCTTTTGCTTCTCGAGCTTCCCATTCAGTGCAACCAAACTCTCTGATCAAGTCATTACGAGACCAAAAATCGGGAGCAAGAGTGAGTAATTGAATTCTACCTTGCCTTGATATCGTATTGATAATTTTCTTTGAATTTGTTCGAGGACTGTTACGCCAGCTTTATGATATTCATCACAACAATTCACATTAGCTTTCTTTGTATCCGAAATAGGTAAATCTGTCTTACGTTTGTAAATTTGCCTTCGACATGTACCACATATTTTCGCTTCTTCGGGTACAAATGGAAATATACTTCTAAAAGTTGAAGGAAAGTCAAACCGATCTTCAGACATAAGGTGAATCTCTATCTCGAGAGGATTTATGCATTTTATTTTATAGGTTGAATGCATTGTAGTTGCTACAATAAACTAGAGAAAATCGTAAGCAATAGATTTATGATTTAATCATTAAAAATTAAAATTAAAAAAAAAACGTCATCGTATGTATGCATTTCTCCGTGAAAATTCATTTATAGTTTAAAGTTTTATGTTTAATCCACCTAGCAACTGCAAAAAAGAACTAGCTTTACAAGTAAGCATGATGTGGCGGCAGCGGCTGCACTGCGTGAAATCGCACGCAGTACTTCTACTTTTGAGGGTTCTATTACATACTGAAATATAACCGGGCACTTTGTGCAAAATAACTTTTTATATGTAAAAAAATCTTAGTTTTCGATCAAAAGTATTTAAAAAAATATTAAAAATAGACTTTTCGAGATATAACACATTTTGTGTTTTTTATTAGCAAAATGGAAAATTTTGGAAAAACCGACCACACCTTTGGAAAGCTGAGGAAAAATACATTGAAATAGTGTATTAAGTATTTTTTTTTTATATACATTTTGATACCGCAAACGCGAGTTTGAAACAACAGGGTTAAGCGCTCGCGCGCCATGCTAGGAGAGTTGACGTGATTCCTTTCATATTTTTTTTTTTAACAACTTACATATTTTAAATGAAAATATTGCGTGTTATTATAATTTTCAATTAAAAAAAGAGAAATTGATTATATAATAGAAATACTTCAAATTTTAAATTAAAAAAAGTACTCAATTATTATTGCGAATTTTAATAAACAGCATTGAAATGGCGGAACAACGAAGATTTAACATTCTAATACAAGAACTAGAAAGTTTAAATCAAACTATTGAAGAATAAACGCAAAACATAGTGAATGGATGAGAGCTGTATGATATGAATTATCATTGTGGTTTAATAAACAAAATTTAGAGAATAAAATAGATCCACTAAGTGATTTAGACTAATCAATTAAGTTAAATATTGAAAAAACCGTCAATGCAGAAACGGAAAATTTAAAAGATCAGATAAACGAATTAACTGATCGTATAAAAAGGTCATGGAAGACAACAATAAAAGGTTTATTAGATGAATATAAACAGCAAAATACTATGTTGTCACAAAAAAATGAAGCATTAAATGAAGAAGTAAAAAATTTAAAAATCGAATAGAAGATGAAGCTATAAAAATGGTGAAAGATAATTTAACCCAAAGAATCGATGATACAGCTCAAGAACAAGAAGAAAAAATAAATGAACTAAGAGAAAACTTAAAATATCAAGAGACTCGAACGCAAATCCCTGAGTCTTACAACAATAGAATGAAAATTCCATTGCCTAAGTACGAAGACACAGAGGTTGAACAATCAATTAAATTTTCAAATGAATTAGAAAAATATATTGCATCAAAAAAGCTAAAAGAGGAAGAAACTCTTGAATCACACAAAAAGATGCGAATGAGTGATGGTACGTCCATCAAGATGATGTAATAACATATAAAAAATTTAAAGATTTATTTCTAGAAAGATATTTGAATGTAGATATTCAAAGCACATCTAGAACGAAATTCGAATTTGGACAGTTCTATAAGAACGGGAAATTAAGTCGCATCACTTATACCACACAAATATATGGTGTCGCAAAAGAGTTAAATTTTCAGTACACTAAAGAAGAATTAACTGAGAAAATTAGTAAGCACTTTAGCAGAAACGTAAGGCAAGCGATGCAATTTTCGCAGAAAAAAAATAAAAATACGTTATTTGAAATCTTATTAGATTACGATAATGATGATAAGATGCAGGAAAAAAGAACACTAAATCGAAATAATTCTCAAATAAACGATAAATATCAACATAAATTCTCTAATAAAAATGAGAACACGCAAAATAAACAAATAGCTTCACATAATCAAAATTACAATAATAATGATATTAATAATTATAAACAGGATAGTAAAAAAACCTTCACATAATCCGAGTATAAATGTTACAGAAGTATCAGAAAATAATAATTAACAAAAAATTCCACCGCGGGAGAAATTCAAAGCACCTGTGAGTCAAAAAATGTAAAAACAAAGCAATAAAGAATAACGAAAAAGATGGATTTGATGTTAAAAATCAGGAAAACTAGACAAAGTTGCACCTAACTTAAACAATATAAGGGGTGAGGGTGCAACTAATGAAAAATCCCCAAAAAGAATAACACACATGCAACACAGCATAAAACATGATTCAATTTATGACTTAAATCCAGGTGAAGTCTAAAATAAAATTATATCATGTCCACAAATTAAAATTAAATTAGAGAACGTAAATATAAAAGCATTAATCAATTCAGGTAGTGAGGTAACCTGCATTCCTGAACAACTTTATTCCGATAATTACGATAAATTTAAAAATTGCCCTATACTGCTAATATCTGGAAAATTTATTAAAACTGCGACGGGTACGAAGACAACAAAAATAAATAAACAAAATTTGAAGATGAGAGCATAAAAATGATATACTTAATAATTTCTAAATTAGTTAAAGATGTTAGCATTGGTTATGATGCACAAAAAGCTTCGGGTATGATAATAAATACTATGTTTGAAGAAATATTAATAACTGTTAATAATAAAGATATAAATTTATCATACGTTGAAAAACAAATAAATCCTATAGCATATTCTACTATGCAATTAACTAAAGTTAATGAAGGCGAAAATGACCATAATTCATATAACTTCATATCAGAAAATGAGAATCACTGAATTCTAGATTCTGAAATTTATTACAAAATTACTGAATTCACTAATGATGAGATCCAAGAAAAAATAAATGAATGTGATAATATAACAATCACATTAAAAAAAGAATTGATTTTATTGATAAAAAAATATAGCGAAGTATTTAGAAAAGCTCCTGGTTTATTAAAATCATACCAACATGATATAAAATTAAAAAATGATTCTCTATTTTATTCTAAACCATACCCAATTCCAATAAATCATAGAGAAATATTAAATAAAATAGAAAAAATGAAAGAAGTAGGAATTATAAGGGGATCAAAAAGCCCTTAAATAAATTCAATAGTCACAGTTATAAAAAAGATGACTCTGTAAGGCTTTATTTGGACGCTCGGTAAACTAAACGAAAAAATAATAGATAATTATAAAGTGCCACCTTCGATAGAAGAAATATTCCTTAGCTACAAAGAAAAAAATTTTATGTCTAGTTTAGATTTAACAAGCTTTTATTGGCAGGCAACAAGGTATACAAGTTTTATGTAAATGCATTTGGCATTGAAACCAGCAGTGCTGCACTGTTAGGAAGGCTAGACAATGTAATAAAAGATATGCAAGAATTAGTACTAGCTTTCGTAGATGATTTGCACATAAGATCATCTACGTTTAGTGAACATTTGAATCACTTCGAAAGATTATTTAAAAAAGCCATCTATTATAATTTAACATTTAATTTTCAAAAATCAAAATTTTTATAGCAAAAGATTGAATTTCTTGGGCATTTTATAACTCGAAAAGGAATAACACCTGACCCAGAAAAGATTCGGCCAATTAAGCATTTTAAAACACCAAAGAATGTAAAAAAACTTTAATCATTCTTGGGATTTGTAAATTTCCATATGAAATTTGCAAAAGGCTATGCAAATGAGACCCTACCTTTGATAGGCTTATTGAGAAAAAATGTACCCTATGAATGGGGGCAAAACAGCAAAAAGCTTTCGAAAGCATAAAAAATCTCTTTAATGAGAATATAGTTTTAAAAATCGTTAATATGGAAAAACCATTTATTTTAACAACAGATGCAAGCGATTACGCTATAGCTGCAATCGTGTCACTAGAAGGCAAATATAATCATGAAAATATAATCTATTACATAAGCAGAACATTAAAAGGTAGTGAGTTAAATTACTTCACAACCGAAAAAAAGTTATTAACTGTTGTCTGATTCTTGCATAAATGGACATATATTCAAGAGGTACAAAAGAAATAAAAGTAAGGACAGATCACGAAGCCTTCACATTCTTAAATAAATGTAAATTCAATAATTATAGATTGAGAAGACGGGCCTTATCAATTTAAGATTTTCATATAATACCAGAGCACATACTTGGAAAAATAAATGCAGCTGCAGATTTTCCAAGCAGGTAAGCATCAGATATAGCAAAATACGATAAAAACGAAATATTGATTGCTAATATCAAAACTAAATTAAAAATAAACAAACAATTAAAATAGTTGTTTAAAAGCTTTGAGGGAAAAAAATTAAATGAAAAAAATAATATTAAATTAAAAAATTATTACAAAATTGAGAATGATTTATTATATAAAATAAACTACACTGAGAAAAAAACATAGTTGGCTTTATTGCGTTCTCTAGTAACGATAACCATGTTACTCTAGTATTCAATGTATAGTCAAATTAACCGTTCATATTAGTAGCATTTACTAGATTGAACGTAGTAGGAATTTCTACAGTCTTTATAAGTATTCTATTTACTTTTTTCAAGATATACTAACCGAAGTCTTAAGACTTTAAAGTCTCGTTTTGAGTCTTCTAGGCTTTTATTATAATTAAATATTCTTATTTTATCTACTTTCGTTTGTAGATTATAACAATATACAAATTAATAGTATAATTTATTATATAGATTTTAAGGTTAAGATCTATTCATCATGTGCTACTGAATGCCGACCAGAGAATCTAGTTGTATTTACTATGTTACCGTAGTAAACGAGAGAAACAGTACATTGGTTAAGCTCATCGGTCTTAACGTAGTAAAGCCAACTATGTTTTTTTCTCAGTGTAGTCAGGATCAAAAATAATAATACCTAAATCGATGTGAAGAGAATTTATAATAGAATTACTTGATTTTTTATGGACATGTTGGTCCTTAAAAGATGTATAAATTATTAAATGAAAGTTTGACAGTTCCAAAATTAAAAAAGCATGTATTTTAAAATCATGCGTTACGTGTCAAAAAACGAAACACCTGACAGTAAAATATAATGCAGAAATGCAACCAATTGTACCCTGGTAGAAAATGAAACGCTTTTTTTACCATTTTATGGCCATTGCTTTGAAATAAAGAGCTGAAAATGGGCATTTATTATGGCCATTATTTTAACCAATATGAAACGTTTTTTGTTACCTATATACCACTAAGATGTTACACGCATTTACGAAGATTAAAATGTGAATTTTAGAAATAGAAAAAATATTCATAATCAAATCTCTATAATTATTTGTGTTTGAGACGATTTATTTTTTCATTTTGTTGTATTCAATAAACATATTTTATAATTTAAACGCAAATGAAAAGATGTATTGGATTTATAGGTTAAAATATTTCTAGGTATTTAAAATGCCTACTTTATCGACAACATATTTTTATGTTCTGCAGATTCGGCAAAATTTGACTATTTATTAGCCAATATTGATATGAAAAAATATTACTATTAATAATGCCCATAAATTGTATTATTCACCATTTTTTATGTTCACATTTCTACCAGGGTAGTAAACAATAAAAAATGAAATACCATTAATTGATTTTTGTGGCCTGTTACCAACATCTATAGGAGGCGTTAAGTATATATTAACATCCATAGATGTATTTTCTAAATATGTCGTTATGTATCCTATTTAAAAGGACATTAACAACTATTAGGAAAATTTTCTTTGCAAAAAAAATAAAAAATAGAGCAAAAATTAATAATGAAAAAAGCACACATTTTCAATTTAATTTAAACGATAAAGTTCTCCTCGAATCATCAAATGTATCAGGTGCTGATGATGATAAAATATATAAATTTATATATATATATATGCAGGCACATATATAATTAAAAAAATAACAACTTAAGATACGTATCTATTGAATAATATGGAAAACCTAGAACGTGGAAAGTTCCATATAGAACATTTAAACCCGTGCTACGAGGCTATTTAATAAAAAATGAAAAAATAACACTCAAATAATATTTTAAGTTAAAATAAAAAATACAAATAAACAAAAGGAAAATAAAAAATAGAGAAGAAGAAGAAGGAAGATTCGTAACAGCAATTATTTCAAAAAGCAAAAAATGTAAGATTAAAATCTATTATTCACAATGTAATTTAAGCCAACATAAGAAATAACAAGAAGGAATCAGTACATGCAGAGACGACTTAGTAGATGAAGAGGGAGATATAAATACATGGGTATTAGAAAAAGAGAAGTAGAAAAAAATAGTGTAAAAAACAATAAAAAGAAAAGTTAAAAGTGTTAAAAAAAATTGATGGATATTTAAAGAAATTAAAACAAAAGTTCTTTTTAGTTTTAAATGATGTAAATAAAAACTTTTTTTTCAAGTTTATACAACAAAGGAACATTTAGTTATTAAGAGCAGGTCGTATATCTCTATCCTTTTCTAATCAAAGAACTTATTTTTTTGCAAAAACTAATAATTGTAGCAAAAAATAAGAAGATAGCCCCATTTCGTATAATAAAAAGGAAGATTTTCTTTGATGAGAAAAAATTATTTTTATCGATTCGTTTTGAAGAAAACCTTGAAAAACTTAAAAAATAAAGGTTAGGATGGACGATTCAGTTTTTCAAGGTTTTCTTAAAAACGAAGCGATAAAAATAATTTTTCCTCATAAAAGAAAATCTTCCTTTTTATTATAAGAGATGGGGCTTTCTTCTTATTTTTTGCTACAATTATTAATTTTTGTGAAAAAATCAATTCTTTGATTAGAAAAGGACAGATATACTCGACCTCCTCTTAATTAAATTATCAATCATAGTATCATTGTATTATTTTTATAAATCCTAAATTTTGTTTAGTGACCTAAATGAAGAAATTCTTATTTTATTTTGGGGGATCGACCACAACAACATGTTCATAATTAAGTGCGTAGTTTGGTATTTGTGCGTGCACCTTCGATACAGTCGCGTGAGTAAAAAAAAGCAGATTTTTTTCATTAATTTAAATAATTGAAACGCAAAATCAATTTTAATTTTAGGGGACAATGTGAGCGCCCGACAACGTACGGTTCTGAAACCGTACGAAACTCAAAGATGCGCGCGCAAACATCAAAAAGACTAATTTCGTTGCATAAGAGAAGTATATGTGCATACACATACGAAAGTTCATGCACATATACGAGTATTTGTCCCTTTCTTCTCTTAAACGGAGACGAATGGGAGAAATACGCAAAAGAGTTTAAGCAAACAGTGCGCGGAGCTCGCAAGCCTCGGCACTCTTGGATCGGCTCTTCTACTGTGTGGCTTTACTTTGCTGATGGGCGCTTGGCCATGGTATTGTCTTAAGCAAGACATAGTTTGCACGTGTTAACGTGATAATTATACGATCATTGGTAATATTATTGGTATCAAAAGGTGCGGTAGCGCCTCGACGGTGAGTTAAGGTACGAATACGAAAACGTCGAGGCACTCCTCTTATACTTTAAAATAGAGTTTTAAAAATTTTAAAATCGAATCCTATCAAAATACATCGATATATACACACAAATACAATTCATAATATTTAAAGATTTTCATTATCTTTAATTCAAAAAAAAATTACAATCGGTTCACTCAATCACGAGAAAATGCAGTTTGAAATTTCAAAATGTCGTATTCTCATTATTTTTTTTTCTTCTTCATTGTTTTCAGCCAACATAAACTGTGCAACCGGAAATGCGCAGTATCAACAAATATAGATAGATGCTTTATAATATATTTTAATGTTCATGGTACGTGCGCATTGATATGTTTATATATATATATATATATATATATATATATATATATAAAATCATGGCCGAAATACGCTAAAGTACTATTTCTGAAAGATATTGCCTTGCACACAGATAAAAAAAATGAATTAATAAATTAATTTTTTTGTTTTTATAAAATAATATTTTAAAATAAGAAAATTAACATCTCTGTTTGGCATAAAAAAATCATCAAGATTTGTTTTTTTAAGGAGTCTCATATGTCAGCTATAGTTTGTTGTTCATAAAAATTAAAAGTTTAAAGAACTCTTCAAAATTTTGATAAAAATTAATTCATACCTAGAAAAAACTTTCTGCAAATTTTCAAGTAGTTTTATAAACTAATTTTTTTATATGTGCTCACTCGAAGTCCGCGTGTTTTGTATCTCATAGTAGTAAAAAGATAAACTTTAAGTGATCATAAATAATAAAATCAGTCGATAAGACTAACTAAAAATTTGCAGAGATTTTTTTCCAAGTATAAATTAATGTTTTTCAAAATATTGAAGAATTTTTTAAACGTTTAATTTTTATGAACAACAAACTATAGCAAAGTATAGCTAGCATATGAGACTCCTTAACTAGATGTGTATTTTATATCGCTATTATTACTTTTAAAAAAAGTATAATTTAGGCGAGTTTAGGTATTGAATAGTATAGTATTCTTTAGAACATTTTTTCTAAATATTTTATTTTATTTTATTATTATTACTATGTACATCATATTTTCATATTTTTATTCAGCTCTTGAAAGCAAATGAATTGTTGAGTAATTATCATCATCAAATTTATACTTTTTATTTGATTTATCTATAATTTTTTTATTAAGAAAGTTTTGAAATAAATCAAGCAATCATCGAATACTTCTGTATTCAATTCATTCTTTTTAATATAATATTAAATTCATAAAAATATCATTACACTATCTTTTTATTTTCGAATATAAATTTCTTCAAAGCTTTTAAATATTATGTCTGTTATTTTTTGTTTTATGTCATTATTCAAACTGATGAATACTATTTTATTATTTCTTTTAAAAAAGTATATTTTAGGCGAGTTTAGGTATTAAATAGTATAGTATTCTTTAGAACATTTTTTCTAAATATTAAAACATTAATTAATAATAAAAGCTAAAATTGGGTTTAATCTTTATTACGCTATAACTTTGGGAAAAAATAATATTTCGATATGCTATAACTACCATTTCAAAAAAATTTTAGCTCATCTTTTATTTAAAAAAGTTTAAGCTTGCAGCTAATAATGCTGAGGAACTATAAGCGTTTAAAAATCTAGTAACTTTTTTAGTGATTTTCTTCAATTGCCTGTAAGTAGCGAAATGTTCAGTGTTGGCCTCTAAAATTTTGGTTTTCTTCATTTTTCTGCATCCAGAAAACATTCCCAAAATTTTAGAAAAAACGGTGACCCGAAGGTGAAATACTCTCCTTGTTAGTGATATATATTTTATTTTATTCCTGATGAAAGACATATTTAATAAAAAATTTCCGAAACGTTTAACTTCAACGTTTCGGAATGATTTTTTATTTAACATGCTACGGTTGAAGATCAAAATTGTGCAATTTTATTTCTAAAAATTTGGAAGAAGAGCCATTAGCTTCTAACAACTTATATTTGAGAATTTGCTGCCATCAAATTCAAAATTATTTTTGCCTTTTTAAAACTTTCAGGGAAGAAAGATACCCATTTTAATTGTAATACTTTTAATACAATAAAATTATGCATTCTCTATCTCATTACACTATCTTTTTCTTTGAAGTGCTGTAAAATATATTAAATTTTACTAAATATCTACAAAATAACTTGCCAGGCCCGTGATTAAATATTTTATTGGCGAAACGCTCAATGTATGTGAGTACTGCTTTATAATTGAATTGTTAGCTAATTCAAGTGTGTTGAATAATAAGTAAAAATATGAATCTATAAACCAATTGTGTACATGTACAATTTTTATCTGTCACAATATATTGTCAATCAATGTAAAGGAGTAAAAAAATTCAGTCTTGTAGAATATGCTTTTTCAATTTTCTATGTTCTAACTATTTTAAATAAAAGCGGATAAATACTAACTTGTATATAGTAAATCTTAAATGTTAAGAATCAATCCTTATTTATTGTTGTGTAATGGTTAACATGATCTACTGATTTTTGTATTTTCCACATATGTATATACATATATATATATATATATATATATATATATATATATATATATATATATATATATATATATATATATATATATATATACATATATCTTTCAATGATTTTTACATCCGATGGATAGTAGTTTTCTATATTTAAAGAATATTATTAGGAACATTAACATCCTGCTCAAATTATCGTACAATATATTTTTATTACATCACGGTGCGTGTGATTTTTTCTGTATTATATTGATAGAAAATATTTTATTTAATATTCAAAGATAAAGAACAAAGATACATGCTAATACAATAAACAAAATTCTATTTTGAGCTCAAAAATTATTTTTTGTGATGCATGCGATGTTATACGAAAAAAAATTCCTAGTTTTCTCTCACTTATCTTTACTATATAAACCTTCACTGAAAAAAGTCGGGGATAACAGTTGTACTAAATGCCAACGCGCAGCCGTGTTGCGTTTAACAGAGATCCCTGCTACGTTTTTGGGAAAGCTGCTATCTCAAAAATTAAAGCTAGAGCGCGTACGCTTAAGAGGGAAATCTAATATACACTGTTAAGATAACAACCATACGCCGTAGGTCGTCTTCTTACCTAATTTCTAACAGCAGACTTCTCAAAAGCCGGTATGTCATCGCATTCAGTTTTTTATACATATATTCGCTTAAACATGTATATCAACGGTTCTAAATTTTAAAACATACAGACGAATGTGCGTTTCGTACAGCGAAAGGCAAGTTATTTTGTAGATATTTAGTAAAATTTAATATATTTTACAGCACTTCAAAAAAAAAGATAGTGTAATGAGATAGAGAATGCATAATTTTATTTTATTGAAAGTATTACAATTAAAATGGGTATCTTTCTTCCCTGAAAGTTTTAAAAAAGCATAAATAATTTTGAATTTGATGGCAGCAAATTCTCAAACATGAGTTGTTAGAAGCTAATGGCTCTTCTGCCAAGTTTTTAGAAATAAAATTGCACAATTTTGATCTTCAACCGTAGCATATTAAATAAAAAATCATTCCGAAACGTTGAAGTTAAACATTTCGGAAATTTTTTATTAAATATGTCTTTCATCAGGAATAAAATAAAATATGTATCACTAAGATCAAGTATAGTTTATTAATGTTTAAGTAGTAATATTCACTCATGAATAAAATAATAAGTTGATCTGGTATATCATTTTATTTTTTCAATTTTGATGTGTACTATCATCGCTATCTTCTTCTCAATAATCACTTTTTTTCATAAATTATTTGGCAAAGTTTTTCCAAACATTCGTCTATCAAAGAGAATATAAATTAAACATTTTATGAATTTTATATTATTAAAAAGAAAGAATTGAATACAGAAGTACTCGACAATTGCTTCATTGATTTCACAACTTCCTTTACCCAAAACTGTAAATATTTAATTAATTTTATATTATTAAAAAAAATAAATTGAATACAGAAGTACTCGACGATTGCTTGATTGATTTCAAAACTTTTTAGGCAAATACTATAGATGAATCTAGTAAGAGGTATAAACTTAATAATAATTACTCAATTTATTTCAGTACTCTCAAGAGCTGAATTTAAAAAAAAAATATGCTGTATGCAGTAAAAAAAAGAAATATTTAGAAAAAATGTTCCAAAGGATACTACACTATTTAATACCTAAACTTGGCTAAAATATACTTTTTTAAGAGTAATAAAATAATAAAATAGTATTCATCAGTTTGAATAATGACATAAAACAAAAAATAACACACATAATATTCAAAAGCTTTGAAGAAATTTTATTATATTCGAAAATAAAAAGATAGTGTAAAATACACGTCTAATTAAAAAAACAAATCTTGATGATTTTTTTATGCCATTTTATATACTTAATAATAAAGAGCTTATCCAAGCAAGATTCTTCTATCTTATCAATCTATGTTAAGTTAATGTTTGGGCGTTTGGTTCTCAGCAATTGAGAAATATGACACCATATATATAGCTAACCAATATGGCGTTTAGTGATCGGGAAATAACATAGAGCCTTATGTAGACTCAGAGCATTTTTACTATTTTAAATAGTAATTAACATATTTGCTGTACAAAGTTGATAAAAATAAATAAGAAAAGAAAATTTCCGAAGATGAAAATATTTTAGAAGCTTCGCACGTTATATTTTGTGATGGGGAAGTTAAAAATTTAAAAAAAGTGAGGTTAAGATAACATCGTCGCGTGAGAAACCGTAACACATTGAAAGAGAATCTATGTTCGTGTGAGCGGTCTGTGTAAACATAACATCGACAGCTGATCGTACTCAACCACAATTCTGATTTCATAGTACATAATAATTTAAATACAACTTGCATAATTATAAACTTTCATCAAATTTATTAGTTATTCATATACTTATTTATTTTCATCAACTTTGTACAGCAAGGATGTGAAATACTATTTAAAATAGTAAAAATGCTTCGAGGCTACATAAGGCTCTATGTTATTTCCCGATCACTAAACGCCATCTTGGTTAGCTATATATATGGTGTCATATTTCCCAATAACCTAAGAGCATATACTACTGTAGGCAGCTTCAAATGCGCCGTGCGCGTGGTTAAGTTGAGAGAGAGAAAGATATATTGAGGTTGACAGATATCTCTTTTTCTCCGGCACATGATTGGTTTGTTTCGTTCCCTACTCCCTTATCACATGACTGAGAGATACAGATAGCTATCAACCTTAGTATATTTTTCTCTTTCTCAACCTAACCACGCACACGGTGCATTCAGAGCTGCCTCCAGTAGTATATGCTCTAAGACAATAACAGGCTGGGGGGTTATTCACTAACTTTTTCGACATCGAAAAGCGTTAAGGACTCTACTCTTTTAAGTAATCAATAAACACATATGAAAAAATGTTTCAGTTTATTATTAAATCTTTTACAATAGACATTTACAACATAAATATTTCAAATTAAAATAATTTCAAATAATTATTACATCAAAATTAACATCATTACAAAAAAAAATATTTTTTTAAATTTTTTACATGTTTAGACGCAAATAAATTACAATATTACTAGTCTTTTTGTAGATTTATATTAGATCTTGTGTTTTCTATACATTCAGCATCAGGATTTAAAATGGACAGTTGATTGGGACATTATGAAGACTTAAGAAGGGGCCGAACTATCTGTCTCTGTCTAATAGCGTTTTTCATTATTTATATAAACACTATCTTTTATAACAATCTATATCATCAATAATATCTTTTTTTTTGTAGGTCTCTAATTATTCAAAAACTACGCAGTAAAAAAATTTGGTTGTTATTACAAAATTTACTTATTATACTAATATCTAGCGGGGGCTGCTATTTTTTTCTTGTTATACCGGATAGTGTTTATATAAATGATGAAAAACGCTATTAGACAAAGACAGATAGTTCGGCCCCTTCTTAAGTGATATTTTATAACATGTTTAATTTTATATGTTAATAATTTATGTATCCAAAATAATAATTAGAAAAAATGTCATGATCCATTCATTTTAAATTCTAATACAGAGAAAAAATGAATTTAAATAGTATTTGCCTTAAAACACACAACATCTAACATTCATATTAGAAATAAATCTGTATTTATGTTTCTATTATATATTTTTCTAACTCAACATTATCCAAGCCAACAATTTCATTTTAAAAGATGAAATTTTGAAAATTAATATTTTTAAGTTCTGCAGCAAACTTAACGATTCAATCGAGAAACTGTAGTTATTGATGTAAAATATAAAATGCAAATTTAGATATAATTATATTAGAAAACGTTTTTTATTGGTGATAATATAAGTTAATTTAAAACAATATTTATATTATTTTTTTCTGTTCGTTTTTATTAAATTACATATAAGTCACTTTGAAAGCTGCAGATCCAATTGAATTTTAAATTATACACAATTTATCATTTAATTACGAATGTAAAAAATAATAAAATAATGTTCGCTTTATTTATATATATAGATATAAACATCCGCTGACAGAAAAGATATCTCGACTATCGTGGATATAACTTAAGGATGTTCTGGCTATACAGTCTGTGTCAAAAGTTAATATTTTCGATAATGGTTTATATTTTTGGGTAGGGAGGGTTTATTCAATTTTCCACAGAGTAATTTATTAGATAATATTAAAACCATCATTTTAAACCTTGTATGATTTGAATATAACAATTTATTAAAAAGTTATAGAATTTTAAAGTTTATAACTTTTACCGAAATCTAATGTAATCATAAACAAAGGTCCCAAAGTTTCAAAAATGATTTTATTCGACAGCAACAAAGTTTATTTTGTTTATTTTAAAATTTAGAATCTATTGACAAGGATGGAATTTCGATTTTTATTTTTTATTCAAATTTATTGCTAATTGTTTACGAAAAAATGTATATATCTCAGATGGTACTCACTGTTTTATCGTAGAAAATCGGCAATGAATTTAAGTAAAAAATAAAAATTTAAATTCTATCTTTGTCAAAAGATTACAAATTCTAAACTAAACAAAATAAACTTTATTGCTGTCAAATAGAATAATTTTTGAAACTTTGGCACCTTCGCTTGCGATTACATTAGATTTCGATGAAAGTTATAAACTTCAAAATGCTATAACTCTTTAATAAATTGTTATATTTAAATGAAACAAAGTTTAAAATGACTGCTTTGATATTATCTAATAAATTAACTATGTGAAAAATTGAATAAACCCTCTCTACCCAAAAATATAAACCATTATTGAAAATACTAACTTTTGACACAGACTCTATATAGCCAGAACAACCTTAAAATCTGTGAAGCAGGAAATTAATTAAATTATCTAGTTACCTACATCTGAGAAATTATTTTTCCATTTAAAAGATCACATCAAATGGAAGTAATTCTTTCGCTTTGAGAAATCTTTTCTGTCAATGTATATACATATGTCATGCATAATATAACGTTTAACAGTTTAACGTACGATTTACAACCAAGCTTCAAATTTGTTGTAAAATTTGTCGATAAAATCGACTTAGCGCTCTAGTTTAGAAGATTTTCGTCGTTGCGTAAACATGATCTCTGATAACGTTCGCGATATTCGATAGTATTCGCTGAAAAATGATTACTACGCATGCGCGCATCGGCGTTAAGCTTGACATTAGACGTTATGGTATTACTGAATAAGCCCCCTGCTCCCCTTAACATTAAAAAATTACTAACGAAAAAACACATAAAGAGTCCGCAATAGCTAGGCAAGGCGACCTAACTATTAACGACTTTTTAACAAATAACAAAGATAAGGAATAAAAATACATGAAGAGTCCGCGTTAGCTAGGCAAGGCGACCTAGCTAACAACGATTCTATAATCTCATTAATTACTAAATAAAAAGAGAAATTAATGCTCAGATTAATGCTTAAATAATAATATATTAAAAATAAAATTTAGATTAAAAGCAAAGGAACGTTACAATATATATGGGACATTTCACACCAACTGGAAGAGCAAAAAAATAAAAATCGCTGAAATTCTAAAAATATATTCTGATCATTACCCAAAATATGTAAAAAAAATTTTAAAGGATCTAAATTGAAAGTATCAAGAGCTATAGATCCTTTAAATTTGAAAATTTTTTAAAATTTTTGGAAAAGTCCCAATTTTATTTTATTTTTTTCTGAAAATCCTGATGCTTTAGAGAGAAATTCATAAGAATACTTCTTGTTGTAAATGAAGACAAGAGTTAGCATGATTTTTTACAGACCTGAATTTTGAAGTTTTCTATTGGTTCTTATATTTATTACATAGTAATTGAAATTACTCATTGTTCGCCACTTCAGATTTGAAATTACTCATTGTTCGTCACTTATTTTCTTCCATTTTACATGAACTTTGAAATAAATTTTTGATCGTGTAAGTCAGAGCCATCAATAAGGAGTTATGATAGTTTAAAATATATATTTTCATGTATGATTTATTTTTCATATTGAATATAAATATATATTTTCATGTATGATTTATTTTTCATATTGAAAATAAATTATACATGAAAATATATATTTTAAACTGGCATAACTCCTTATTAATGGTTCTGACTTACATGATCAAAAATTTATTTCAAAGGGCATCCTAACTAAAACTGGAATACGTGGTGATAGGAAAGCCACACTCACCATTGGTTTTCCATGGCGCACTAGGAGTTAAGCCACAGTAAAGGCTCCAACTCTTCAACATTAATGCACATATTATAAAGAAGAATAAAACACTTTATTAAGAAGCTTGATCTGTTAGTTCTTGTATACGCCGCCATCTTCAACGACGTACGTGCCGTGGCACTGACCGGTAGATACTTACACTCACACACACACTCGGTGTATAGGTACACACTACACAATGAACTCGCGGTACGCGATGACACGCAAAACCAGGAAACAACGTGGAACAGTAGAAACACTTGTTCGATAGTAGAGAAGAATCGAGCGTTGAAGAGAGATAGTAATGAAGTTTGTGTAGAGAAGAGTGAAAATCGAGTAGGTAGAGTATTTCAAATGTGAATTAAGATGGAGCATGAAGAATAGAGATCCTAACATCAAAGCAGCCGCTAAAATGGAAAGTGTTGATTGGTTATAAATCAACATTGTTTGTAATTGACTAACGTGTGATCGAGAGTGGCATAAGTCACATTTTCAAATAAATTTAGTTGGTGATAAATTTAGTTTTTTTAGCATTCAAACAACTTATTTTCGGAAATAAAGTATCTTTTTTTGTATTTTTTTCTTTAATATTACGAGCACTGTAAGAATGGCACTTAACAGAAACGTAGAAGGGTTAATTATAAAAATGGCATAGGTCACATTTTAACCTTTAGATGGCCGCAACGCCACACTCCTGATCGACACTTTCCTTATGATCAATCAGTGATATAAGATATCTTTTTTAATTTCTAATGAATCTGATATGGAATAAAATTTTCGTGTTATTACTGTGTTATGGTAAAATTGTGTTATTTTAATATAGTTAATTGATTGATGTTAATTATTAAGAACATTTGTTAAATAATATTTGTTTAAATAAAAAATATGAATATAAATCGGCAATTGAATTCTTTTGTACTTATTATTAAAAATGATAATGGCATAAGTCCATGAACACCTACAACTTTGAAACTTCTAATTAGGATGAAAATGGCATAAGTCACAAATGGTGAAATTTTTTTTATTATAATAAAAAAAATCGAAACAATGCTTTCACGTTTCGGGTAAGTTATAAAAACACCTTATAATCCATCAATCTAACGCACTATAATTTAAAAAAAAAATTTTCCAGATTTTTTTATTGATTTATAACTTTAACATCGGAAATCTCGAAATTAGAAGCATGTGACTTATGCCACTCTCATTCTAACCCACACAAATAACAATTACGAAAAAAAAGATGAATAACCAATGAACTATTATTATAGTCATGACGTAATGGATTAAAGAGAGTATGATGAGAAAGGAGCTTGATAGAAGATGCTCCATCGAAATACTCTTGACTTGGATTTCCATAGCATCTGTAGTTTTTTCAAGTTTATTATAGTTGGTCTCCTTGTTGAGCCTTTATTTTGGTACAATACTCCACCTTTTTCAGCTTGAGATTTGAGAAAGAAAAGATTTTGAGATTGGCCGGAAATTGTATTTAGTTTGCTGCTATAATAAGATGAGATTTTGTTCTATTTTTCGAGAGAGCTGAGGAGTTTTGGAGAGATATTTTGAGTAGATTTTGGGAGAATTATGATTCTTTTTTTTAACGTCGGAGAAACTTTAACTGTATCACGGTGAGTCTTCCATCTTATTTATTTGTAAAAAGAACCGAGTCAGTGCGCCTCGTCGGTTTGCTCGTCATCTTAGCATCAGTTTCGCCGCCATTTTTCCCTTCATTTTTTACTATACTAATTTCTATTTTTATAATAGTTAATTTTGTTTTAATTCAATTCGGATTATGAGATAGTAATTAATTCGCGACAGATTACTCATTTTACATTTCACAATTAATTATTTTCAAGAGTTTGTCGGGTTATTGTATTGTGAAATTTTTATCTTAAATAAATAGAGAGTGAAAATTATTTATATCAAGTTATTCAATTGACAGTGTCAAATAAGTTTTCAATTAATATTGTGTTGTCCAAAATACATAAATTGATTTATGCTCGTTTTTTATCGGAGATTTCGTCACTGCTCCGTGTGTAAGGCCCGACCAGAATCCACCCGACAGAGTTTATTGCCGATTTATTTGTAGGTCATATTCAGAATCGAGATAAAATTTATTAAATTAGAAATAAAGATAATAATTCTGAGATTTTTGTAGTTGAGATTAGTATACTAGAGAGAGAGAACAAATTTCCCCTTTATAATATATATATATATTACAATAACTCGTTACGCTCGAGCGCTTAACCTTGCCGTGCCAGAAAATGACTCATAGGACCCTTGTATCAAAAAATAACTTGCAAAAAAAATATGTATTTATATTATTATTTTCAATCATTTTTCTTTATGATTAATCTATATAAAAATTTAATAATCAAATAAAAAATATATTTTCTTTATGGCTTTACCTTATTTAAAAAAGGATCATCTAAACAAAATGTATAATTAATTTTTATTAATTTTTAATCGATTTGAACCAATTTCGATCTCGGTGCTCTGTGAAGATTTTGAGATTGTTCTTTTATGTATTGGTAATCTTTATGGATAACCTGTAACATAAAAAGATAGCCCCAATCTCTGGTGAACGGTAACCTAAGCTTCAGCAGGCACATCAATGCACGATGTCCACAGGAAAGGGCAGATTTTCAGCACCCTTTTGTACCCATCGCCATCAGGCTTTTATACATATCGCAGCAATTCTATTAACAAATAGAATGACCACTCGGGGTATTTCGGTCAAATGCCTAGTCTTTCCCTTGACTTAATAATAAAAAAATTTATTAGTTATAAATGTTAGAACGTTAGAGTTAAGACACTGACTTTACTTTATTTCTGAATAAATTATTGAAATTAATCTTGTGAAAAGACCTTATACCAGGATATTCATTACAAGTCACTCGCTAATAAATTATTCTTGCTTATTTATTTTTGTTTTTTATTTATCTTTTTTTTTTAAGAAAATAAATAGCGATAAGATAAACACAAAAAAATCGCGTTTTATTTTTACGTTCTTTATATCCTCTAATAACAATAAAAAAGAAAAGAAATTGAATTAAATAACTAAATTATCGCGTCTCAGGCACACAGAAAAAAAAACATTCTTAATATCTAAGACGTAAGTCTATATTAATACAGAGAGAAAAAATACACTGAGACTGCTGAGAAGAGAATGATTGTTGTTTCTCTCGCTACTCGAGCTGGCACCTTCTGATCTTCTCTCAGCTGATATTATCTACATTATCTAGATAGATACTTTGATTCGCGCGAACACTACTTTCTCCTTTAATTTTCATGCTAACTGTTGCGCATGAGTATCCCCTACATGAATACAAGATACGATGCTATGTATCTTATTTATGTATAAAACTGTTTTTAAAATGCAATTTTATTCCATACAAAAAATCTTAAATAACATCATTATCATGTTTTTTTCTATAAAATTAATCGTTTAATTAAGTGAATTGTTATTAATAAGTATTTGATATTCATTACATGAATCGAAAGCCCCGTTTACGCTCGAGATTTAAACTTATTATTACTTCTATATTTTTAGCAAAGCTTATTGTATCTACTAAGCGATTTGCATAGTTTAAATTATTTAATAATGAATAACAATATTTAAACTTGATTATTAATTCAATTATCTTTTTATTCATCAAGTGAAACAATCGAAGAATTCATCATGGTAAAGCTATGAGTAAGTTTAACATGATAGCAACGCTTTTGAGTCGCATCTCTTTGCCTCTTTCTCTTACCAATAATGAAAGACAAGGAGCGCTGCACGTCTCCTTCGTTCTGTGGCAAACGGGACTCGAACATGCGAACCAGCCTTTGGTAGGGCTTCCATTCAAATTTGAATTAAGATTTATTTTCCAAAAACTTTTCATATTATAAATTTTTTTTCATAAGAAATTTTAATAAGTACTTCCAATGTACTTAACGATTAAACTGAATTTTCTCTATTATTACTATTATTTTTTACATTACCAATAAATTAAAACCGATCTACTTTACCGATCGAATTTTTCATGTTCAATTAAAGAAATTTTTGGTTTTATTTTAATTATATAAGAGCATCGGCGAACCCATTGCAATATATCTCTATATTATATAGACGTAAGCCTTAATATTAAGCATTTTTGTAACCTCTTTCATTTTCACCTGACTTGCTCATCCTCACCATCCCTGCCCTTTCCTTCCCCCTCCTCACATTCTCTTATTTTTTTAACGTAAATTAAGATTTATTTTTTTCAGCCTCATTGGATGTCTCCCTCTTCTTCTCGCTTCCTCCCCTTTTCTCATTTTACCTCTCCCTTCCTCTTACATCGCCTGAAAGATATATTGAATACGCCTAGAAACACCTTAAAATACCTCTGGAATGCCTCTAGTTTTAAGGAGGTATTTTTTATTTAAATTTAAAAAAAAATAGTTAAAATAATCACGAACGCATTTGATTCGCCTCATCTTCTCTTTACTGCTTCCCCTTACAACGCCTCATACTGCTTCTCTGGAGCTAATTCTTTTGAAGATCTATAAGCTCATGATAATATAACATATTTTACTTACAAAAAAACAGCTCTAGCAATGGGTTTAATTAAACACAAATTTATCATATTTTTCAAGAAACCTGTAATGTAATGTTTCCCTATTAATTAAGAATATTTTTCGCGTGGTTTCTTTTATCAGGAAATATTCAGGGTAATATTATTTGGAATAAATACAAAAATTATTTCATTGTAGATTTTAAAGATGATGAAGAAAATAGAGCTTCACATTTCATAAACGATATTTTATTATTAGAAGAAATGTCATGTAAAGATTTTGGACTTTCATTACCAACTAAAATTTAAAAAAATGAAAATAATACAGACGAAATAAAATATACTAAAAAATTATTCGATGGTAGGTTTATTAAATTAAACGATGATCAAAAAATTATAATTAAAAGTATAATAAAAAATATGAATAAAAATAAAATTCATTTCATTGATGGTCCAGGTGGATCAGGCAAAACTTTTTTATACACAACAATAATATATTATTTTTTATCTAATAATAAAAAAATTTTGTTCATGGCTTGGACGAGAATAGCATCTATTTTATTGCCAAGAGGTATGACAAGTCAAAAAACTTTTAATTTACCTTTGGATTGAAATAATGTAAAAACAATATTTTTATGTCTGATGCAAACAAAAAAAATTAAATGAAGTAGATTTAATAATTTTGGATGAAACATCAATGATCCCTAAAAAAGCATTAGAAATTATAGATAAAACTTTGCAAGATATATTGTGACGTGGTTTTCACGTCCCAATAGAAGCAAAATATTTAGCTCTATTTTTTTTTGCGTTAATTTAATTTTTTTTCAGAGAGATCTGATGGCGCCAATAAAAAAAAATTTATTATTTAACTATTAAAATAATGAGAGTAACATGGTGAACTTTATGTATTTCATGTAAAATAATGTGACAGAGCAATGATTTTTTAATTCAAACACTCCCGCCTAGCTGCGACGATGACCAAGTTGCGAAAGAGAAGAAGACGGTAGTGGCGCTATCCAAAAAGAAGGAGAGAGAAGACTTAAAACAATGAATAATTTTTTTGTGTAAAAAGACTTTAAGTATCAGAAAATTGTTTGTGAATAGTGTTAAAAAGTTAAGACGAGTAATTTATTGTATTATAAAGCGTGTGAGAATGTGTGAGCCTAAAGAGAGTTTGTAAACGCGTTGTGAGTGAATAAGGTGTGAGAGAGAAAGAGAGACCGGCATGCGAGCGTTGACAAGTTTGCCGGCCAGCGATTTCGAAAAGCGCGCACAGAGAAAATATGAATTCAGAGGTTTTCAATCGAGTTTATTAAATTTAAATAGCGGGACTTGTTGATTATAATTTTTACAAGTTAACGAGAATATTTTAATTATAAAAGAATAGTAATAATCTGAAGTAATAATATTTAGTGCCCGGAAAAAGTAATGCAAAAGGTATAAGCCGCGTGGTGATTGGTCCGCCGAAAAATGTCGTGAGCCGTCAAGTTCAAAGTCGACGGGCCCGGCATCAGTCTTTATGTGAGCATCGTTGAGTAAGGTCATGAGTAACGAGAGAGCGAGAATAAAATTTTAAGAACAAAGGAAGCTTTGAAAAGAGTTTTATCGCAAGTTGACGAATTTGAAAATTTTCTTTTTTTGTGTTTTAGAGTAGAGTAGACGATTCTCTGCCGAATTTTTGTCAGGCCAGATGATCACGCTCTCTCTCGCAGCGGGTACGAGTAGCGCCGATCGACCGGACAACGAGGAAAAGCTAAGCAGGGTCACCAGGAGGAATAGAGAGAGAGAGAGAGAGAGAGCACATAAAGGATAACAAAAAGAACATAAAATATAATTTTCTCTGTGTGTGTGCTTGCGCGTTTAGAGTTATGCGTACGTAATGATATAGTAGAGCCAATTGTCGCGTGCATGATTATACTTTTACAAAGTAAATTTTCAACATAAAATAATTTAATTCTTTTAAGTGCAGTAGAGTCTTGCGCGTAAGAAGAAAAGTAATACTGAGTGTGTAAAATTTATATAAATTTATGTTTCCTTTTTCTTACGATAGAGACGATTTAAAAGCGTATTAAATAAGAAAAAAGCGTAATTCGTAATTGTTAAATTTATCAATAATTTTGTTTTTCATAGAATCGCGCGAGCCTTTGAGCCGTTGGCAAAATTCCGCGAAGAGAGCCACTGCTGTCTAGAAAAGAAGGGGAGGTAGTTCGCATAAAGAGAAAGAAGCAGTAATCTTGCGCGCGCGGTAACATAGCAAAACTTATAGCCGTGCGACGTTCTATAGGAATAAAAATAAGAAAATTAGTTGTGCCATCGGATGTAATATAGAGTGAGAGAGAGAGAGAGTGAGAGATATATGTGTAGACATATATATATAAACCCAGAGTGAGAGAATGAAGCCGTGCTAAGAGAAAATTTAAAAATTTATTTGATTTTATGTGTGTTAGCGCCGAATTAAAAGTTGTCAATTTATTATAAATCAAAAAAATTATTTTTTTTTATAAGTTTGGTAAAAAGAAAGTAAAGTCCTTTATTTATTTAATCAGTGCCGAGTGTTGTATTATTTTTTTTTTATGTAATAAAACCTAACTCTTAGGCTCTCGCATCCAGATCGAGAGTTATAATTTCGAGGCGAATTCCCTCTGCAGATTTTGGATTTTAATAAAATTCTTCGTAATAAAAAAATTATTTCTTTTCGGGACTTGATGGACGTCCAGCTAAGGATAGTAACGTCGCAATATGTGATAACGAAAAACCTTTTGGTGATAAATTAATAATTTTGGGTGGTTATTTTAAACAAATTTTGCCAGTAATAAAAATAAATATAATAATAGAAGAAACAATAAAATATTTGTACCTTTGTCTATTATTTAATATTTTGAAATTAAATAAAAATATACGTTCTAAAAAAGAAAAATTTTCATCTTCTTTATTACGAATTGGAGAAGAGAAAATCAATCCTTTTGTTATACCAGATTTTTGGAAAACTGATGATGTCTGTTCGATAATTTATACAAATATAGATTATAGAAATATCATTTATAATGTAATATTTACCAGCCACAATAAAGATAATAAAATATTAAATAATAAAATATTAAAATTATTGAAAGGAAATTTGATAACATACTACAGTATAAACTATGCAAAACATAAAAGAGTCGACCAAACAATAATAGTTATTTAAATTATTCAATTAAAATACACTTCGCACAAAAATTAAGGGAACACCTAAATTTGGCGTTAAAAAAGCACCGACTTCAAACCAACTTAACTCTGGCTAGAATTGACATAGAAAGATCGAGAAAAAAGCAAATAAAAGGTCTTTCTTTTAGTTTTTAGATGCCATACATTGTCTTAACTAAAAATTTAATGCTTCTATCAAGGAACACATATAGCTACGCTAAAATTTAATAACTTTGCATCCACTTTTTCAGTTCATATGGGTTTCAATAATTTTTTTTTTGGTACTTGTAAAATATTGCTTTATTAAGTTTAACTCTTTAGCTTTAATTTCATTTTTTACGAGTCTAATTTCAAGTTTTTTCGACTAATATATCGCTGTTTAAAGAACAAAATGAAATGAATCTGAAATATAAGGTTGTAACTCAGTAAAAAATTATCGTACAGACATTTGCAAAAAAGCAAATTGAAGGTTTCATGTTTATCTTTCCTGAAAAATTATTGCGATAATTTTCTGTTAAATAATTAATAAAAGCAAAGCACAATTTTTATTAAATGAAAAGTATTTATTTAATCAATATAAGAATAACTTAATTAAATGATCTCTCTATACAATAATGAAATACAAGCTCTGACTTTAACAGACGGACTTGAACTGAACTGAACGACGACGAGACGCAACTTGATTCTCTTCAACTGTCTACTAAAATATTCTCAATAGGTGGCGACACCTAGTATGAGTGTGTATATTTTCAACACTCCCTCCCACACTCATACATATTTTAATTAAAAGAGTTGTAACATCTCTCTCGTTCTTATTGTTTCTGTTCTGATCGTTCATTTAGTTCCTGTAATATAGAGAAAAATTTTGTTAATAACTTAACTAAAATACATATCAGAAATCTAATCAGTCAATGTTATCAGTCGTTAAATATTTGTTTGGTCAGTCGTTCATGTAATTCAAATGACAAAGGTTTTGTGAATACATCAGTTATCTGACTTTTAGAGGAAATTCAACTGACATTAATTAAACCTCTAGTTACACATTCCTTTACATAATGTTCTTTTATTTCGGTCATATGTCTTAATTTGTTTTCACCTCCAGTCTTAACGCTTGCTTCTGCTGCCTTGTTATCACACCATAATAGAATTGGAGCTAATTCTTGTTTTAACAATTTTTTTTTAAAATTTGATATAAGGATATCAATTCTTGAGCGCATTCGTTTATAGAAACATATTTCTGTCTGTGAGTTCTTCAGGATGTTGTGTCTTCGAAAAACTTGATCACAAAGCTACTGGTCGTAAGAGAATTTTTGCAGTCGTCAAAACTTGCATCTGAAAATCCTTGTAAACAGTCGTTCTGTCCTTTATATCTAAGTTCAAAGTCTTTTGTTCTTCTTAATTATTCAAATACTCTTTCAATCTTCTACCAGTCATTTTTCAGTAAAGTTGATTTGGTGTCTGCATAGAGTATTTACCTTATATGCAATTTCTGGCCTGCTTGCATTGGTTTCTCCTTTTTTTTCACGCGGTCTTTTCTTCTTATTGGCTACCTGATTGATTACCATAGGTGTTCGTTGGGCGAGTGATTGATCCAAACTAAACTTCTTTAGCATTTTGTTTATTTATTGTTCTTGCTTAATGCTCAGTATCCTTTTTTTTCTGTCTTATTTTATTTCTGAGCCTAAAGAACTTTTAGTCTCACCAGTTTCTGTCATTTAAAATTTTTTTTCTTTACATTTGTTACAAACTAGCAGAATGTCATCTGCATACTAAATCAAGATAAGAAATCCGTCTTTTTCTTGCTGAGTAAATAGACAAGACTCATTGTTGAATGATCTAAGTCCACATTTCTTTACTGTCTTATTAAGTCTTTCATTCCAACATTTTAAACTGACTTTCAGATCGTATAAAGCATTTTCCAATACACACATCTTGTTTTGTTTGATCCTTTCATAAGCAGTCATCCCTTCAGGTATTTCCATATATATCTCATTGTTTCAATATCCATTTACAAAAGCTGTCTTCACGTCCATCTGACATATTTTTAAATCCAATTTGTTTGCCATTGCCAGTATAGATCTGATTAAATGTAATCGTGAATCCGGTGCATATGTTTCTTGCATGTCATACTCATTTCTGTCTTTAAAACTACGAATTACTAGTCTCACTTTATATCTTATTTTACTGTCTTCTTTCTTTTAAATACCCATCTTGAATGTATAATGTTTGATCTTTTTCTGTCATTCATTACTATTGAACTGTCAACTAATTTTCATACATTATTCTTATACATACATTCTAATCCTTCAATAATAGTTTTGGTCCATTTTTTTTTTGTTTTTTTTTTTGTTTATCTTTTGACTTCATGGCTTCCAAGTTTGTACTCAGGTCATTATTTATTTCTGCTAATAAAACATGAGTTTCTTCATTTATCTTATTTTCTATACTTGTTTGTGTTTCCATTTATAATTCAATCTGTCGTTTTGTTTTCTCTCCCTCCGATTCTTGCACTTCATATTCACTATTTTTCTTAACTTTTGTCGATTGTCCTACTAATTTTTTTTATTTTCTCTCCCTCCAATCCTTGTTACTTTTTATCAGTCTTATTATTTTCGTTTCTTGGTCGTCTAACTGGTCTTTTGACTTTCTCTCCCTCCGGTTTTTGTATTCGTGTTTTATTTTCTCTGTCTTCTAATACAAAATTCACAAACCATGAATCTTTTCATCAATTTGTTTCCAGTCTTGTATATCAGTTGTTGCATATCTGTCCTTGTAGACGAATTTTTCGTTGAATCGTACATCTCTGCTTTCTTATAGTTTACATAAAACCCATTGTGTCTGAATTCATTATTTGCAAAGGTTCAATTGTTCTATGCTTGACTGTCTTAAATGGCAATTTGTTAAACTTTGCAATCATACACACTTCACAGTCTTTCAACGTATCATCAAATACAGCCTGTTTTAAAGTTTTGATATTAGGAAATTTTTATTGTAATTTTCTTAAATAATCAACTGATGCATGACCCATTCGAAAATGCCACAACATAGCGTAGTTGTTTGTATTTATTTTCTCCGTCGCTTTTGTATTTTCAATCTCACATTGAGATTCTTCACTGACTTTAATCTGATGTGATTTATAAATATTTCTGTCTGCAATCTAAATATTTTTCTTCTTTGACTGTCTGAGTTTTTTTTCTTTTTATTAAATTGATTATTTTCTTCAATATTCTGTTCTTCATTCATTCTACTTGTCGTTACATATACTAGAACCTGTCTTTGTTTTTAATTATTTTCTGTCGCTTCTGATTCAAATTCAGTCAAACAATATGGCTGATTATATATTGGTAAGGATGAAAAATGTTCATTTAAGTTTTCCATGCAGATTACTCTGTTTAAAATAATAAATTTTCCATCAGTCGTATTTGTTTGCACGCTTCCTTCTTCCTTAGATTTAAGATTTACGCTGCAGTCTTTATTTGCGCATTGGATTCCGTCTAGTTGTTCAATAAATGTCCTGAAAATCAATTTTGAATTTGTCAAACGTTCTGTCGCACCACTGTCAGCACTCGGTTCATTAGTCTTCTTGTTTCTAGATTCTAATTGGTTAAAACTGCCTCATTTTTTATATTTTCCTCTGTTATATTTTACATAATTTTCTTGTCTCCTTTTATTGACAGATTTTGCTCGTTTTTGATTGACATTATTAATTAGATTAGCTATCTTATTTGTGAATGCTGTCCGACCTGTACTTTCTTTACTTTTATTATTATAATATTTTGATTCATACCTTTTTCTGACTTTCTGTCTCGAGTGTCCCTGACGCTTTGGACATGTTGAGATCACATGGTCACGAGTAAATCTCTGACAAAAGAAACACTTCTTTATGCTATTTCCCTGTCGTGGGCAATCACTGGCACAGTTTCCATAGCTGTCGTATTCAAAACATCTCACTTTCTGTATCGCCTTTCATATGGCCGTCATAACTGTCGTTTGATGTCTTTCAACCTGTATAATAAGTAACTTTAGTTTATCATAAGATAACCCTTTCTCCATTACAATTTCTGTCATAAAATATATTCCTTCTACTTGATGTACTTTGCTTATGATAGCATTATCAAAGAAATCTCTTTCGTTTTCTTCAGGCAACAATTTAACTTTAGGCATGTTATTATAACTTCTTACTATTTCTTCAAATCTGTCTATAAAATTAACTGCCTTTTCTGTCGCTGAATTATACTGTATGTTGTATAATTTTCTTTATACTAGATGGAGTTACATTTATCTCACTTAATTTAATTTCTTTAAATTCTGTTTAACAATTCAACTGGATCTTTAATTTCCATAAGTCTAACATGATAGTCTTTATCTATTCTATTTATTAAAATATCACGAACTTTCATTTGCTACAATAGTACTATCTACAACATACAACAAGTCCAGCGAACTTAATTCAGACAAAATAATCCAAAGTTCTCAAATTTAATTTGAGTCGTTAAAATTAAATAAATATAATTATAAATATAATAGCGTTTTACTGGTCCGTCTTTTCCAGTCAGTCAAGTTTTGATAATTTCTGTCAACTGTTTAAAAACGTCTAAAATATTGTCGTTTTCTTTATTAAGTCTTTTATCAACTTTTATTTGGATTAAACGCAATATTTTCAGTTTATTTACCGGTCCTAAGTGTTCGTCCAAGTGTTCTGTCAAGTTCCCGAATCCTTTTGCATTAAGTGTATAATTTTTCAAAATCATTGTTTACCTTATATGTCGTTTTGCTGTCTTTGGATTTATCTGTCCTTTCTGCCTTGTTACCTGTAGTGATCCTCCTTTCCCTGTTCAAATTCCTCCCTCATCAAATCCAAAGTCTGGCTGCCAAAGACCCGCGTGGCGCTTCCCTCCTTTATCATCAAAGTCATTAAAGCGTCATTTTTTTTTTCTCTATTCTTCTTCTCTTTTGTTCTTTGCCATTTCTGTCTTAACTGAATTAAGCTTATCCATTACCTTGTCCAATTTGTCAGATAGGTCTAAATCAAAATTTTCATTATAATAATAATGCTTAAAAATCTTACCCTCATCGTCAAATTTTCTGTCATAATTTTTTTTCTATTTTATTGACAAAACAACGAAATATTTATTTATAAATTTTTTTTTTTAACTTTTTATTTGACTTTACCTGCCAATTTTGATTTAATCATTTCATTCATTCTGTTTTCTGTCTCTATCTTTATTTCTGTCGTTTCAATCGTAATGTGATCCCATACGCTCTTCTCTGTCTTTAGCTCCGTCTTCGTTCTTATTTTCATCTGTGTTTTCCGTCGTATACATATTTTTCCAATACATCATTCAATTTTGCTGTCAAATCTTTGATTTGTTTTTGTCTTTCTTAATCTGTCACTATTTGACCTCCTGCAGTTACTTTGACTACAGTTTTCACAGAGCCGTCTTCAAAACCGTCACTTTATTCTACTTTCTGTTCTGTCTCGTTATATAGCCCCTCCGTCTTCTCAGTCTCATTGCTGTCGTTAATTCTGTCTTTTCTCTCTTTCTTATCAGTCATAGTGTGGCCACCTGTCGTACAATAGGGCATATATAATCTGTCTTCACTCTGTCTTCATCTCTGTGACTGTCCTTATCACCAGGTCAAATTCTTTACTCGTAACGTACTTGTCAACTATATAGGAATAGTAAACCAATATAAATGAAATTCATATAATTTTGCCAAACACAAGCAAAACTAGAAAGTTTACGTTAGAGTTAATTATATATATATGAGCTTAATAGACCGAACACAAGCCCTTCAAGCTCAATATATCTATAAAAATAAAGTGAATCAACCTAGTATGCCGAACACAAGCAATATTAGGTCATTCATATTTATGACAATTTAAAAGAATCAATCTAACATGCCGAACACAAGCAATGTTAAATCAATCAAATTTGCCAGTTATTTATGTATATTTTTATATTTATAATTATACATATGTGCTATTATTCCCATACACAATATACTGAACACAAGTATTACTATGTTTGTGAAAGCAGCAACTATGATCGATCAATATTATTTTTTTAAACCATGGATATATTTATTAAAAAATATTTTTATATACGTACGTTCAAGCTTAATAAAATGAAATTTTTAATTTGAAATAATCATTATTCATTACTTAATTTGTATTCAATTTGTCATAGTTTTGAATACAATGCTGCCTTCAATAACTGTCATATACATATTCTCATGAGGATGTTTTGTGAAGTTGCAATAAACTTCTTTCCTCTGTATAATGATAATTTCAATTAATTAAATATTCTTAAATATATTTTTCTTAAAGTCGTTCTTTTCTGTCTTTTTCTTTTTTTTTTTTTAATCGGTCTTTTGTATACATTTACGTAAACTTTATTTTTGTCCGCTTTGATGTAGTTTGTTTCGCTTCACTAATTCTGTCTCTTTCTTAATCTGTCATTTTTATTGCAACGACGCGCACATTCCCATACATATACGATCACACTTATATGCTGTCTCTTTTCTTTATGCTATAACCATGTTATACGTACATATATATACCTGCGAGTTTATTCTCGCCTTTTAGCAGTCACTGTCTTTCTGTCTTTTTCTAATTGCGCGCGCACGTCTTCACGGTCTTTTTATTGTACATGGCGTCGATGTCTTTTCATCAACTCGACTTGGGCCTATGGCCGCCATGTTTGTGTGCATTATTATCTTTCAATTTTTAGAAGTCAGGCCAATGCCTTTCTTCCTTCAGCAATCATACTTAGTATTTCAACATAAAAACGCGTCCGTTTTTACATTTATTTTTAATCATAGCGAAATTTAACCAAATCCAAGCGGCACTTTTTGCAAATATTAGTTTTTAACCGGTTCTCATTTATTTCCGTCTATACCGTCATAAATATGTTCAGATCCCTGGCGTGCATTCACTATACATACATATATATATACACACTATGTCATTTCACCCAACATGGCGACTTATTTTATTTCTCTCTCACTCTCTCTCTCTATAGACTAGCGCACGACGCTATCTATTCTCTGTCCTTTTCTTTCTTTCTATAAGCGTGCTTGCGACGCCATTACTGTCTTATAGAATTGAGAGAGAATAAAGTAAAATTCTTACCCGGAGTCAACTCCTTTTTCTCCCTCTGCTGTCCTTCGCTCTGTCTTTTTTTTTCATTTGTTCCTTGACTCGCCATCTCTGACGCTTCCACCAGGAGATAAAGAACAATAAAACAATTCACCAAACAGACTGACGCACGCTCCAAACCACACAAACCTCTTTCTCAATTTTATTAAATAAAACGCGCAGTTAAAAGCACTCTGGGCTCATAACCTGTTAAATAATTAATAAAAGCAAAGCACAATTTTTATTAAATGAAAAGTATTTATTTAATCAATATAAGAATAACTTAATTAAATGATCTCTCTATACAATAATGAAATACAAGCTCTGACTTTAACAGACGGACTTGAACTGAACTGAACGACGACGAGACGCAACTTGATTCTCTTCAACTGTTTACTAAAATATTCTCAATAGGTGGCGACACCTAGTATGAGTGTGTATATTTTCAACATTTTCATTTCTTGATTTTACTATGAATTTTATAGTTTTTAAATAACCAAAAATGTTCTTAATTAACTAGATTACGAACAGCATTCCGTAAACCGATAAAAACTTTGAATTTAAATGGTTCTAATGGACATCAGAATACAGGTACTATGTTCTTCAAAATCCATTCTAAATTTTTCAATTTTATTGATGAATAGCTGAAATATTGAACTTAGAAGCTCTTGTAAGATAAAGCTCTTGAGTAGCCTAAGCCTTTTTTACACCAATTTTTTCATACAATGACATTTCTACAAAACATTACCGTGAATCTACTTATAATGTAGTAGCCACACTCTGCCGAACGCAGAGACAACCACGTGGATGTGGTGGCCACTATCCCCAATTTTATAATTTATTTTCTTATTTTGTAGAATTTAAATAATTTTTTTATTTTTCAGTTGAAATAAAATTTTTTTTTGATAAAAATTTATTAAAATCTTTTTGTGAATTGTTAATTTTACAAAATGTTGAGAAATTAAATTAATAATGAGTATTACCACCACGATCAACTCTGACAAACGTTGGCGTGTATTGATACAGCGTTGAATGTCTTGCTGCAGAATGACATGCCAAATCTCTTACAGAACTTCATAAAGTTCGTGAAGTTTTGCAGGTGCTACTGAGTGCTGTCTCAATTTTCGACCAACCATGTCCTAAACATGTTCGATCGGATTAAGATCGAGACTATGGAGTGGGTGGTTCAATGAAGTGATGTCATTCTCTAAGAAAAATTAATGGGTAATGTTAGCTGTGTAAGGTCTCGCATCATCTTGCATGAAGATAAAATTCCTATTGTAACGTTGCCTTAATGGCGAAACATGGAAGTTTAACACTTCATCTACGTATCGTCGCATCGTCATTCCTGGAGGTAGTACAAGCTCGAGCGGCGATCTGCCATTGTATGAAATAGCAGCCAAAACCATTACTGACCCTTTTGCGTAAGGTACTGTTCGCCTAGCAGTATTAGGGTGGTAACGGTCTCCTCTTCGTCACCACACAAATTCTCGTCCATCATGATTGCGCAAACAAAATCGTGATTCATTGGAGAACCAAACCCTCATCCACTGCCTGAAACACCAACGTACATACCTTCGAGCATTTTCAAAATGAGCTCGGCGATGACCAATCCTTAAATGTGACATTTTAGCAGGTTTTGTACTCGCACATTTGCTGCATGAAGTCGATTTCTTATTTTTTTACCCTCCGAGCGCGAAATACGTATTTTTGGCTCACTTTTGCGAGCGCGAAATAGTACATTCTGGCTCACTTTTTCGCGGGCCAGAATGTACTATTTCAAGCTCGCAAAAGTAAACCAAAAATACGTATTTCTCGTCTCTCGGGTTAAAAAATAGTATATGCACCACGGGCACGACGGGGATTGATGTTCCTCGTGTGAATTTTGCGCCCTCGCTTCGCTCGTGCGAAAAACTCACACTCGGGCCAAAATCCCCTATTTCGCGACCTTAATTCATAATGTACTATTCTGCACCGATACCCGACCTCCATTCCTCTGTTGCAACTGATCACGTATTTCTCTTACTGTTACTATGCAATGAGTAGCACTTCTTAAAATATTTCGATCTGTTCGAGGACTGGTAACTCACGGTCGTCCTTGACCTGCTCTTCTACGAAAGTCGTGGGTTTCACAATATCGAGAGAAATTCGCAAGTTTTAGGTAATTGAAAGAATTTGTAGAAGAAATACTGATTTCACATACGAAATCAATTGATTAAAATTTAAAATCTTTTCTTAACATTTCGACTCAACATTAACGTGATAAAAGATAATAAGTGAACTAAAGTAGTTTCACGACAATTATCAATTTAAAGTAAATTCGTCTTTCTAAATTGAGTCAGCAGTTATAACTAAAATTGAAGATTGATCAAAGAACACAAAATCAAGATTAAAAAAACTACGAAAAATTTCTTATTGGTCTACGGGATGCTGTTCCTAACCTGGTTAATTATCAAAATTTTTAGCGATTTGAAATCTATAAAATTTATAGTAAAATCAAGAAATTAAAATTATTGCACTAACTTTTCAGTAAAGATGGATATAAAACCTTTAATTTGCTTTTTTGCAAATGTACGATAATTTTTTACTGAGTTACAGCCTGTTGAAGATTAATTTAATTTTTCATAGAAATCAAAGAAGCAGTTTAAAATAAGTAAAAAATGCAAACTTTTTATGAAATTAAAAATTTTTTTCAATTAGTGTTTTCATTCCTTATGTTTTTTCAACATTAAAGTCAATTTTTAAATTTTTAAAAAAAATTTTTTAATTCTGTATATAATTTAAACAGAAATCCAAAAGATCTTCAAAGACTTAGAATTTATCGCTGATGATTTTTTTGTTTCTATGTCTTTTAATAATAAAGTTGCAAACAATTAATTATTATTCTTTGGCATTCATAAAATATACAATTTTTGTTAAATATACTTAACATTTAATATTACTTACTTATGTTAAACTTATATACTTATACATAAAAAGGAATACAAACCATAAAATCAAATAATTTTTTAAATTTTTGATGGAAGCTTTTTATTATTAGATCTTAAAATTGAATAGTTGTGAATCTAAAAAAATAAATTGTATATAAATTATAACTACTAGATATTATAAAATAATATGACGTAAAACTACGAAATGCGTTTCATTTTTTAAAACAGACGCTACAGGAGCTATTTGTTGCAAAACCTTTTGTTTTATTAATTTACTTTTATCACAGCTTTTAATAATATATGCGTGATAATGATCGTCGAAAGTGATTTGTTCAAAAATGTTCAAGTAAAAGTAAATTTCTTTATCCACAAATATAATTTTTTGTATTTCCCCTAATTGGAGTTCACTATCTTGCATATTAGTTACTACGAAAGTTTCTATGAAGTACCATAAATGTCTACTTCCTTGTAGTATATCGACTGTTCCGTTTTTATTTGATCTCTATAGTAAGATTGATTCACAATATTATTATTAATAAAACCAAATATAACTTCTTCAGTGAATTCCAGTAAATCAATCATATAACACAATCTTAACGATTCTTTTGTCGCAATGGTCGTTAATAAATCTTTATTGCAATATGTGGATTGAGCTACAGATTTCAATTGTCGATGTCGTGGTTCGAAACGCATGCCCCAAAAATTAATAAATGGACCATTTTTCAACAAAATTGCAGGATAGTGAATTGTAATGTGGAATTTAGGTTTAAGTATTCCACCTAATTTTAAATACAGATTATTATTTTCTATTAAAACTTCTGATTTCTTGGAATGTCCTTCACTTATGCGTGGCGATGTTACAATGTCAATAATCTTTCGCAAACATTTGTACAATTCCCAATGCTCATCATCGTTAGGTATCAAGTCTCCTACAATTAAGCCAAAATATCGTACAAAAAAGAGCATTTCTGAAGCTGAAATTTTAAAATTCATCTTATTTTTAATCCTATTAAAAGTAATTTCTGACGGTTTATTTGCAGTTTCGATTGAAGTAGCAAAGAAATTTTTAATTAATGAATTTAGATGTTCTAAGGTAAAATATTTTTTCTCAAAAATAAATGTACGTATCAATAATTGCATAACATACGTGCATACGCCCTCTAAAACATCATGCATCATGTCTACGGAAATATTTTCTATAATATGAAAATTGTTAACTTCATTGAACACGCACTCTTCGTTCATACCGCTAATCGAATCTTCAGCACTTTTTGCATCTCATTCATATAATTATTTTTGGTTCTTAATTTGGATTTATTTTCCTTAACGGCATGTCGGAGCTGCAGCAATCGAGTTTTGCTTTTTTTATTTTATCGATATCTTTTTAAATTGTTAAATTAAACAAATATAATGACTTGTCCGCACTAAAGTTATATTAATACAATAATTTTTGTTAAAATAAAAAATCATTTGGACTTGTTATTTTTTTATGAGCTTGGATTGGAAATTAGATATCAAACTCGACAAACCTAACCTTAAAATACGATATATTGAAAGTTTTTATTATAACTTTGTATGTATAATAATTTGGTGGTTTTCTTGAGTTGTCCGCACTAGAGTTTAATCTTACAAACCTTTTCTTTATAGCAAAAAAAGTCGATTAAACGCATCGTTTATTCATAAGTTAGGATTGGAAATATTATTAGAAGGTGGACATCTTCGTCATGCTCTTAACTAGCTTTGCAGACTCGGCTGATATTACTTTACATATTCTGCGGAAATAATTGGCCTTAAATGATTCTACAAAGCCAAATATCGAGTCAAGTTCCAAATTATCATCTATTATTAAAAGCAGTTGAAATTTCATGCATTGCTTTACGCCCTTAAGAGGAGGCCAAACAATCTGTCTTTGTCTAATAGAGTTTTTCATCATTTCTATAAAAACCATCCATTGTAGCATGAAGAAAATAGTAGCCCCCGCTAAATATTAGTATAATAAGTAAATTTTGTGATAACAATAAAATGATTTTATTGTGTAGTTTTTGAATAATATGAGACCCACTAACAAACTAGAATATAACCTATCTTTTTAGGTAGGTCTCATATTATTCAAAAACTATGCGATAAAATAATTTGATTGTTATTAAAATATTCACTTATTATACTAATATCTAGCAGGGGCTACTATTTTTTTCTCGCTACAACGGATGATGTTTACATAAATGATGAAAAACGCTATTAGACAAAGACAGATAGTTCGGTCCCCTATTAACATCTACTACGATTCCAAAAATACGAAATTGAGTTCTTGAATCAGTTTTTGAAACACCTTGTTATTACTGTTACATCCGCATGATTCTGGATGTATAAATTAAAAATTTTATTATTCATTTTTACTCTTTTTTTTTTTAACCTTTTGTTATATGTGCGTACATATATAAAAATATATGTGCACATATACATTATGCATGCAATATTTGCAATTTATTCTCCCGGTAACATATATTTTTTTTTAAACATGAATTAATAAGAATTAAATAAAATGAATTTTATATTGAATAGTTAATATTAAGGAATACTTTTAAGTCTCTTTGTATTCGTAAAACCAAGTCAGTTAGCGAGGCGCGAATGCTATTCAGCATTTTTAGGCGCGATAAAAAGATATCCTCTGTCAAAAAATCTGAGACTTTGAAGAGTTTCTCACGGCCGAACTGGCTAATGGGACTCTTTTAAAGTTTAATTGTCCAAGTTCCCACTAAATATTAAATATGGATGAATTTGTTGGCCTAAAATTTTTAACCAATTCTCAAAATTTTCCCTTTCCAAATCCAAATTTTCCGAGTTCTAAAATATTTTCATCAATTATAGTTATGTGAAAAGTAACTGTGACAAATATAAAATAGAATATATTAAAATATCTCTTACTTCCACATGCAGTATAAAACTCTTAGATATTTCGTTTTTATTAAGAGTGATTGTATTACCCTTAATTTTAAAAAACTTAATTGCCTTAATGCATAGAGGTAATAATAATAGAGCTATTACACTATCATGAGTACCTGTAATGAAGTTGAAATAAAAAATTATTTTATTTATAAATAAAAGTGTTTATAAAATTTTAAATATTAATATTTATTCTATGAAGTATAAAATTTATGCATAAAATTAAAAGGCACCTTTATACAGATTTGAAATTCTTATACTTTATTTATATTTTAATTATGTTTTTTAATCATGAGTACACTGTTAAAAAAATTTGAATATTCAGTAATTTTCAGTTACGTTGGGTTGGTGAAAATTCATTCTTCTGTGATTGAAAAATATTTTTATGAACATGTGACTGAAAAAACTTATAAATATTATAAATTAGACATAAAAATGTTTATTCATGCATGAATTTTCATTAATTTTGTAAATGAATTTTCATTTATTTTCAAATGAATTTTCATTTTTTTGTGATTGAAAAAAACTTCAGTCATTTTACTGAAGTTTCATTAAAAAATTTTTAACAGTGTAGGTTTAGCATTTTTATATATTTTATTAATTTATAATGATTTTGATATTTATTACTCAAAATCGTATCGAAAAAATTTTTTATTAAATGAGGGATCGCGTGGAATATAGATCTAACTCGAGTTAGGCCCTTTTTGAAATTATGATTGAAAACGTATCTAGGAGATATTTTTTATATGTTTATAAAATATAGAAGAATAAAAACGTGTCCCTGTATGTTTAAATGATACAGAACATACAAGAAGGGCCTAACTTGAATTATGCAACATTTTCATTATTTCAAATTTCCCGAAAAAATCTTGTGAAAGCTACAAACAAGTTAACAAACATCAATAATGTTAGAATAAAAAAGGCAAAACTTACAGATTTAAAATTTTTAATGCAATTTTTATCAACATTGCGCAAAATTAGTACAATGAAAATGTTTTTCCATTGTGAATGAAAATGAGGATTCAAAAACTGAATGTTTTATTATATCTTGTATTATGTAAGTAAAAGTTAATAATAAATACATTTTAAATGATCAAATGATTATTATATTTATGATTTCCTTATGATTTATTGATCACGAAGCCTTAATTATTCATACAAAATTGGCAAAAAGGGCCTAACTCGAATTTTTGAATCTTCAAATTTTTTTCACGTAATTGATTTATTATATTGTGAGTATCTTTTTATGACGACTAAGCTTGGTAAATCCAAATAGTCAATTTGCGTGAAGGTAATTAATTTAATAAGACGATATTTAAAATGAACTGTTTGATTTATTATTACGTTAGTCGCGAGAGAGAGAGAAATGTCTACTGTACTACTGGCGTAAAATCGCTAATACGTCCTCGCTGCGTCAATCGTGGATTCGTGCTTCTCTATGCTCTGGTCTCGTTCTGGTGGGGTATTAGTCTAAATCTCTCTTGGTGCTCTAGAGCCTCGTAGCCTAGTAGGCCGCGGCGTGGTTCGCCCGGTCGTATTTATACTTGCTGGGTTCGTTGTTTCCCACTTCTTTATTCTTCTAGAAATTTCTACCTCGTGGCTTCTGTTTTTCCATGCTTCACTTTGTTCGTTCTCTGCAGGTCTTGACTTGTCGGCTAGTTCGTCATCATTTCTTTCGATCACGAGTTGTTGCTAGCTGGTTTCAGACGTCTAGTCAGCGTTTTCTTACTGGCTTATTCATTTGGTTTAATATATTTCTTATACTTCTACGCTTTATTATTTTCTAGAATATTCCACCCATAACACGTCTGAGGCCGCGGTATCGACGTCCTCGTCAATTAATTACCTATATTGAAAAAAAATTTTTTTTTTGACTTTATATAATTATTAAGTGTACCTAACCTATATATCTATGGGTAACTGTTACAATCTTTGTGTAGAGTTGTGTAGTGTACCGAACGATTACAAATCTATTCTATATATATCTCTCTCTCTTAATACATTATTTTTTAGTTCTGGTACATATGGATTTCGTTGAAACAAAAATTTTTATTTTATTATTCTTTTTTGTTATGTCTTCAATAATTTTTATAATGTGGATACTTTAGATGTTGACGTTGACACTCGAAAGTATCTGGTAGATGGTTTAGTTTATTTCTTGAATGTGATGCACTTGTTTGCGTGTATGTACTTCTTTGGGTCTGTATTTGTATCTGAAAATATTCTTTTCTGATTAATTATAGGGGACCCCCCATGGCTGGAGCCTTCCAAATTAAAATAATTAATTCCTAATGTATTCTTCTGGATTAACTTTTATTTAAGTAATATTAGGTTTGATTATAAGCATATTATAACCCCTGTATACCTGCAATACGTTAGACCAGTAATTTTAATTGATCTTTTTTTTGTTCATTAGTGGTTATTTATTAATTTTGTGTAATTCCCCAGTGTTCTATTTTATGTTTATTTGGTTATTAATTACCATTTTTGCACTATTTGACCCTTGGTATATTTAAGGCAATTTTATAAATAATTTAAATAACGTTGCAATTATAATTATTCTTACAAGTATTATTATGTAATTTAATAATATATTCTTAGTTGCAAAATTACAGTTTAGTTTTGTTTCGATTAAGTCATTAGGTTCTGAGATAATGGCTTATAAACAATCTATTGTTTATATGAAAATTGTTATAACATGATATTTGTATATGGATTTATTTATGAGGTATGAATATATAGTTGCATTTTTGTAATTCTTGAAATTCGATATAAACAATTTAATTTTTTAATAATAATTATTATTATTTATTTTAATTTATATGGGATTACAACCCTTATGCTCAATTGTAAAATTACAGGTGGTTTTGCAATTGATAAGTTTATTAGTATTCGCGATAATAATTTGTTAATTGTTAACTGAAGTTTTTAATATTGGACCCGAAAGTCTACCCTTAATTAACAAATTAGGGTCAGGTAAGAAATTTTCATCTATGTAATTTTCCGAGATATTAGCATTTATTTATTAATTCACGACTTTCATATTTGGGTAGCTTTTTGTCTCTATATTGGTACTATGTAGTCCCGATATGGTTTTAAGCCATATTTCACGTTTTATTTGCGTTTATTTATAATTTTTATTGATAAATAAATTAATTAATTAATACTTTTATTATTTAACTTAGGCCCTGTGTCGATTCCATGTATTAACTTTTTAATTTTATTTCTTAATTAATTATGTGAACATCTAGATTTCGTATATGTTTTGTTATATTAGTAATTGTGAATGCGTTTAACCGTCTTAATTAATTTTCTTACTCCATGGCTATATATCGTGCACATGTTTCATTCCTCTTTGTGTGGATCTTCGTACTTTGTACACTTGATGGCGCATGTATATGCATGGTTGTGTTAGAGGACGTCGTGTCACCTATGTGTGCTTGTACGTATACTCGCGCATGGTTGTGTGAGATGGCGTCGTGTCACCTATGTATGCGTGCTGGCTCTTACGTATAATCGCGCATGGTTGTGTGAGATGACGTCGTGTCACCTATGTGTGCTTGAACGTATTGTATTTTCTTATGCACTCTATGCATATTGTATAGCTATAGCTTGTAGTGTAGCTTGCACGTTACCGTTGAAGTATATACTTCTATTATTTTTGTTCCTCTTTGATTTTTAATTGCTTTCCCATAATTTATTGTAGGGTTCTTTTTTTGCGTATTAGAATTTGTTGTTTATGTCATTTAAATTATTTTAATTTTATAATGTATTAACAACTTATGCTCGTTTAATATGATTCTTAATATGCAATATTACGTATTATTTTTATTTTTATTTTTTTCTATTAATTTATTTATTTGCATTAATTTTAATATAATATAATTATGTATGGTTATATATATTATTACAATTATTGTTCTATTTTCAATGTAGTTATATGTATGAAGTTTTATATGTTATTTCTAATAACTTTTTTACTCTTTGTATTAGATTTAATATGTAGTTTAAGAGGCGGCCGTATAGTTCTGTCCTTGTCTAATCTAAATTTTTTTTATTATTAATAAATTAAATATTTTCATAGAAAAGTAAGACAACCGCCCAATAGAGCAAAAGACAAGCAAACGATTCTTTTTTATGAAAAAATACGAAATTTTGATTATTTTTCGAGTGAAGTCTGAAACGGAAAAACAATCGAACTTGATTGAGTTGATTCAACTGTTTTTCCGTTTCAGACTTCACTCGAAAAATAATCAAAATTTCGTATTTTTCCATAAAAAAGAATCGTTTGCTTGTCTTTTGCTCTATTGGGCGGTTGTCTTACTTTTCTATGAAAATATTTAATTTATTAATAATAAAGAAAATTTAGATTAGACAAGGACAGAATGATACGGCCTCCTCTTAATATAATTTTATTTTTGTATTGAGTACTGTTTCTAATTTCTAAATCTATTTAGTTTAATACAATCAACTATGTAGAGCTTATGTAATATTACTAAATACTTGTATTTAAATTTTATAAGTCAGCTTCAATACTTATACAAATTGCATTTCAATGTTTAATTTTAATTTTATAGTATTTTTGTGTCTGCATATGTATACACATACATTTACGATATCAATTTTTTTCTTATATCTATATATTTATAAAATATGCTTGTATACTTACTAGGAGAGTGTCACACCTCCGGATCACGGATTTTGCTCAAACTTCGGGATAAGTTTTCAGATGATAAAATATGAAAAAAGCTAAAGTTATAGTCATAAATACTCAATATTTCCCTAGTTACAGGCAATTAAAGAAAATCACTAAAAAAGTCACTAGATTTTTAAACGCATATAGTTCTTTAGCATTGTTAGCCACAAGCTTGAAACTTTTTTTAAATTAAAGATGAGATCCTTTCGAATTAGTAGTTATAGCATGTAAAAATATTATTTTTTCACAAAGTTAGAGCGTAATAAGGATTGGACCTAATTTCAGCTTTTATTATTAATTAATGTTTTTAAAAGAAAAATCAGGTCCAATGTTTATCACGCTCTAACTTTGGGAAAAAATAATATTTTTACATGCTATAACTACTAATTCGAAAAGATCTCATCTTTAATTTAAAAAAAGTTTCAAGCTTGTAGCTATCAATGCTAAAGAACTATATGCGTTTAAAAATCTAGTAACTTTTTTAGTGATTTTCTTTAATTGCCTGTAACTAGGGAAATATTAAGTATTTATGACTATAACTTTAGCTTTTTCCATATTTTATCATCTGAAAACTTATCCCGAAGTTTGAGCAAAATCTGTGATCCGGAGGTGTGACACTCTCCTAGTTAGTTTTCTTATTGTTACTTTTCTTTTTTTTGCTTTAATCATTTTAATTTTTGTTTTCTTTTTCTTTAATATCAATTATATACTATTATGATTTCCTTGTAATAACAATTAATTTGATAATAATAACATTTCATTCACCTTATTCTGTCTTATGACAAACATTTTTTTTGTTTACGTAGCTTTTTCTTATATGTTACAGTTGACGCTTGCTTATAGTTATAATAATTATACTTAAACATTAAATTTTTTTGTTCAGTGTCAGCTTTTCCAAAAAATTTTTTTTGTTTCAACATTATTCTTAAATTTATTTATTTTAGTGAAAGTATTCTAAGATTTATTTTCGTTTATGCAAGTTTTCACTTGATTTTTCTTTACTTGTTTGTTATAATCTATTCCCTCTTCTTGCATTATGTTGCTTTTTCTTTTTTTTTTCTCTCTTTTTTTTGCACAATATTCTTGTTTTTAGATTTTTTTTGTTTTAATTGTTCATGTCTCTTTTTCGCATATTGGATACGAACCAAACGTATCAGAGACTTTGCTTTATGATCCTTACGGTAGAAGGTTGATCGTGTTTTGCTTTTTGAGAGTTTTGTGTTTCATCTTTTCTTAATTTTCGTTTTTTTTGTATATATTTATTTTTTATGTACATAAGATTGTTGTCCTCTTTTTTGTTTGTAATCATGATGTTCTTATTTCCTTGATGCTAAGAAATAACTAGACTCTATGTGCTTTATGTTGGTTGGTTTCTTTTTTTTTGTAATGCAAGGAGAAGGGGCATTAATAATTAGTCTACATAGCAAATTAAAATTTTTTTTTTGTTATTAATTATATGAGTGAAATCTTGAATAAACGAAATATTTTGTATTTACATCTTATTGTATTTATTATTTTTTCTCAATTCTTTTTAGAATTACTGACAATGATCATATACATTGATAATAAATTTTGTTTTACGACGTGTTAAAATGAACTTATGTGTAATATAAGTGTGAACCTTTCTCTGTTTTAACTTAATAATAATGCTCATTAAGGCGTAATTTCCCTTTTTTTTTTCTTTTTTTCCTTTTTTTTGGCTTGCAATGTTATTTTATAATTATTATAATAATTGTGTATAAAATATTTTATATATATTTATATATCATTTGTTTTTCTATAAATTTTTTCTCACATCAATTTCTTTTATGTATGTGTATACTTTTTGTATTTTATAAATTGCTGATTAAGACTTAGTCTGTATGTTATATGAATACATTGAAATACACTTTGTTATACTATGAACTGACTTATTTTCTGTCGTGGCTTTTAAACTTACTGACATGTATATATGTTTGTATGTTTGTAATGAATCACTTATGTGTAGGTAATTTTATCTTTTATATTTCCTTTTAGTTATTATTTTATTTTATAATATTGTATGATCGTCGGCGTCTGAGGGTCGTGGAAAAAATTTTATTTTATTAATCTTATGATTATTATATTTTATTAATATTTGATGATCTTCGGCGTCTGAGGGCCGCGGATAAAATTTTATTTTACTAATTTTATGTATTATTTATAGAATTTTATAGTTATTATCCATATTCTTTATTCATTTTCTCATGTTTTGGTTTCTTCATTAAGTAAACCATTTCTCCTTCTTTAAGGTGTTTAATGTTTTGCTTTTGATCGTAATAACATTTTGATTTATAATTTGATGGCGTTAAATTAACTTTAGGTGGTTTTAGTACTACCCACATAAATGAGGAATACGGGTTCTCCGATGATTTAATAATTTCCGATTCCAAACATTCTTCTATACGTTGGTGTCTAAATCTTTTGTTTTTTACTGGTACTTCTGTAATTAACTTATTTTTATGCCTTACTAAATGTGTTTTTCTTAATTTTTCTCCAGGTGATTCAATTATAAATGGTCTTTCTTTTGTTACTTCATTAATGTTTTCTATTTTTTCTTTATTTAAATGCCTTGATATTTTGGATTCAATTTGTTTATTTACTTTTGCTGCTTTATTCTCCTTTTCCTCGCTAGATATATGTAAAATTTGCGCACGTAGCATCATTTTATTCGCTTCATTATTATTTATTCCTTTATTATCATTCATTTTAATCATTTCTTCATTATATATTATTTCTTCATTATTCATAATATTCTTGACTTCGCATGCATCTAACTTAACTTCTGGCGACTTTACTTCTATCGCACTTTCATCAATATTAATAGATATGGCATATGCTTTGCCTTCACTATTTTTGGCTTCAAAATTGCCAACTAAAATGCCCGATCCTGTATCTTGGAGCGGTACGAATTCTATATCTTCACTTATATCTTTGACACGTGCATAATTAATTTGTCTTGTATGAGGAGTAGCAATAAAGCATTCTTCTTTAATAAATGGTATTATATTGTTATTTAATTCTAAGCATTTATGAGCGGCATTAACTTGCTCTTTATATTTATCAATTATGTCCCAGCCTATTAATCCGTCTGTATCTATTGGAAAATCATCTGGGACTGGTTGTACTTCACATAATATATTATTCAGAAATAGATTTATCTGTCCTAATGACATGCATTCACCTGGAATGACACCGTTTATTGTAACGATCTTATGTGGATTTGTATTCATATAATTCGATATCACACTTTCTTTTATAACTGATACATTGGCTCCTGTATCGACGCAAAAACGACCTTTTTTTGATTTTAAAAATGGTCCACATAACTCAACTATTGGAGGCTTCCTCCCAACTTGTATAAACTTTATAGTGCATTTTCGAAAGCTGGACCGCTCATATCTCTCGGCCTGGCTGCTAGCTTGCTCGACTCCACAGGACCCTGGCGTCGAACATCTTGGGAGTTTAAAGGTTCCGTATTACCTTGATTATCTATTTGTTTATTACAGTTAAAATTATTACCTGGTCCTCTATTAAAAACATCTCGCCCGTTATTAATATTTTTATCATAATTATTAGTGTTATTATCAATATTATTTAGATGACGTGTCTTGCTCTGATAACGATTCTGATTTCTATTAGTATTATAGTTATCGCGATTATTAATGCCTTTGAAACTTCTATTTTCTCGTAAGTTATTATTATTATTTGAATTTCCGTAAAATTCTCTGTTTTCTTCATTATAAGGTCTTTGCTCGTTTATCTGTGACGTATATATATCAGGTGTCGCCGGAGGCAGTCAATAAGGCATATAAATTACTTGAGGCATAATAGGTGCCGTCGTTGTGTAATTGTTTCCCGCGAAGTTGTTTGTTTTTAGTGCATTTTCAAGTGCGTAACATTCTGCATATGTGTGTTATTCTTGCAATATTCGCAAAACTTGTTGTCGTATTCCTTTTTTCTACATTGCGCCTCTTGATGTCCCGACATGTGACAATAACCACATAATTCAAGTGTTGGTGCTAATCTAATGTTTGCATTTTTCTGTGCACTACTCAAGTTTAATGCTGACAACTGATCTGCAATGCTTTTTAATGTACTAGAGAGTTCCGAGGTGTTTTCTGCTGAGTTGGTTGGCTGCGACGTGAATCGTCTTGCGACTGTACGTTGTTCAAATGCGATAGCTTCATGTATGGCGTCTCTCAACGTTGTGGGATTCTTTGACCGTACTTGATCCTGTAGTTCCCCCTCCAGTCCAAACAGAAATTGTTCTAAGGCTATATGTAGTTTTTTCGAAAGGCTGTAGTGTTCTGGTAGCATCGTAAAAATTAAGAAGACGATTATGCAAGATTTGCACTCTTAATCCGTAGTCTCCTGCTCTCTCGCCAGGCATTTGTTTTATTATTTTTATTTCGGCTAATATAGTGTCAGCTCCACCGGCATAACTGTAATGTTTCGTCAAGTCAGCTAAGAGACCTTCTACTGTATTATACTGCGTTAAACGTGTTGTATAGCCTTCTGCTGTACGGCCTTTGAATTTTGAAGCTAAAGAATTCAATACCCATCTCTCTGCTTGTGGCCCATATGTTTTTATAATGTCTCGTACTGATCTACAGAGTAATGGTAATACGTCAGAGTTTCCATCAAAAGTGGGGATTGTATTTAATGCTTGATATAGCGATAGACTGTTTGGTGGCTCTCTTGCTCTCTCTATTGGAGTTAAGTTTGCAAAATTTATATTCGCAGACACGTGATGGTTGTCATACCCCATGAAAATATCTTCATCATCGCCATAATTATCCCATGCAGGTGTACCTCTCATACCTTCAAGGTTATCTTCTTTATAATTGCCGTTATTACAGGGTTTATTAGGCTCCAGATCAAATTTAAGTTCATTATTAATTAGGTCTTTTCTTTGCCCTTCTGGTGGCACTATATGATTAAGTCTGTGTCTTCTTTCGTAATCATATACGTGCTGTAACATTCTTTCCCGTACTCTTCGATGGATCGCATCCTCTTGTTGCTGGTTGGATGAGATTTTTAAGTTTTGTTCTGAGACTTTTTCGACCTTGGTAAATACTTTAGGTTTAGTTCCATTGTATCCATGACCTGCTACTTTGCCTGCCTTTTCTACTGCTTCGTCTATTTTTTTCAATGTATTTGAGAGATATACTCTAGCTTCTTCTAAAAATTTCTCGTCGTTTTGTTCTAATTTATGTTTGCCGCCGTCTATTATTGCATTTAATTTTTCTAATGCTAACTCCATCAGACCTTTATTTTCGGAGTCTTGGATTGCACAATCTGCCAACGCTAATGCATTTCGAAGCTCTATGCGCGCTTCCTCTTCCGAGGTTCTCAAAATTTGTTGGAGCGTTAATGGTGATACAAAACCCGCGGCTTCGTCACGTTGATCCGGTTGATTCGTTTCTTCAGGCATTTTTTTTTGTTTTACGCGACGTTTTCAATCGTATTATTTATATTTTATTTATATGTTGATATATATGTATTTTTTGTTGTATTTTATTCGAGCAAGATTTACTTTAATAAATTCACTTATGATTCACTTAATTTAAAATAAATTTTTGCAACGTGATAATTAGTATTATTTTATACTGGGTTTAACCAAAATTCACTTTAATAATACCGATTATAATTCACGTGATTTAATTAGATTTTTACTCACTTTGCAGCTTAATGTTAGTGTTAATTAATATTGTTTTATAGTTAAGAGGAGGTGGAGTATATCTGACCTTTTCTAATCAAAGAATTGATTTTTTCACAAAAATTAATAATTGTAGCAAAAAATAAGAAGAAAGCCCCATCTCGTATAATAAAAAGCAAGATTTTCTTTTATGAGGAAAAATTATTTTTATCGCTTTGTTTTTAAGAAAACCTTGAAAAACTGAATTGTCCATCCTAACCTTTATTTTTTAAGTTTTTCAAGGTTTTCTTCAAAACGAATCGATAAAAATAATTTTTCCTCATCAAAGAAAATCTTGCTTTTTATTATACGAGATGGGGCTATCTCCGTATTTTTCTCTACAATTATTAGTTTTTGCAAAAAAATTAATTCTTTAATTAGAAAAGAACAGAGATATACGACCTGCTCTTAATTTAATAAAATTCACTTTAATAAAATCGAATATGGCTCAATCGAGCTAAGTTTAACATGTAACTTAATATTGATATTATAATCAGTTTATTCAGAGTTCAATTAAATTAAGCACTAATAATTCATTTGAATAAAAATTCACTGTTAAGATTTTTCAACATGCAGTTTAATATTGATAATGTAGTTATATCATGCAGTATTCACTTTAATAAAATTTAAACAATAATTCACTTGAATTCAATCGAAATTTTCAGACATGCAATTTAATAATTATTATAATTTAAAAGTTCGCAGCGGACGCGTATTATCCTCGTAGGACGTATAATAGTCCAGTAGAATTAGCTCGAAAAACCTTAAAATTTGACTTAATTAGTAACAGGCGACTGAAGTGAAAAATAGGTTCATTAGGTCAAAAGATATTAAAATTTAGAAAGACCCTCAAAATTTGGGCTGGCATATTTTTTTAAACAACGTTTTTATGTACAAAATTGTGAAAAATCGATGTTTTTTGGATCTAGCTCTTTTCGTTTTTTAATAGGGTATATGAAATTTATAGTACTTATGAGGGTCTTCAAGACAAATAGTTTAAGCTCTATTACATTGAATTTCGTTAATAATTTATTTAAATAATCGCAAAAATATAGTCAAAAATCGTTAAATTTTCAATAATATTTTATTCTATAAAAAAAGGGCTACATGCTTGTAATTTTGTAAAAAGTTGCCTTCCATACCCCTTAAGTCCCCATAATTTTTCCATTCCATTAATAATAAAGCGTAGAAGTATAAGAAACATATTAAACTAAATGAATAAGCCAGTAAGAAAGCGCTGACTAGACGTCTGAAACCAGCTAGCAACAACTCGTGATCAAAAGAAATGATGACGAACTAGCCGACAAGTTAAGATCTGTAGGGAACGAACAAAGTGAAGCATGGAAAAACAGAAGCCACGGGGTAGAAACTTCTAGAAGAATGAAGAAGTGGGAAACAATGAACCCAGCAAGTATAAATACGACCAGGTGAACCACGCCGCGGCCTACTAGGCTACGACGCACTTGAGCACCAAGAGAGATGTAGACTACTACCCTACCAGAACGAAACCAGAGCATAGAGAAGCACGAATCCACGATCGACGCAGCGAGGACGTATCAGCGATTTTACACCAGTAGTACAGTAGACATTCCTCTCTCTCGTGACTAACGTAATAATAAATCAAACAGTTTATTTTAAATATCGTCTTATTAAATTAATTACCTTCACGCGAATTGACTATTTGGATTTACCAAGCTTAGTCGTGATAAAAAGATACCCACAATATAATAAATCAATTACGTGAAAACGTAACATAAAAAAAGTGGTTCTAGGGGTGGGGTCTCACTTGTGAAGGAAAATATATATCTACAAGAAACAACTACAACATCACTTGTGAAGGAAGCAACATCTACAAGAAGCAACTCCAACAGTACTACGAAGGAAGCCAAACCTGCAATAAACAGCCACGACGATATCACTTCTGAAGGAAGCATTAACTACAAAGGAACTATTACAACGAGAGGATGTTCTACGTGTACATCGCTGTCATCATTATCTTGGGATAAGTAAATTTTATTTTCATACCTTATAGTCTAGTAGAATTAGACTTTTTGCATGACTTAATTAGTGACAGGCAACTGAAGTGGAAAATGGGTTCATTAGGTCAAAAGATATTAAAATTTAAAAAGACCCTCAAAATTTGAGCTGGCATATTTTTTTAAACAACGTTTTTATGTGAAAAAATTGTGAAAAATCGATGTTTTTTGGATCTAGCTCTTTTCGTTTTTTAATAGGGTATATGAAATTTATAGTACTTATAAGGGTCTTCAAGACGAATAGTTTAAGCTCTATTACATTAAATTTCGTTAATAATTTATTTAAATAATCGCAAAAATATAGTCAAAAATCGTTAAATTTTCAATAATATTTTATTCTATAAAAAAAGGGCTACATGCTTGTAATTTTGTAAAAAGTTGCCTTCTATTACCCTTAGGTCCCCATAATTTTTTCAGCAAAAAATATTAATTTGTTTATGAGATATTCAATTTGTTCACTAAAAAGAGATAAAATGTTGGCCTGAGATGGACCCTATTGCGGTCATTTTAGAAAGAAATTACCATTGTCATTTATGCTCTTTAACACATATTTAGTGAAAATAAAAAGTTTGATTGACATTGTTATTATTTTTGCTGTTTAAATGGCGATCGAAGAAAAAAAATTTTTTTTCTTAATTGCTTTTTAAATTTTCATATGAAAAAATGAAAATATTTAAATGCCACTTTTTTATTCTTGTTGCTTAAATTTTAACGCTTATTTTAAAAAAAAAACGTTATTCTATGATAATTAGGAGCTGAGATAATTTTTTTTTTTTAAATTCGCCATTTGTTTATTTACAAAGATTAAAGAATGAAATTTTAATGACAGATCCTTTAATACTTGAACTTTGATAAACAATCTTCTAAGGTTTTAAAACCTTAAAAGATTGTTTTTAAGTATGAATAGTTCCAATTCTTTTTGAAGAGGGGAAGAACGCGTCATCTTCGGCAAGTACAGAAAAAATTTTTTCGATTACTTCAAATTTGTCTTATGTGAAAAAATTTTCTATATCTCAGTGAAATATTAACCGATTTTGATGTCTCTTTTTTTAATCTGGGGTAGCGCGAGATAATATTAACAGTCGTTATACTTGTTTAATGATATAAATAAATTAATTCGTTTTAAACAATAACAAAAAATATATGCATATTTTTTTCATTTTTTATATACTTGTAATGTTTATTTTTAAAATCTAATAAATAAGTTTCATTTATTTTATGAAAAAATTAGATTATTATCTTTTTTACACGCTAATAATTAATACAAACATTGCTCTTATCATAAAAATCCTGACATTATTAAAAAAGAGCTTTTGACCTTGAATATTCAACGAATTTAACGTTTCTTTTTTTGATCTGGGGTTGTGCGAGATAATATTAAGAACCGTCATTTTTGTTTTATGCAATAAACAAATTAATTAATTATAAATAATAAAAAAAATTTTTATGTTTTTTTACATATTATATTTTAAATAAATGTTTATTTATATAATATTATGAATTTCTTTTATTTTAAAAAAATATTTACAATCTTTTTTTCGCACACATAAACACATATTCGAAAAAATATTACATTTTTTTCGTATTTTCGCAATTAACATACAAAGCTGATTTTAATAAAATTTATTAAATATTTATGATAATTCTATTCGCTTGTTCAATGGCTCATCACAATCTTCATCTATGAAAACATTTCTCGAATCATCACAACATTCATCATTGGAACTATTGTCAATTTCAAACGGTAAGTTTGACATATTTTCACTGCTGCTGCAACTATCTTCATCAAACAGAAAATCTTGTACTAATACAGTCTCCTGGTTATCACAAGTTTCCCCTTGACAACCAGAACATAATTTAGAGCATTTTAATACATGTTTTCAACATCCACATCTATTATCATTGCAATTAATCATGAGCAACAAACAAGTAGCTGTAAAAAGTAAACTGTTAATACGAATTTTTTTTTTAAGAATTAGATAAATCAAAATATAATGAACATATTGTAATATGGTTAATTTTATTGTAATATATTCAAAAAGCTATTTTATAAAAAATACTAAATATTTCTTTAATTTTAAAAACTTTTATACTTACGAACTTAAATAAATTTTATTCACTTGAAATAATAAAATTATAAATATAATATTTTCTTAATCTTATTATTATTTTAAGTAATAAATAATACTTTTAATAAAAAATTGAATAAATAATTGAAATTAGAATAAAAATTACAATAAATTTCTTTTTCAAGTGTAGTGAATAATGTTTTTGTAAAAAGTTTTGAATAGTCAAGAAAAATATAAGTACATATATATATATATATATATATATATATATATATATATATATATATATATATATATATATATATATTGTAACGGTATTCTACCATGTTTGAATCTTGCGCGCTTAGGTATTAAAATAGGATAAACGCTCGGTCATATGTCTCGTCTAAGACGAGTAAAGAAGTGCATATCTTGACGACCGGCACGCGAGAAAGAAGCTTGCCGGCCGCGAGGCGCGTCAGAGAGTTTCCGGCTACCGTTGCGTTAGCACGAAACCTAAGCCGCGCTGTGCTCATTAGAGAATTTCGCCACGTGGTCGTATAATACGTTAGACTAAGTTCGCAACTGATAGCGCGGAACGTTGTCTTAAATAAAAGTCGTTAATTTATATCGACTAGCGTATTATATCAGATTGGCTAGTTGCAACTCTCAGAAATTCTTTCTGTAGAGTTTTGCTTGACCGCTTTTCGCGCGTCTTAGTGGTCAGCCATTAAGCGCCAACAAATACGTTGATCGGCGTGCATAGGATTCCACCGATCTACGTCCAGGCAACCACGTTTGCAGAGCTCAGCGGAATTCAAGGATCGGGAAGAGACGTGTTTCACCGATCTACTCCAGAGCACTTACGTAGTGGTTACGTACAGGGGAGAAGCTTCGATAACGGGCGAGCGGCGTCTACGTGCACGTAGGTAATTAGTGTAAGCTGGCCAGTGCGTTATTGTAAGTATAATTATACTGTGCGATATCCAAGTATCTCTTCCTCGAGAGATACTTGTTCAGGTATATTGTATCATCGGTTATATAACCGATAAGCGTCATAAGCGAGTATCATTTAGTTCGCGACGCGCCCTACCTTTGCTCACTCTCTCAATAGACGCGTACATTACTTTTTATATATTATTCAATTTCATTCTCATTTAGTTCACATTTTATCTTGATTATATTTATATTTTTTTTGTAATAAATTAATTCTTTTCTATTAAATCGTGCTTTCAATTAATTTATATTGCCTGCTTATATTTAACATAAAATATATATTTCCCGTTGCTTACTCCGACGCCTCCGCGGTCCTTGTGAGCAGTTATAAATTATTTAATAACGTAATATCATATATTTTAATATAACGTATTTTGGAACCTGCCTCACGAAGGAAAACTGCGCTACCGGCAACGCGTCTCTCGATCAGGTAAGAGAGAGAGAGAGAGAGAGAGAGAGAGAGACGCGCAGCGACGAGTTGATAGAAAAATCTTCCGTCGCACATCAATCTAACATACTAACTAGCTTTGCCGGAATCTGTTGTTAGTTTATCATACTCGATATAAATTCTAGCAGCTCCGTGTTCTGACAAAATTACTTAGTCTTAGCAAAAAGTAAATTGGAATTAGAAAAATCTAATTTCTTTTGTAACGAGTAGTAAATTACCGTTACAATATATATATATATATATATATATATATATATATATATATATATATATACATATATAGTAATCAGTAACAATTCAACAAACTTATATCTTAACAATCAAGCAGAAATAAAATATAAAATAAAATACTTACGAATTGAAAGTTTGAGCGTAAAGCAGGGTTAATTATACTTCTCTTCTTTTAACGAACACTTTTGTTCTTTAAAAGAAGAGAAGTATAATTAACCCTGCTTTACGCTCAAACTTTCAATTCGTAAGTATTTTATTTTATATTTTATTTCTTCTTGATTGTTAAGATATGAAGCAGGGTTAATTATACTTCTCTTCTTTTAACGAACATAGCATAGAAATACTTTACACCGAAATAGAAATACTTTTTAATTTTTTATAAAATAAATATTCATATTAGTTATAAATGACTATTGAAATAATAATAGTAATAATAAAAATAAAATTATTTTAAAAGTAAAAATTCTCAAAGGCATTGAAAACTAATGTGAAGGCTTTCATGACAAAAGATATGTTTTTATTAATAATATTGTTTAAAAAAGAAAATAATTAAATTTTTAAGAGAAAAAGATATTATGTTTCATATAATTATTAATACAAACGTTCCATTAATGTAAAATATGAATAAGAAATATTAGAAATGATCTTATATCAAAGTTCAAGTATTAAAGGATCTGTCATTAAAATTTCATTCCTTAAGAGTCCGCTGTATCTCTGTCCTTTTCTAATTAAAAAATTGACTTTTTTTCCAAAATTAGCAACAAGAGGCAAAAATAAAGAGATGGTTTCGATGTGTTTAATAAAATGTAATATTTTCTTTGATTAGTATGAATTAATTTTATTGCTTCGTTTTTAAGAAAAGTTGGAATAACTTAAAAAATTAGAAATTAGTGTCAAATGATGGGATTTTCAAGTTATTCCAACTTTTCTTGAAAATAAAGCGGTGGAATTAAATTATTCTTATCAGAGAAAATATTGCTTTCTATTACACGAATCGAAACCATCTCTTTATTTCTGCCTGAAGCTATTAGTTTTTATAAAAAATAAATTTTAAATAGATTCGGTAAAACAGGTAACTGTGTCGGTATACAGCTGACTCTTAATCTTTGTAAATAAACAAATGGTGAATTAAAAAAAAAAAATTATTTCAGCTCCTAATTATTATAGGATAAAGTTTTTTTTTTTTTAATGAGCGTTAAAATGTAAGCAACAAGAATAAAAAAGTTGCATTTATATATTTTCATTTTTTCATATAAAAATTTAAAAAACAATTAAGAAAAAAAATTTTTTTTCTTCGATCGCCATTTAAACAGCGAAAATAATAAAAATGTCAATCAAACTTTTTATTTTCACTAAATATAAGTGTCAAAGAGCATAAATGACAATGGTCATTTCTTTCTAAACTGACCGCAATAGGATCCATAAGAGGCCTAAATTTTATCTCTTTTTAGTGAACGAATTGAATATCTCATAAACAAATTAATATTTTTTGCTGAAAAAATTATGGGAACCTAAGGGTAATAGAAGGCAACTTTTTACAAAATTACAAGCATGTAGCCCTTTTTTTCATAGAATAAAATATTATTGAAAATTTAACAAGGTTTGACTATATTTTTGCGATTATTTAACTAAATTATTAACGAAATTTAATGTAATAGAGCTTAAACTATTCGTCTTGAAGACCCTTATAAGTACTATAAATTTCATATACCTTATTAAAAAACGAAAAGAGCTGGATCCAAAAAACATCGATTCTTCACAATTTTTTACATAAAAACGTTGTTTAAAAAAGTATGCCAGCCCAAATTTTGAGGGTCTTTCTAAATTTTAATATCTTTTGACCTAATGAACCCATTTTCCACTTCAGTTGCCTGTCACTAATTAAGTCATGCAAAAAGTCTAATTCTACTAGACTATAAGGTATGAAAATAAAATTTACTTATCCAAAGATAGTGATGACAGCGATGTACACGTAGAACATCCTCTCGTTGTAATAGTTCCTTTGTAGTTAATGCTTCCTTCAGAAGTGATATCGTCGTAGCTGTTTATTGCAGGTTTGGCTTCCTTCGTAGTACTGTTGGAATTGCTTCTTGTAGATGTTGCTTCCTTCACAAGTGATGTTGTAGTCGTTTCTTGTAGATATATATTTTCCTTCACAAGTGAGACCTCACCCCTAGAACCACTTTTTTTATGTTACGTTTTCACGTAATTGATTTATTATATTGTGGGTATCTTTTTATCACAACTAAGCTTGGTAAATCCAAATAGTCAATTCGCGTGAAGGTAATTAATTTAATAAGACGATATTTAAAATAAACTGTTTGATTTATTATTACGTTAGTCACGAGAGAGAGGAATGTCTACTGTACTACTGGTGTAAAATCGCTGATGCGTCCTCGCTGCGTCGATCGTGGATTCGTGCTTCTCTATGCTCTGGTCTCGTTCTGGGAGGGTAGTAGTCTACATCTCTCTTGGTGCTCAAGTGCGTCGTAGCCTAGTAGGCCGCGGCGTGGTTCGCCTGGTCTTATTTATACTTGCTGGGTTCATTGTTCCCCACTTCTTTATTCTTCTAGAAGTTTCTACCCCGTGGCTTCTGTTTTTCCATGCTTCACTTTGTTCGTTCCCTACAGATCTTGACTTGTCGGCTAGTTCGTCATCATTTCTTTCGATCACGAGTTGTTGCTAGCTGGTTTCAGACGTCTAGCCAGCGCTTTCTTACTGGCTTATTCATTTAGTTTAATATGTTTCTTATACTTGTACGCTTTATTATTTTCTAGAATATTCCACCCGTAACAGTATGCCAAAAAAATTAGTTTCCAAATGTTTTTATTATTTTAACGGTATGAAATAATTTCTATACACATTCTTAAGCAAATTCTTAGAGTAGTTTACGTAAGATCCAAAAAAAATAAAAAATTTAAAATAAATTTTTTTCAAAATTTTCAATATACTCTAAAATTATAACTGCGCTAAGAAAATAAGTATTCCAAAGCTTGTTTCATTAAGGCAATAACGAATAATTTTCATAACCATTTTATAGCAAAACTATCAAATGGTTTTAGTGTAATATTTTAAAAAAATGAAACATAAACATTTTTTCAAAATTTTCAAAATTTTCAAAATTCTCTTCAATTGAAACTGCGCTAAGAAAATAAGTTTGCCAAAGCTTATTCTCTTTAGGCGATAGCGAATATCTTGCATAAAAATTTTAGAACAAATCCATTAAATGGTTTTCATAAAATAAAAGAAAAATGAAGAAAAATTTTTTTTTTGCAAAATTTCCAAATTGCTCTGAAATTAAAAGTGCGCTAAGAAAATCAGTTACAAAAGTTTTTCTTCTTTTGGCAGTCGCAAATAATGACCATACAAATTTTCAAGAAAATTCTTCGAGTAGATTACGTAAAATACCAAAAAAATGAAAAATCAAAATTTTTCTAAAATTCTTAAAATGGGTCCAAAGAAAAACTAAGCTAAGAAGATCAATTTTCAATAGCTCCCCCCCCCAGTTAGACAAAAAAATTAATTGCATGCAAAATTTGAAGCAAATCCATCGAGTAGTTCTCAAGATATTTTTTGGCGTATTAAAATCATACACACACACACACACACACACACACACAAACACACACACACACTTACACTCACATTCACACACACACACACACACACACACACACACACACACACACACACACACACACACACACACACACACACACACACACACACACACACACACACACGCGTATGTATATATGTGTATATAAGTACTCCCTTAAAGAGTATTATTTTTATTTTACTAGTCGCACAATAGAAATCAAAGAAGCAGTTCAAAATAGGTAAAAAATGCAAACTTTCTATGAAAGTTAAAAATTTTTCTAATTAGTGTTTTCATTTCTTCTGATTTTTTAACATTAAAGTCAATTTTTAAAACTTTTATAAAACTTTTTTTATTCTGTAAATAATTTGAACAGAAATCCAAAAGATTTTCAAAAACTTAGAATTTATCGCTGATGATTTGACACACACACACACACACACACACACACACACACACACACACACACACACACACACACACACACACACACACACACACAGACATACACACACACACACACACACACACACACACACGCATATGTATATATGTGTATATAAGTACTCTCTTAAAGATTATTTTTTATTTTACTAGTCGCACAATAGAAATCAAAGAAGCAGTTTAAAATAAGTAAAAAATGCAAAATTTTATAAAATTAAAAATTTTTTCTAATTAGTGTTTTCATTCTTTGTTTTTTTAATATTAAAGACAATTTTTAAAACTATTATAAAACTTTTTTTTTCCGTAAATAAATTAAACAGAAATCCTAAAGATTTTTAAAAACTTAGAATTTATCGCTGATGATTTGACACACACACACACACACACACACACACACACACACACACACACACACGCATATGTATATATGTGTATATAAGTACTCTCTTAAAGAGTATTATTTTTTATTTTACTCGTCGCACAATAGAAATCAAAGAAGCAATTTAAAATAAGTAAAAAATGCAAACTTTCTATGGAAGTTAAAAATTTTTCTAATTAGTGTTTTCATTTCTTCTGATTTTTTAACATTAAAGTCAATTTTTAAAACTTTTATAAAACTTTTTTTATTCTGTAAATACTTTAAACAGAAATCCTAAAGATCTTCAAAAACTTAGAATTTATCGCTGATGATTTGCCACACACACGCACACACATACACACACACACACACAGACACACAGACACACACACACACGCATATGTATGTATGTTTATATAAGTACTCTCTTAAAGAGTATTATTTTTTATTCTACTAGTCGCACAATAGAAATCAAAGAAGCAGTTTAAAATAAGTAAAAAATGCAAACTTTTTATAAAATTAAAAATTTTCTCTAATTAGTTTTTTTATTTTTTATGTTTTTAACATTGTAGTCAATTTTTAAAACTTTTGAAAAAAATTTTTTATTCTGTAAATAATTTAAACAGAAATCCTAAAGATCTTCAAAAACTTAGAATTTATCGCTGATGATTTGACACACACACGAATACACACACACACACACACACACACACACGCATATGTATATATGTGTATATAAGTACTCTTTTAAGAGGAGGCCGTATAGTTCTGTCCTTGTCTAATCTGAATTTTCGTTATTCTAACTAAATTAAATATTTTTATACAAAAGTAAGGGCAGAGCCCAACAGATTTAAGGATGAGCAGACGATTCTATTCTATGAAAAAATATAAAATTTTCATTAGTTTTCGAGTGAAGTCTGAAACGGAAAAAGAGTTAAATTTGATTGAAGTGTTCAACTCTTTTTCCGTTTCAGACTTGACTCGAAAACTAATGAAAATTTTATATTTTTTCATAGAATAGAATCGCATGTTCATCCCTAAATCTATTGGGCTCTGCCCTTACTTTTGTATAAAAATATTTAGTTTAGCAATTATAAAGAAAATTTAGATTAGACAAGGACAGAACTATACGGCCGCCTCTTAAAGAGTATTATTTTTTATTTTACTAGTCGCACAATAGAAATCGAAGAAGCAGTTTAAAATAAGTAAAAAATGCAAAATTTTTATAAAATTAAAAATTTTTTCTAATTAGTTTTTTTATTTTTTATGTTTTTAACATTACAGTCAATTTTTAAAACTTTTGAAAAAAATTTTTTATTCTGTAAATAATTTAAATAGAAATCAAAAAGATCTTCAAAGACTTAGAATTTATCGCTGATGATTTGACACACACTCACACACACACACGCACACACACACACACACACACACTCACACGCGCGCGCGCACACACACACACACACACACACACACACGCACATACATACACACACACTCACACACTTTTATACTTTTAATTACGTGGAAATTTCAAATTCGCAATCGATTATTTATAATCATATGAATGATAAAAATCATAAGTTCTATAATATATATATATATATATATATATATATATATATATATATATATAGTTGTAAGACAAGATTCAACCGACCCCCTCCCCCCCTCAGCCCCCTCAAATGTCTGTCGGCATAGCCCCCCTCAAATTACGTTGTAATTCCTCTTATAAATGGCTATTACGAAATTAACGTAACTTAGGCCCCCCTCAGCCCTTCCTCAATTTTTGTAGCTCATCCTCAGCCCCCCTCAAATTACGTTGTAATTCCTCTCATAAATGGCTATTATGAAATTAACGTAACTTAGGCTTCATGTCGCCCCCCTCAATTTTTGTAGCCCCTCTCAGCCCCCCTCAATTTGCCCCCGCCCTCACTTTTTATAGCCCTCCCTTATTCTGCCCTTCCCCCCACTATGATATTATGATTAAGTAATTAGTAATAAAGAAATATTCTTATTATTAATAATATTCTATTATTATAAACACAATTATAAGTAATTTAATATTATTATAATTAGTAATATTTTATTATTATGATTGTAACTGTAACTATTTAATAATATAAAGTTTTTTCGTTTTCTAATTTTTAATTTCAAAAATGAAAAAAATAATTATTGTTATTAATATTCTATTAATATAATTGCAAACATAATTAATTGATAATACAAAGCTTCCTCTCTGCATTCTCTTTATTCAGATTAATATATAATATTTTTATTTCTTTTCTGATATTTTTATTTCTATATATTGTATCTTAATTTTTTTTATTGAAAAAATTTATTAATTACAATAGTAAACTATAAATTACAAAATGAATTGAGCTTAATATCCATAGGTACTTTATTAACAATTGTATTTAAATAAAACATGTTTTTTTTAAATTAGAAATAGGATATTTACATATTTGTTTTAATAAAAGATTTTTGGGCTTGAGACCAGCATAAAAATATATGGCTGCATTAAAAGCTTATAAAAAGCATTGTTTGTTGTCGCTAAAAGAAGCTTAAAAATTCGTCTTCGTTGTCGCTAAAAAAAGCTTACAAATTCATCTTTGTTGTCGCTAAAAAAAGCTTACAAATTTATTATTGTCGCTGAAGCGATTGTTTGTTGTCACTAAAAAAACTTTATACAAACATATAAATTTATTGTTTATTGTCGCTAAAAAAAGCTTACAAATTTAGTTTTTATAATCACTAAAATAAACTTATAAATTTATATCTCATTGTCGTTGAAAAAAGCGTACAAATTTATTGTTTACTGTCGCTAAAAAAGATTACAAATTCATTTATTATTGTTGCAGAAGCGTACAGATTTATTGTTTATTGTCACCAAAAAAAATTTAATATAAGCATACAAATTTATTGTTTGTTGTCGCTAAAAGAAGCTTACGAATTCATCTTTATTGTCGCTAAAAAAGGCTTACAAATTTATTATTGTCAATGAAGCGATTGTTTGTTATCGCTAAATAAATTTTATACAAGTATATAAATTTATTGTTTATTGTCGCTAAAAAAAGCTTACAAATTTATTTTTTATAATAATTAAAAGAAACTTATAAATTTATATCTCATTAGCGTTGAAAAAAGCGTACAAATTTATTTTTTATAATAATTAAAAGAAACTTATAAATTTATATCTCATTGTCGTTGAAAAAAGCGTACAAATTTATTGTTTACTGTCGTTAAAAATGATTACGAATTCATTTATTGTTGTCGCTGAAGCGATTGTTTGTTGTCGCTGAAAAAATTTCAAACAAACATAGAAATTTATTATTTAATGTCGCTAAAAAAAGCTTACAAATTTATTTGTCATAATCGCTAAAAGAACTTACAAATTTATATCTCATTGTTGTTGAAAAAAGCGCATAAATTTATTGTTTATTGTCGCTAAAAAAGATTACAAATTTATTTATTATTGTCGCTGAAGCGTACAGATTTATTGTTTGTTGTCACCAAAAAAATTTCATATAAGCATACAAATTTATTGTTTGTTGTAGCTAAAAGAAGCTTACAAATTCATTTCTATTGTCGCTAAAAAAGCTTACAAATTTATTATTGTCGCTGAAGCGATTGTTTGTTGTCGCTAAAAGAACTTCATACAAACATATAAATTTATCGTTTATTGTCGTTAAAAAAAGCGTACAAATTTATTTTTTATAATAATTAAAAGAAACTTATAAATTTATATCTCATTGTCGTTGAAAAAAGCGTACAAAATTCATTGTTTACTGTCGTTAAAAAATATTACAAATTTATTTATTATTGTCGCTGAAGCGTACAGATCTATTGTTTGTTGTTACTAAAAAAACCTCATATAAGCATACAAATTTATTGTTTGTTGTCGCTAAAAGAAGCTTACAAATTTATTTGTCATAATCGCTAAAAAAACTTACAAATTTATATCCCATTGTCGTTGAAAAAAGCGTACAAAATTCATTGTTTACTGTCGTTAAAAAAGATTACAAATTTATTTATTATTGTCGCTGAAGCGTACAGATCTATTGTTTGTTGTTACTAAAAAAACCTCATATAAGCATACAAATTTATTGTTTGTTGTCGCTAATAGAAGCTTACAAATTTATTGTTTGTTGTCGCTAATAGAAGCTTACAAATTTATTTTTTATAATCGCTAAAACAAACTTATAAATTTATATCTTATTGTTGTTGAAAAAAGCGTAAAAATTTATTGTTCACTGTCGCTAAAAAAGATTATAAATTCATTTATTTTTGTTGTTGAAGCGTACAGATCTATTGTTTGTTGTCACTAAAAAAATTTAATATAAGCATACAAATTTATTAGTTGTCGTTAAAAGAAGCTTACAAATTCATTTTTATTGTCGCTAAAAAAAGCATACAAATTTATTGTTTATCGTCGCTAAACAAAGATTATAAAAGCGTACAAATTTATTATTTGTTGTCGCTAAAAGAAGCTTACAAAATCATTTTTATTGTCGATAAAAAAGGTTACATAATTGCTAAAAGAAACTTATAAATTTATATTTTATTGTGGCTGAAAAAAGCGTACAAATTTATTGTTTAGTGTCGTTAAAAAATATGTATATCTGTTTTTACTATTTTTAAAAATAGTTTACAAATTTATTTTTATTGTCGTTGAAAAAAGCATACAGATTTATATGATTTTAAAAATTTTAGTATTTTTTTTTTTAATTTTTGCTAAAATTAATTTTATAAACTACTTTTAAACTATCGCTCAAAAAAATTTATAAATTCATAAAAATAAAATATATTGTCATTAACAAAATATGAAAAATTATTATTGTTATTACATGTAAATATTTTGATTTTTATTTTTTGAAACATTTTAAAGGTGTATTTAAATTATTATCATTTTAAAAATATAATTCATAAATTATATTACTTAATATTAATAAATTTTCATAATAATTTTCATCATTTTTAATACCTTCTATGTCGAAATCGACATTATTTATTAGATATTGAAAAATTTCTTGAACCTGAAATTGAAAACATTCAGGAACATCTTTCCATTCTTTATAATAATGTATATAATATTTCATATCAAATTTTTGTATTATTTCAAACCACTCAGATAATTTTTTTTCTTTTACATATTGATAATAATTTTCTTCATCTTCTACTTCTTGAAGATATTCTATTTCTTCATATTCATTAATTCCAGCATTTAAGTTAGATAATTCTTCTAATTCTTCGTTAGATACGGGTTCAATATACATATTATTAATTGGATCCCATTCCATAATTTGCCAATTTACGTTATTATCAACATTCAATTGTTCATTGTTTTCCATGTTTATCTAATATATAAATTTATTTTATATTAATTAAAGAATGATTCATTTTATGTTTATTTTCTTATAAACTGTATTTATTTTTACAATATTTTTAAATTTAATTAACAATTAAAAATTTCTTTCCAAACAATATTTAATATTTCATATTTATTTTCAGATTCATTTTGTATGTATATTTTGTTAGGATTTTTACATCTCGACAGTGCAACGTAAAGCTGTCCATGCGAAAATAAAGGTCTTTTAATAAATAATCCAATCTCATCAAAACTTTGACCTTGAGATTTGTTAATAGTCATAGCAAAAGCTAATGTTACAGGAAATTGTTTTCTATAAAGTATAAAGGGTAAAGCTGATGATTCACCAGTATTTAATGTAATTCTTGGAATAAAAACTTTATTTCCAATTTTTTCTCCAGTAATGATTTCAGCTTCAAGATTATATTTATATAATTTTATAATTTTTAATCTTGTTCCATTCCATAAACCTTCGGTAATACTTAAATTTCTTATTAATATAACTATAGCATTAACTTTTAATTCCAATATGTGTGGTGGTAAACCTTTTTTTATTTTAATAAGAGTTTCTATTGGATAATTCAATTCGATATTATCATCACTTTGATCGACTCCTTTATGAGTAGCATAATCTATGCTATAATAAGTTGTCGATTCACCGTTAAGTAATTTTAATATTCTTTTATTTAAATTATTTATACCATCGTTATGAGCTGCTAATATTACTCGATTTATGTTGTCATTATTATTAATGTTTTTATATATTTTTAAACAAATATCATTAGTTTTCCATTTATCAGGAATTTGAAATGATTCAATTTGACCTTCACCTATTTGTAATAATAAAGAATTAAATGATTTATTATTGCAGCGGATATTTTTATTTAATTTTTTAATTTCAAATAACGGCCATAAAAAAGAATATTTTAAACTATTTTGTACTATTATATCTTTAAAACTATTTTTTATAACAGGAAGTATCTGGCGAAAATCACCTCCTAAAATTATTAATTTATCACCAAATGGTAAATCATTACAACATAAATCTTGTAAAGTTTTATTAACAATTTCCAAAGCTTTTTTTGGTATCATTGAAGCTTCGTCCCATATAATAATATCTGTATCTCGTAATTTTTTTTGTCACTTTCTAATTTAAAGAATGTGATTTCTACATTATCTAAATCTAAAGGTAATCTAAAAGTTCTGTGACTTGTCATTCCTTTAGGTAATAAAATTGATGCAATTCCACTCCATACCATTGATAATACTTTTTTACATTTGTATAAAAAATAATAAATTAATGTTTTATACAAAAATGTTTTTCCAGTACCACCTGGTCCATCAATAAAATATAATTTAGAGGAATATTTTATTATGTCGTCAAAAATGAATTTTTGATCTTGATTTAATAATAAATACATTTCGTTAAACATATGTTTATTATATTCAATAATTTTTTAATTTTCTTCCTGATTTTTATGGATAATTTTTTCTATTGGTTCTGGTAAACTAAAATTTTTACAAGACTTTTTTTCTGTCAATAAAATTTTATTAATTCCATTTAATGCTTTATTTTCTTTATCATCTTCAAAATCTTCACTAAAATATTCTTTAAATTTATTCCATATTTCATTACCTTGAATATTTTCTGATAAAAGTAACCATGCAAAATATTGACGCAACTGACTCGGTAGCATAATGGTACAAGCTTCAGAAAATATATCGAATATTTGCAAAGAACTTTCTATTAGCCCCATTGCAACTGCTGTTTCTTTAAAAGTATTATACGTTATGTTTTCGAAAGTTTTTAATTCTGTAAATGAAGTTATGCCTTTAACACGATTTAAAATTAATTTTAAATGGAATCTTTCAGTATCTTTAGGAGACACAATATTTAATCTTCCAATAGCTTTATGTTTTTTATCACGAGTACGTTTGATCCAACATTTATTGTTATTGAATACGTAATATTTAGGTATATTACTGTATTTTATTTGTTTTGCAAACTCATCTTTAATATTAAGATTAAACCATGCAGTTAATGTTGTTTTCCATTTGTCTAAAGCTTTTGATTCTTTATTTTCTTCAAATATAATTTTTTGCTGATTTCCCTTATGAACAGCTAATCTAACAACTGTATGACTTCTTCCACATATCGGAAATTCAGATAATCGCCAAGCTGCTTCCATAGGACGCATATATCTTCCATCTATAAATTGTGTAATTTTATCATAAGTCTCTTTTTCGTCTTTATCATCATTTTTTTTATTTTACAAAAGCTTTATCTCCACCTTTATGAATATAATTATAAACATATTTTATACTGTGTATAGTGGCACATATTTCAAAATTTATATGACACTTATATTTTCTGAGTAAATAACTATTGTAAGGTACAACCATTGAATTATCTACAGGAATAATTTGTTTATTATTTTTAATTTTATAATAATGATTTTCGTGTGAATTATTTATTCGTTTATATTCCGGAAATCCATTTTTTTGAATAATAGTATTATTAACAAAATTTTTTGGATATTTTTTTGTACAAGTATTTTTATTTTGTCGTAACATGGTGAATTATTGTTATGTGGTCCATGCAACATGTGTTTAATTACTAATTTTTGTAATTCCTTGTCATCACTATTTGGAATTTCAGCTGAAACATATTTATCTATTTTTTCTTGAGTTATTAATTTATCATCAAAGTGTAACGTTATAAGAATATGAGCATGTGGTAAACCTCTTTTTTGAAATTCAATTGTGTATACATAAGCAATAACTTTACCGAAAATATTTTTTTTAACGATATCATCAAGTAATTTATTGAATTTAGTATAAAATAATCTAACTGTTATATTAGGGATATAATTAGGAGTAGTACCTGCTGGAATTTTTTTAAAACTCTTTTAATTCTTTCCACCTTGGATTACAAGTCATAGTAATAAAAATATCAGGTCTACCAACCTCTCTATAAATGGCCATTGCATCTTGATAATGTTGTTGCATATATCTAGGACTTCCTATATAAGTTGATGGCAATATAAATAGATTACCTATTTTTTCTTTTTTCTCAAAATTATTTGATATATTACAAGCGCTATTTAATACATGGTCTAATAAGCCTTGATAACATTCAATTCTCAATTGTCTTCGATTATTTCTTAGAAAATTCATTCTATTATTTTCAATTTGAATTGCAACATGTAGAAAATATTGTTGCGTTAATCGTCCACAATATAGTAAAGTATTAAAATTAATAGAATCTGGCCTATAAGCCAATCTATATGCATAATGTTGTAACATCGTTAAATTTTCTAAAGATTTAGGATTTTGAGTATGACTAATACTCCAACCTAAGTCCCCAGATGGTATAAGAATTGGAAAAACTAACGGATCTACATGTTGAGATAATTTACTTAAATAAACATGTTCTGGTTCATTTTCTATTGTATTTTTAGGATAAATGCATAAATCATAATCTTCTGAAATTGCAGATTGTGATACTATTATAGCCCCACATTCAGATGTTAGAGGTTTATTATAACGATGCTTGTGTTTATCATTTCTATTGTCGCTAAAAAAGCTTACAAATTTATTATTGTCGCTGAAGCGATTGTTTGTTGTCGCTAAAAGAACTTCATACAAACATATAAATTTATCGTTTATTGTCGTGAAAAAAGCGTACAAATTTATTTTTTATAATAATTAAAAGAAACTTATAAATTTATATCTCATTGTCGTTGAAAAAAGCGTACAAAATTCATTGTTTACTGTCGTTAAAAAATATTACAAATTTATTTATTATTGTCGCTGAAGCGTACAGATCTATTGTTTGTTGTTACTAAAAAAACCTCATATAAGCATACAAATTTATTGTTTGTTGTCGCTAAAAGAAGCTTACAAATTTATTTGTCATAATCGCTAAAAAAACTTACAAATTTATATCTCATTGTTGTTGAAAAAAGCGCATAAATTTATTGTTTATTGTCGCTAAAAAAGATTACAAATTCATTTATTATTGTCGCTGAAGCGTACAGATTTATTGTTTGTTGTCACCGAAAAAATTTCATATAAGCATACAAATTTATTGTTTGTTGTCGCTGAAAGAAGCTTACAAATTCATCTCTATTGTCGCTAAAAAAGCTTACAAATTTATTATTGTCGCTGAAGCGATTGTTTGTTGTCGCTAAAAGAACTTCATACAAACATATAAATTTATTGTTTATTGTTGTTAAAAAAAACTCACAAATTTATTTTTTATAATCGCTAATAGAAACTTATAAATTTATATCTCATTGTCGTTGAAAAAAGCGTACAAAATTCATTGTTTACTGTCGTTAAAAAAGATTACAAATTTATTTATTATTGTCGCTGAAGCGTACAGATCTATTGTTTGTTGTTACTAAAAAAACCTCATATAAGCATACAAATTTATTGTTTGTTGTCGCTAATAGAAGCTTACAAATTTATTGTTTGTTGTCGCTAATAGAAGCTTACAAATTCATTTTTATTGTCGCTAAAAAAAGCATACAAATATATTGTTTATCGTCGCTAAACAAAGATTATAAAAGCGTACAAATTTATTATTTGTTGTCGCTAAAAGAAGCTTACAAAATCATTTTTATTGTCGATAAAAAAGGTTACATAATTGCTAAAAGAAACTTATAAATTTATATTTTATTGTGGCTGAAAAAAAGCGTACAAATTTATTGTTTAGTGTCGTTAAAAATATGTATATCTGTTTTTACTATTTTTAAAAATAGTTTACAAATTTATTTTTATTGTCGTTGAAAAAAGCATACAGATTTATATGATTTTAAAAATTTTAGTATTTTTTTTTTTAATTTTTGCTAAAATTAATTTTATAAACTACTTTTAAACTATCGCTCAAAAAAATTTATAAATTCATAAAAATAAAATATATTGTCATTAACAAAATATGAAAAATTATTATTGTTATTACATGTAAATATTTTGATTTTTATTTTTTGAAACATTTTAAAGGTGTATTTAAATTATTATCATTTTAAAAATATAATTCATAAATTATATTACTTAATATTAATAAATTTTCATAATAATTTTCATCATTTTTAATACCTTCTATGTCGAAATCGACATTATTTATTAGATATTGAAAAATTTCTTGAACCTGAAATTGAAAACATTCAGGAACATCTTTCCATTCTTTATAATAATGTATATAATATTTCATATCAAATTTTTGTATTATTTCAAACCACTCAGATAATTTTTTTTCTTTTACATATTGATAATAATTTTCTTCATCTTCTACTTCTTGAAGATATTCTATTTCTTCATATTCATTAATTCCAGCATTTAAGTTAGATAATTCTTCTAATTCTTCGTTAGATACGGGTTCAATATACATATTATTAATTGGATCCCATTCCATAATTTGCCAATTTACGTTATTATCAACATTCAATTGTTCATTGTTTTCCATGTTTATCTAATATATAAATTTATTTTATATTAATTAAAGAATGATTCATTTTATGTTTATTTTCTTATAAACTGTATTTATTTTTACAATATTTTTAAATTTAATTAACAATTAAAAATTTCTTTCCAAACAATATTTAATATTTCATATTTATTTTCAGATTCATTTTGTATGTATATTTTGTTAGGATTTTTACATCTCGACAGTGCAACGTAAAGCTGTCCATGCGAAAATAAAGGTCTTTTAATAAATAATCCAATCTCATCAAAACTTTGACCTTGAGATTTGTTAATAGTCATAGCAAAAGCTAATGTTACAGGAAATTGTTTTCTATAAAGTATAAAGGGTAAAGCTGATGATTCACCAGTATTTAATGTAATTCTTGGAATAAAAACTTTATTTCCAATTTTTTCTCCAGTAATGATTTCAGCTTCAAGATTATATTTATATAATTTTATAATTTTTAATCTTGTTCCATTCCATAAACCTTCGGTAATACTTAAATTTCTTATTAATATAACTATAGCATTAACTTTTAATTCCAATATGTGTGGTGGTAAACCTTCTTTTATTTTAATAAGAGTTTCTATTGGATAATTCAATTCGATATTATCATCACTTTGATCGACTCCTTTATGAGTAGCATAATCTATGCTATAATAAGTTGTCGATTCACCGTTAAGTAATTTTAATATTCTTTTATTTAAATTATTTATACCATCGTTATGAGCTGCTAATATTACTCGATTTATGTTGTCATTATTATTAATGTTTTTATATATTTTTAAACAAATATCATTAGTTTTCCATTTATCAGGAATTTGAAATGATTCAATTTGACCTTCACCTATTTGTAATAATAAAGAATTAAATGATTTATTATTGCAGCGGATATTTTTATTTAATTTTTTAATTTCAAATAACGGCCATAAAAAGAATATTTTAAACTATTTTGTACTATTATATCTTTAAAACTATTTTTTATAACAGGAAGTATCTGGCGAAAATCACCTCCTAAAATTATTAATTTATCACCAAATGGTAAATCATTACAACATAAATCTTGTAAAGTTTTATTAACAATTTCCAAAGCTTTTTTGGTATCATTGAAGCTTCGTCCCATATAATAATATCTGTATCTCGTAATTTTTTTTGTCACTTTCTAATTTAAAGAATGTGATTTCTACATTATCTAAATCTAAAGGTAATCTAAAAGTTCTGTGACTTGTCATTCCTTTAGGTAATAAAATTGATGCAATTCCACTCCATACCATTGATAATACTTTTTTACATTTGTATAAAAATAATAAATTAATGTTTTATACAAAAATGTTTTTCCAGTACCACCTGGTCCATCAATAAAATATAATTTAGAGGAATATTTTATTATGTCGTCAAAAATGAATTTTTGATCTTGATTTAATAATAAATACATTTCGTTAAACATATGTTTATTATATTCAATAATTTTTTAATTTTCTTCCTGATTTTTATGGATAATTTTTTCTATTGGTTCTGGTAAACTAAAATTTTTACAAGACTTTTTTTCTGTCAATAAAATTTTATTAATTCCATTTAATGCTTTATTTTCTTTATCATCTTCAAAATCTTCACTAAAATATTCTTTAAATTTATTCCATATTTCATTACCTTGAATATTTTCTGATAAAAGTAACCATGCAAAATATTGACGCAACTGACTCGGTAGCATAATGGTACAAGCTTCAGAAAATATATCGAATATTTGCAAAGAACTTTCTATTAGCCCCATTGCAACTGCTGTTTCTTTAAAAGTATTATACGTTATGTTTTCGAAAGTTTTTAATTCTGTAAATGAAGTTATGCCTTTAACACGATTTAAAATTAATTTTAAATGGAATCTTTCAGTATCTTTAGGAGACACAATATTTAATCTTCCAATAGCTTTATGTTTTTTATCACGAGTACGTTTGATCCAACATTTATTGTTATTGAATACGTAATATTTAGGTATATTACTGTATTTTATTTGTTTTGCAAACTCATCTTTAATATTAAGATTAAACCATGCAGTTAATGTTGTTTTCCATTTGTCTAAAGCTTTTGATTCTTTATTTTCTTCAAATATAATTTTTTGCTGATTTCCCTTATGAACAGCTAATCTAACAACTGTATGACTTCTTCCACATATCGGAAATTCAGATAATCGCCAAGCTGCTTCCATAGGACGCATATATCTTCCATCTATAAATTGTGTAATTTTATCATAAGTCTCTTTTTCGTCTTTATCATCATTTTTTTTTATTTTACAAAAAGCTTTATCTCCACCTTTATGAATATAATTATAAACATATTTTATACTGTGTATAGTGGCACATATTTCAAAATTTATATGACACTTATATTTTCTGAGTAAATAACTATTGTAAGGTACAACCATTGAATTATCTACAGGAATAATTTGTTTATTATTTTTAATTTTATAATAATGATTTTCGTGTGAATTATTTATTCGTTTATATTCCGAAATCCATTTTTTTGAATAATAGTATTATTAACAAAATTTTTTGGATATTTTTTTGTACAAGTATTTTTATTTTGTCGTAACATGGTGAATTATTGTTATGTGGTCCATGCAACATGTGTTTAATTACTAATTTTTGTAATTCCTTGTCATCACTATTTGGAATTTCAGCTGAAACATATTTATCTATTTTTTCTTGAGTTATTAATTTATCATCAAAGTGTAACGTTATAAGAATATGAGCATGTGGTAAACCTCTTTTTTGAAATTCAATTGTGTATACATAAGCAATAACTTTACCGAAAATATTTTTTTTAACGATATCATCAAGTAATTTATTGAATTTAGTATAAAATAATCTAACTGTTATATTAGGGATATAATTAGGAGTAGTACCTGCTGGAAATTTTTTTAAAACTCTTTTTAATTCTTTCCACCTTGGATTACAAGTCATAGTAATAAAAATATCAGGTCTACCAACCTCTCTATAAATGGCCATTGCATCTTGATAATGTTGTTGCATATATCTAGGACTTCCTATATAAGTTGATGGCAATATAAATAGATTACCTATTTTTTCTTTTTTCTCAAAATTATTTGATATATTACAAGCGCTATTTAATACATGGTCTAATAAGCCTTGATAACATTCAATTCTCAATTGTCTTCGATTATTTCTTAGAAAATTCATTCTATTATTTTCAATTTGAATTGCAACATGTAGAAAATATTGTTGCGTTAATCGTCCACAATATAGTAAAGTATTAAAATTAATAGAATCTGGCCTATAAGCCAATCTATATGCATAATGTTGTAACATCGTTAAATTTTCTAAAGATTTAGGATTTTGAGTATGACTAATACTCCAACCTAAGTCCCCAGATGGTATAAGAATTGGAAAAACTAACGGATCTACATGTTGAGATAATTTACTTAAATAAACATGTTCTGGTTCATTTTCTATTGTATTTTTAGGATAAATGCATAAATCATAATCTTCTGAAATTGCAGATTGTGATACTATTATAGCCCCACATTCAGATGTTAGAGGTTTATTATAACGATGCTTGTGTTTATCATTTCTATTGTCGCTAAAAAAGCTTACAAATTTATTATTGTCGCTGAAGCGATTGTTTGTTGTCGCTAAAAGAACTTCATACAAACATATAAATTTATCGTTTATTGTCGTGAAAAAAAGCGTACAAATTTATTTTTTATAATAATTAAAAGAAACTTATAAATTTATATCTCATTGTCGTTGAAAAAAGCGTACAAAATTCATTGTTTACTGTCGTTAAAAAATATTACAAATTTATTTATTATTGTCGCTGAAGCGTACAGATCTATTGTTTGTTGTTACTAAAAAACCTCATATAAGCATACAAATTTATTGTTTGTTGTCGCTAAAAGAAGCTTACAAATTTATTTGTCATAATCGCTAAAAAAACTTACAAATTTATATCTCATTGTTGTTGAAAAAAGCGCATAAATTTATTGTTTATTGTCGCTAAAAAAGATTACAAATTCATTTATTATTGTCGCTGAAGCGTACAGATTTATTGTTTGTTGTCACCGAAAAAATTTCATATAAGCATACAAATTTATTGTTTGTTGTCGCTGAAAGAAGCTTACAAATTCATCTCTATTGTCGCTAAAAAAGCTTACAAATTTATTATTGTCGCTGAAGCGATTGTTTGTTGTCGCTAAAAGAACTTCATACAAACATATAAATTTATTGTTTATTGTTGTTAAAAAAAACTCACAAATTTATTTTTTATAATCGCTAATAGAAACTTATAAATTTATATCTCATTGTCGTTGAAAAAAGCGTACAAAATTCATTGTTTACTGTCGTTAAAAAAGATTACAAATTTATTTATTATTGTCGCTGAAGCGTACAGATCTATTGTTTGTTGTTACTAAAAAAACCTCATATAAGCATACAAATTTATTGTTTGTTGTCGCTAATAGAAGCTTACAAATTTATTGTTTGTTGTCGCTAATAGAAGCTTACAAATTCATTTTTATTGTCGCTAAAAAAAGCATACAAATATATTGTTTATCGTCGCTAAACAAAGATTATAAAAGCGTACAAATTTATTATTTGTTGTCGCTAAAAGAAGCTTACAAAATCATTTTTATTGTCGATAAAAAAGGTTACATAATTGCTAAAAGAAACTTATAAATTTATATTTTATTGTGGCTGAAAAAAGCGTACAAATTTATTGTTTAGTGTCGTTAAAAAATATGTATATCTGTTTTTACTATTTTTAAAAATAGTTTACAAATTTATTTTTATTGTCGTTGAAAAAAGCATACAGATTTATATGATTTTAAAAATTTTAGTATTTTTTTTTTTAATTTTTGCTAAAATTAATTTTATAAACTACTTTTAAACTATCGCTCAAAAAAATTTATAAATTCATAAAAATAAAATATATTGTCATTAACAAAATATGAAAAATTATTATTGTTATTACATGTAAATATTTTGATTTTTATTTTTTGAAACATTTTAAAGGTGTATTTAAATTATTATCATTTTAAAAATATAATTCATAAATTATATTACTTAATATTAATAAATTTTCATAATAATTTTCATCATTTTTAATACCTTCTATGTCGAAATCGACATTATTTATTAGATATTGAAAAATTTCTTGAACCTGAAATTGAAAACATTCAGGAACATCTTTCCATTCTTTATAATAATGTATATAATATTTCATATCAAATTTTTGTATTATTTCAAACCACTCAGATAATTTTTTTTTCTTTTACATATTGATAATAATTTTCTTCATCTTCTACTTCTTGAAGATATTCTATTTCTTCATATTCATTAATTCCAGCATTTAAGTTAGATAATTCTTCTAATTCTTCGTTAGATACGGGTTCAATATACATATTATTAATTGGATCCCATTCCATAATTTGCCAATTTACGTTATTATCAACATTCAATTGTTCATTGTTTTCCATGTTTATCTAATATATAAATTTATTTTATATTAATTAAAGAATAATTCATTTTATGTTTATTTTCTTATAAACTGTATTTATTTTTACAATATTTTTAAATTTAATTAACAATTAAAAATTTCTTTCCAAACAATATTTAATATTTCATATTTATTTTCAGATTCATTTTGTATGTATATTTTGTTAGGATTTTTACATCTCGACAGTGCAACGTAAAGCTGTCCATGCGAAAATAAAGGTCTTTTAATAAATAATCCAATCTCATCAAAACTTTGACCTTGAGATTTGTTAATAGTCATAGCAAAAGCTAATGTTACAGGAAATTGTTTTCTATAAAGTATAAAGGGTAAAGCTGATGATTCACCAGTATTTAATGTAATTCTTGGAATAAAAACTTTATTTCCAATTTTTTCTCCAGTAATGATTTCAGCTTCAAGATTATATTTATATAATTTTATAATTTTTAATCTTGTTCCATTCCATAAACCTTCGGTAATACTTAAATTTCTTATTAATATAACTATAGCATTAACTTTTAATTCCAATATGTGTGGTGGTAAACCTTCTTTTATTTTAATAAGAGTTTCTATTGGATAATTCAATTCGATATTATCATCACTTTGATCGACTCCTTTATGAGTAGCATAATCTATGCTATAATAAGTTGTCGATTCACCGTTAAGTAATTTTAATATTCTTTTATTTAAATTATTTATACCATCGTTATGAGCTGCTAATATTACTCGATTTATGTTGTCATTATTATTAATGTTTTTATATATTTTTAAACAAATATCATTAGTTTTCCATTTATCAGGAATTTGAAATGATTCAATTTGACCTTCACCTATTTGTAATAATAAAGAATTAAATGATTTATTATTGCAGCGGATATTTTTATTTAATTTTTAATTTCAAATAACGGCCATAAAAAGAATATTTTAAACTATTTTGTACTATTATATCTTTAAAACTATTTTTTATAACAGGAAGTATCCCGCGAAAATCACCTCCTAAAATTATTAATTTATCACCAAATGGTAAATCATTACAACATAAATCTTGTAAAGTTTTATTAACAATTTCCAAAGCTTTTTTGGTATCATTGAAGCTTCGTCCCATATAATAATATCTGTATCTCGTAATTTTTTTTGTCACTTTCTAATTTAAAGAATGTGATTTCTACATTATCTAAATCTAAAGGTAATCTAAAAGTTCTGTGACTTGTCATTCCTTTAGGTAATAAAATTGATGCAATTCCACTCCATACCATTGATAATACTTTTTTACATTTGTATAAAAATAATAAATTAATGTTTTATACAAAAATGTTTTTCCAGTACCACCTGGTCCATCAATAAAATATAATTTAGAGGAATATTTTATTATGTCGTCAAAAATGAATTTTTGATCTTGATTTAATAATAAATACATTTCGTTAAACATATGTTTATTATATTCAATAATTTTTTAATTTTCTTCCTGATTTTTATGGATAATTTTTTCTATTGGTTCTGGTAAACTAAAATTTTTACAAGACTTTTTTCTGTCAATAAAATTTTATTAATTCCATTTAATGCTTTATTTTCTTTATCATCTTCAAAATCTTCACTAAAATATTCTTTAAATTTATTCCATATTTCATTACCTTGAATATTTTCTGATAAAAGTAACCATGCAAAATATTGACGCAACTGACTCGGTAGCATAATGGTACAAGCTTCAGAAAATATATCGAATATTTGCAAAGAACTTTCTATTAGCCCCATTGCAACTGCTGTTTCTTTAAAAGTATTATACGTTATGTTTTCGAAAGTTTTTAATTCTGTAAATGAAGTTATGCCTTTAACACGATTTAAAATTAATTTTAAATGGAATCTTTCAGTATCTTTAGGAGACACAATATTTAATCTTCCAATAGCTTTATGTTTTTTATCACGAGTACGTTTGATCCAACATTTATTGTTATTGAATACGTAATATTTAGGTATATTACTGTATTTTATTTGTTTTGCAAACTCATCTTTAATATTAAGATTAAACCATGCAGTTAATGTTGTTTTCCATTTGTCTAAAGCTTTTGATTCTTTATTTTCTTCAAATATAATTTTTTGCTGATTTCCCTTATGAACAGCTAATCTAACAACTGTATGACTTCTTCCACATATCGGAAATTCAGATAATCGCCAAGCTGCTTCCATAGGACGCATATATCTTCCATCTATAAATTGTGTAATTTTATCATAAGTCTCTTTTTCGTCTTTATCATCATTTTTTTTTATTTTACAAAAAGCTTTATCTCCACCTTTATGAATATAATTATAAACATATTTTATACTGTGTATAGTGGCACATATTTCAAAATTTATATGACACTTATATTTTCTGAGTAAATAACTATTGTAAGGTACAACCATTGAATTATCTACAGGAATAATTTGTTTATTATTTTTAATTTTATAATAATGATTTTCGTGTGAATTATTTATTCGTTTATATTCCGGAAATCCATTTTTTTGAATAATAGTATTATTAACAAAATTTTTTGGATATTTTTTTGTACAAGTATTTTTATTTTGTCGTAACATGGTGAATTATTGTTATGTGGTCCATGCAACATGTGTTTAATTACTAATTTTTGTAATTCCTTGTCATCACTATTTGGAATTTCAGCTGAAACATATTTATCTATTTTTTCTTGAGTTATTAATTTATCATCAAAGTGTAACGTTATAAGAATATGAGCATGTGGTAAACCTCTTTTTTGAAATTCAATTGTGTATACATAAGCAATAACTTTACCGAAAATATTTTTTTTAACGATATCATCAAGTAATTTATTGAATTTAGTATAAAATAATCTAACTGTTATATTAGGGATATAATTAGGAGTAGTACCTGCTGGAAATTTTTTTAAAACTCTTTTTAATTCTTTCCACCTTGGATTACAAGTCATAGTAATAAAAATATCAGGTCTACCAACCTCTCTATAAATGGCCATTGCATCTTGATAATGTTGTTGCATATATCTAGGACTTCCTATATAAGTTGATGGCAATATAAATAGATTACCTATTTTTTCTTTTTTCTCAAAATTATTTGATATATTACAAGCGCTATTTAATACATGGTCTAATAAGCCTTGATAACATTCAATTCTCAATTGTCTTCGATTATTTCTTAGAAAATTCATTCTATTATTTTCAATTTGAATTGCAACATGTAGAAAATATTGTTGCGTTAATCGTCCACAATATAGTAAAGTATTAAAATTAATAGAATCTGGCCTATAAGCCAATCTATATGCATAATGTTGTAACATCGTTAAATTTTCTAAAGATTTAGGATTTTGAGTATGACTAATACTCCAACCTAAGTCCCCAGATGGTATAAGAATTGGAAAAACTAACGGATCTACATGTTGAGATAATTTACTTAAATAAACATGTTCTGGTTCATTTTCTATTGTATTTTTAGGATAAATGCATAAATCATAATCTTCTGAAATTGCAGATTGTGATACTATTATAGCCCCACATTCAGATGTTAGAGGTTTATTATAACGATGCTTGTGTTTATCATTTTTTCTGATAAAATATAATTTATAATTTGGTAAATTCTCTAAGTTTGTTAATTGATGAAAATGTTTATAATATTTAGCATAAGGATTACTATTGAATACTTTTGTTAATAAATCCAAATGATCTTTTATTAAATTTTTATTAGTTTTTAATTTTTTTTCAATCGCAGTATTATCATCATAAATATAAAATTGACCACAACAAGGTTCTTGATTATTATTTGGTATTAAAGTTTTAGGAACATAATGATGTACTTGACCTTGAAGTTTTAAATTATAAATTGCTTTTTTTTCAGAAATTATATTAGCACTAAAAGTAGCAAAACAAAATAGGTTATTATAATACCTAATTAAATGTCTAAAAACATTATTATATAAGATTAATTCTTTTAATTTATTATTATATTAACTCGAAGGTAATAATTTAATTTTTCCTTTGCGACAACAAGTAAATTTTTTTTTTCTTTCTTCCAAAATACTGCAGAACAGTAGGAACATTTAAAATCAATTTCACCAAAATCAGATATATAATCATTTTTTTTAGTTATTATTTCTATTTTATCTGTCGATTTAATTATTTTGATCTTCTTACTTATAAGATTTTTTTCTTCATTTTTTCTTTTTAATATATTTTTATTGTTTATAATTTTTTTTCTAGTATTATTTTCTATAGTTACATTACTATTTTAATGATTTCTAATTTTTATTTTTTTACATGGACTAATTTCTTTGTTACATCAAAATTTACGTTTTTTATAATTGTTTACATTTTTTATTTTTTTTTGTTCTAATTTAAAATTAGTATCATATAAATCAATTATATCGTAATGACCATCATCATAATTTCTACTAAATAATAGTTTTAATTTCCATATACTTTCATTGTTACCAAAATAATGAATAATATTACAATTATTAAAACAAACTGTAATAAATACATTATAAATTTCACAAAAACTATATATTTCAGTATCTGTTCCATATTCTCCACATTTTGACATTAATTGTTTATAACAATCCATGTTTTTAATTTTAATTTCATTATATATTCTTCCTATAATAAAAGATTCATAGCGATTCCAATTATCAATAATATTATTTACGACAATTTTTCTTGTTACATTATGATAATTTTGATTATTATATAAAAAAAAAAAGAAAAACAACGAAATAAACAATTTCCATCACCAATAGTTTCTATTTTTATACTATTTGACATGATATTTAAAATATATTAAAAATAAATATATATGCTTTTATTTAATCACATACCTATTGTTTTTCCTTCTTAAAAATTTTTCTTATTCTTCTTTTAGAAAATATGTATAATTTTTTTTTAAACTGCTTTTTGTGTAAATTCAGAAGATAGATTGCATTCTATTTTAAAAAATATAAAAGAAATACATAGATATAAATTAATAGAATTAATAATAATAAGTTATTTCATAACTCAAAATATTTTTCAACAATATTTTTGTTAAAAAATATTTATAATATATCGTAATCTTCATGTATTATACAAGCCTTTCATTAAAGTTCTATTAATTTTACAGCGAAGTTAATACGTGTAATACTATAATAATGTTTTAATGAAAAATACAAGATTATTATAAAAAGTTTTTGTAAGATTATTCCATATGAAAATAATTTATGTGAAAAACTATTAATAACTGTGTAAAAATGTGATAAAATATGAATAACTGTTAATAACTATAATTTTATTATTAATATTAATTTTATTAATGTCTCAATTGCGGTAGTTTATTACAATTATTAACAGTTATTAACAATTTCTCACAAAAATTATTTTCATTTGGGATAATGAAAAATTTTCACAAGATTTTATTAAGGAGATGTAAAACGGACACTACACCTGTACTTATAGCAGAGATTAGTAGAGATCGCCGATGAGCATAGGCGAGAGAGTGCCCGTTAAAATTCAATGTAAACTACTGCTGCCACATGGACAAATGCCCGAACTATACGCGCAAAGCCCCTCCACGTCTTCACGCGTGTAGCGAAGCAAGCGAGAGGGGAGGAGACAAACACACGAAACACGCGGCTTCCAGTGGCGTAGGTAAACTTACGGCAAACCCACTTTAGCTTGTTTTCGCCGCAATACTTTATAGCTTTATTTCAATGCGATTAACCGTCCCGAAAATTTGTTAATTAATTACATATTTTTATTTAAAATAGATATATATTTTAATAATAAAAATCATTAAAGTAATCAAACAAATAAATAATAATAAATGAAATCTTTTGGGGGGGCGATGTACATATGTAACTTTTTACCCTATTCAATTGATGAGTGCGGTGGCTGTGGTCACTAAGTTTTTACGCACCTTGCTGATATTCTAATTTTGCCAAGTTCAAACCCGATGTTCCACCTATTTTTTTTTTTATGTTTTATTTTTAAATATTATATATTTTTATAATCAATTTTTATAGCGGAAAAAATAAAATTTTAAATTTATTTAAGACCTTAAATTCTATTTTATTTCAAAAATATAAAAAAATATATTTAGAGATAGGGATAGAAAAAAGTTTTAATGTCAATATTACATGGATACATAACTTATATCAATATGAAATAAAAACGTAGCTAGTTCTGTTATTTTTTCCCGCTAAATAAAAAATATTAAAGATTGAAAAAATTATTATAAATTATAGTTGTTTTTTAATCTCACTCAATTGCGAATAATAAAACCATTTTTGTTCTTTAAAAAAGGTCCTTTTCTCTATTTTAAATCTGATTTCAATTTAGAAAAGTAAAAAGGATCTTTTCTAAATTTATTTAAATGTATGACATTTTTAACTCATTTAAAAAAAATAGAAAATAAATATAAATAAATCTAATTTCATTTTAGAAAAGTAAAATAATAAATGAATCTAAAAAAATAAATAATTTTACGAATGTAAACTTTATTAAAGCGCATTTTAAATAAAAATTACATTGAATATCATTAATATTTTAAAAATTGGACTTTTTCTTCTTTCTTTTATTAAATATCATATTTTTATAATATCATTAATTTTTATTTCCAAAACAAAAAAATTGTTTTAACAAATATAATAATTTAAGTTTTCACAAGACAGATTGAATTAAATTTTCATAACATTTTAAATTACTTAATTCTTTTAGTCTCTTAAAAATTGGCATTTTCTAAACTAAATAGGAGCTTGATAACATTATTTTCAATTTATTTAATAAAAATTCAACATAAAATGTTAATAAACATCATTTTATTTTAGACACACAAAAAAATGAAGAAATGCTTTTATTAAAAGTACATTAATATCAGTATATCCTTTTTAATATAATTTCTTAGTATAACAGCAAATATCTTGATATCAGGTTTTAAATGTCTTTTTATTGAATTAACTTAATATAAATTTATAATGTCGATAATTTGATTTAGGAAAAACTTTACGAAACCTTGCAAATTGTCACGGAAGCGTGTTTTAAATGAAAATAACTTTAAATTCTATTTTATTTTTGAAAATTTTATATTGAATTTTAAAATTTCCAAAAATTAAAAAAATAGATTTCAATTTTTTTTCTGTAATTATTACAATGATTCCAAACTTTGAACCATAATATGAAAAGCATTTAAAATTTTTATCAGTTTTATAATTAATTAGGAAAAAATTTTATCTATGTTTTTAATGTTTGAAAATAGCAATTTTTTATTAAATATATATTTTTTTATGTTTTGACGTTTATTTTATCTTTTTAAAGTATATTTTTTACTGTTATTTAGGATGAATGTAATAAAATACGTGAATACTTTATTATATCATAAAAAATGTATTTAAATACAATATTCCAAAAAAATGAAGAAATTAATTATTCAAATAAACAAAATTTAATCATAAAAACGATGTGCAGCATGCAACGTGTTTGTTCTTAGAATGCTCATTTTACTAATTTTGTTATTTAATAATGAAAACTGTTTAGATAATTAAAAAAATTAAGTTCGGGGCAAGAAAGCGATAACAATATGTTATTTGGTTTAAATAAAAAACGTACAATTGGCTAAGTTGGCTAAGTTTTAGGGTACGTTGCAACAATTAAAAATTTTTCCAAGTTAAAATCTTATGCTTTGCCTTTTTTTATTAAAAAAATTAATAATATGCTTACAAATAAAATTTGTTACAATACAATAAGAAACATTTTTGACAAAAAGTATTGACCTACAATACAGCCGTTAAAAATAAAATAACTGTTAAATGCAAGCATTTTCTAAGCATGTGCTAATTAACGCTTTTTTAAACATAAAATTTTTAATTCAGACTTACTGTTCTTTGCATTGCTAGTATAAAAAAATTAAAGCTCTTTTCAAATTTCCAAACGCTGTTAAATGCAGAACTTAAATACAAAAAAAAATTTTAAATAAAAAAATTTTTTTAATAAGAAATATCAGCAATAAAAATTTTAAAAACGTTTTTTTTTTAAATATAAATTATTTTCTTAACTTGAATATAATGAAAATTTTTATTTGATATTTATTTTATCTTCTCTTTTTAAATTCTTCTTTATTTTATAGATCCATTTCATATAAGTAATTTGCGGGATTGATTATTCTGACAGATTTTCTTTTATAATTGTAGCCAAAGTTCATTTATTTTGATTTTTATGAAGTAATAAAAACATTATTGTATTTTATTTATTCTAAACATAAATAAATTAATAATATACTCAAAGAGAGTATGTAATTTGAAAATTGTTTAAAACCTTATAAGAAACATGTTTCATAATAGAAAATGTTAAATAGAAAGTATTAAAACATAATAATAAAATCAAAATGTTTAAGACATTAATAATAAATCTAAAATAACATAAAAAAAATAAATGTTCTTGAATAAAGTTCAGAATTTGGCATTTTTTAACGAAAGGGATAATATGTTTTGAATAAACATTATATAACGTTTAAATTGAGTTCACAAAAATCTTACAAAAAGAATTACGAAATTTAATTTGAATGAAAAATTTTCAAATGAACAAGGAGAAGAAAGGTCCCTATCTTCGAAAAACGAATTTGGTTAAAACTAGAATCTGATTTTTTATGAAAAAAATTAAATGAAAAAAGGTTCCGGATATAAATACCGATATTTCATGAAAAATATAGTGAAATGCTTATCGGAACTTGAATAGCCAAACAGCTAAAATTCTTACAAGAAAATGTGTGATAGATCAAAGAAAGTACTTAAATATATTAATTTAAGCTGTATTGCATCAAAAAAGGTTATGTAGTTCAAAATATACAAGTGAAATAGAGTAAAAAATTTATCGTATATTATATGCTAAAACTATTAACTAATATGTAATAATTTTCAATTAAGCATAACTTTTTAACCGCATTAAGCTTTTTTAAGCTAATAAGGCTTAATTTCAAGTATTTACTTTGTACTTTTTTAATATTTAATACATTTCTCTGTAAGATTTTTAGTTGTCCGATCATTTAAGTTCTTACGACAACTTTTTTTCATTATATTATTGAAAAATGTGTATATCTTTGTCTCTGAAATCTATTTAAGCAAAAGAAAAAATACGGATTATTTTTTTCATCACGAAATCATATCTTGTAGTTTTAACCGAATTTGTTTCTTGAAGGTGGAGATGATTTCTCCTTATGAGTAGGCTTTGATCATTAGTTATTTAAATATGAAAAAAATATTTATACTCAAGATATAATTGCCTAATTAATTATTACAAGTACTTTGAATGAACTTTCAGTTTAAAATTTCAAAAGTTTTTTTTTTGTATTACATTTGTTAGAAAAAATTTATAGTATTGGAAAAATTTCAAATTTAGTAATTGTTTAGGTGCAATATCAATATAATTAACATTTTATTTAAAAAAAATACAACAAAATAACGTTTACCATATACATTTAAAACTGTTTTAATTATAAAATTATCAATAAATTATTTTTCTTACATATCGTCGGCTTGGATTAAAATTCGGCTACTTCAAAAAAGTTTTTAGATAAATTTTAAAATGAAAATTTCAATGAAAAAATTTATAAAGAATATAAATTTTTTTAATAATGAGATGTATAATTCTATGTAATGAGACAATTTGAATAATGAAGTACATATATTTGATGTAAATTTGACAAAATTTTTTTTTTTTTCAAAGCATACGAAAATTTTACGTTAAGTTTACGTACTTATGTGATACAATTTCCAATGAAAATAATTTTCACAAATTACACAAAACAATGCAATACTATCAAATATATTATTTTTAAATTTTATTGAATCATACTTGAAAAGTAACTAAACAAATCTATTTTTAAAAATTAAACGAATACATTTTATTTTTCAGTTAACTTTATAATATGATAAGAAGCTTTGAAAAAATTGTAATGCATTCTTTTTAGTGAATACTTTAAAATACCTACTTTTTTGGATTTTCTTACGATATTTCTTTCTAAATATACGATAGTTTTTTTGCATCAGGTTTTTTTTAGATTTTCATTTAGTTCGATAACACATAGCAAATTTATAAGCAGTATTATAATTAAATTTTTTTGTAATTATAAAAATTAAACCATTTTTTTAATCAATGTTTTTTTAACACCAATGGTATTTAGCGTGATTTTTATTTAATACGCTTTGATGAAGTTGACAACACTTTTTAAAAAATACGCTCTATCAAAGCACATTCCTTCATTCTTTTATTTATTCTTTTATTATTTTTTTATTCATTTTAAGTTAAATTTTTGTTAAATCAATAAAAAAATAATAGAAATATTTAATTTACATAACCATAATAAACCATTTAAACATATAATAAACAATTCGGAATTGATTTTTTATGATACATTTCATAATTCTTTAATATTTTTTAATTGGAAGAGATTTTTCCCTTTATCTGTCATTCTTAATTTTTTCTCATAAAGTTTCAAAGATTTAAAAATTATATACGTTTTGTTAATAGTCTGATAGCTCCTCCATCAGCTATAATTTGTTGTTTATTAAAAAGGCGGATAATCTTTTGAAACTTTAAATGAGTTTTTATTTCATATATTATTACTGTAAATTTTCAAATAGCCTCGCCGATCATTTCTTTAAGATAATCTCATCAAAAGAATGACCACTTTGGGTCTCAATAAACTGTTAATTAATAAAATCAGTATTGTGTGTTTATTTGAAATTCATATAATTTCAGCTTGAAGAACCGTTCAGCTCTTTATTATTAAAATACTAATTTGCATGACATCTTCAATTTTTAAAGTGATTTTATTACAAAATAGTAATTAACAGAACGAGCAGTCAGATAAGATGCAAAATAGTTATTTTTCTGAAAGGATTTTCAATTTTTTTTAATTAATTAATCTCTATGTAACATAAATTTAAAAAGCATTTATGTATTTTTTGAAAAATTGAGATTTTTCGTCTTTTAAAATTTGTAACTGTTGAAATAAAATGTTATTTAAAAAAAATTAATTAAAAAGAATGTTATCATGCCTCTATATAACTTTAGAAAATGTCACTTTTTAACGGAAAAAATAATTCAACTATTCAAAGTTTAGTCAAAATTTTGTTTAGTAAAAACTGAAAATTATTACGTTCGTTAAAGAGAATCATCAATTTTTTTGTTTTGCAAATAAAAATTAATGATATTATAAAAATATATTTAATAAAAGAAAAAAGAAAAAGTCCAATTTTTAAAATATTAATGATATTCAATGTAATTTTTATTTAAAATGCGCTTTAATAAAGTTTACATTCGTAAAATTATTTATTTTTTCAGATTCATTTATTATTTTACTTTTCTGAAATGAAATTAGATTTATTCATATTTATTTTCTATTTTTTTTAAATGAGTTAAAAATGTCATACATTTAAATAAATTTAGAAAAGATCCTTTTTACTTTTCTAAATTGAAATTAGATTTAAAATAGAGAAAAGGACCTTTTTTAAAGAACAAAAAAGGTTTTATTATTCGCAATTGAGTGAGAATAAAAAACAACTATAATTTAAAATATTTTTTTTCAATCTTTAATATTTTTTATTTAGCGGAAAAAAATAACAGAACTAGCTACGTTTTTATTTCATATTGATATAAGTTATGTATCCATGTAATATTGACATTAAAACTTTTTTCTATCCCTATCTCTAAATATATTTTTTTATATTTTTGAAATAAAATAGAATTTAAGGTCTTAAATAAATTTAAAATTTTATTTTTTCCGCTATAAAAATTGATTATAAAAATATATAATATTTAAAAATAAAACATAAAAAAAAAAAATAGGTTGAACATCGGGTTTGAACTTGACAAAATTAGAATATCAGCAAGGTGCGTAAAAACTTAGTGACCACAGCCACCGCACTCATCAATTGAATAGGGTAAAAAGTTACATATGTACATCGCCCCCCCAAAAGATTTCATTTATTATTATTTATTTGTTTGATTACTTTAATGATTTTTATTATTAAAATATATATCTATTTTAAATAAAAATATGTAATTAATTAACAAATTTTCGGGACGGTTAATCGCATTGAAATAAAGCTATAAAGTATTGCGGCGAAAACAAGCTAAAGTGGGTTTGCCGTAAGTTTACCTACGCCACTGGAAGCCGCGTGTTTCGTGTGTTTGTCTCCTCCCCTCTTGCTTGCTTCGCTACACGCGTGAAGACGTGGAGGGGCTTTGCGCGTATAGTTCCGGAATCGCTACAAGGATCGTCATGATCGAATTTGGTGCGTTTTATTAACACGGCATTGGCAATCTCTACTTATCTCTGCTTATAGATATTAGCTTCCTTTCTATTTTATTGCTGAATTTCCAGAAAAGAAATGCATTAGCTTGTAGTATGTACCATGATGATTATTTTGATAAGTTTTCAAATAAATTCATTCATTAGCTTTTAAGATATTTGGATTCCTGTACAAAATTGAAAAATTTTAATAAATAATTTTGGAACCCAGAATTCTCAATAACTAATGAATGAATTCATTTAAAAATTTAACTGAATAATCTTCATGGTACATACTACAACTTAATGCATTTTTTTATTGAAAATTTTGTTATGAAATGTAAAGATAGTAAATATTTATGAGTACAGATGTAGAGTCCATTTTACATCCTCTTAATAGCTTACTATACAGTTTTTAGACAATATTATAAAAACTTTAACGTGTCTTGTGTATAAATTTTTAGTAAAGTTTCATAAATTTTTGCGATAAAGTTATATATAACATTTTGATAAAAAATTTCGCGAAAATTTGCAAAACGAAGATAATCGTAAATCATATATTCTAGAATCTACTTAATTCTATCGTATATCGAATGATGATAATTCTAGAAAAGCTTGAAAACTCTTAATACGAAGCTGAGCAAAAATTAATTTCGTGTTGGACATCTCAGACGTCGAGATATAAGATCCTGCTATACGCAGTTTATAGTATTTGATTACCCTGAGAGTAGAGTGGCGACGCTTCAAGCGTCTGCATGTTTATTGCTGTTTATGAACGAAATTTAAACTGTTAAAAATAATAGAATTTTGTTTTGAGTGAATCACTGAAATTTTTCTTTTAAATTTCATGCAATCGTATAATTAAATTACTAGCAAAAAGTACCTCGCTCCTAACGTCGCTCGGTTGAATTTTCATATATTATATTATTATGTATAAATTAGCCAATTTTAAAATAAAGAAGAATCGACGCAACTTATGAATTGTGATATTGTAGTTTTGTACTAAATTAAATTTTTCTATTTTTATAAAAAAGAATAATTAAAGTTACAATGTGCATAAAAATTGTTTAAATACGAATTATATCATGATGAATTAAGAATTTGTTCTACTAAATTGCATTTGGATCAATGAAAAAAAAAATAGGAATTTTTTCTTTTTAATCACATGTTTCAATCACGAACCATGAAATAATCGAAAACAGTATTTGACGTTTACTAGAACTAACAACTGCACGAAGAAAAGAAAGTATTGTTAAAATAGGTTCTAAATCAAGTATATCTGATTTATGTATTAAGGTACTTAAAAAAAGAGTGACGATATAATTTCAATTAGTACTATAGCTTGAATTTTAGGGACCAATGTTGGTACTATTATATTATGAAGTAAGAGCATAAATTTGCGATGCTTACTGCCTTTTTTTGGTATTAAGACTGATCTTTCACCTACTCGATTCAAGGGCAATATTTCGCAGAAAATGCAATTATTAACCTCTTTTCGTGCGGCTTTTCCTGTTACTAAGATTGAAAATTATTAAATATAGAATTATTTATATAACATATAACTCTTTAAAATTACTAATAATTAATATTTAAATTCGTGATATTCAAGGATTAAAACGATACATGTTTATCTTCCATATTCCGTTTTAAAATAGTTACTTTTGAGTTTTAAATTAATGATTGGAAATTTAAAATTAATATATATATATTATATGATTTACATTATATTTATCAGTTGTTGCAAATCGTTACACAATTTATTGGGTTTTACGTTAACAGGTATTAATTATATTGAAGTTTTTCGCTCCTAACGTCGCTTAGTTGAATTTTCTTTTACTATATTATTATGTATAAATGACTAGTTTTAAGTAAATAAGAATCAATTAATTGAATTTTGAGTACTGAATAAAATTGAAAATAATTTGATGAAACATAATATAAAAATATATGTACACATGTGCTTAAAGTAAAAAAGCGTATAATTTATTTTAAGTGACTATTTCTCACTCTACTGCTATTAGAAAAACAAAGATAGTACGATATTTGATGTAAATAAACTGAGAACTGGGTACTGAGTTACAACTATAATTTCCAGACCTCAATATATGACCATGAATTTGAATTATGAAATTAATTTATAAGTGAAACATGCTTAAAAGAAATTCGTGTTGATTTCTAATAAAAATATCTTCACAAATGTATTATATATATATATATATATATATATATATATATATATATATATATATATATATGAAATACGAAATTTAAATAGAAAAAATCATAAGATTAAAATACAACATTCTAGTTAATTTTAAATTCGAATATTTTGGAATAAAAAAATAACTATTTGCAATTACTTAACATCCTTTTTGCATCTAATATAAAAATTTAATGAGATACAAATATTACAAAGTGTATGTATCACAAGTAAGGTTTGCATATCATAAATATTATAATTTTTAGAAAATTCTTGATATTAATAGATTATTAATTTGGAAAATTAAATATTTTTTTATTGATGACAAGTAACTTTTCAAAAATAGTTAAAATAATACTTTAAATGTCAATCAATAACATTTTCATCAAAATAAATTTCAACGCTAGAATTATTAAAATAAACTTTTTCATTTAACTACAATCTATTGTAATAATTATTTTTTTAATATATATATACATATATATATATATATATATATATATATATTAAAAAAATAATAATTTTATTTGATGAACAGTTATATAAATATTATATATTTATAATTGTATAACTAAATTTATTAAATTAAAATTGTATTTAGTTATCATTCAGAGAATGAGGTATTTAAATTAGTTTTCATGAAAATATATTATTTAAAAAGTTACTTGTTAAGAAGGGGTCGAACTATCTGTCTTTGTCTAATAGCGTTTTTCATCATTTATGTAAACACTATCCGGTATAACAAGAAAAAAATAGCAGCCCCCGCTAGATATTAGTATAATTAGTAAATTTTGTAATAACAACCAAATTTTTTACCGCATAGTTTTTGACTAATTAGAGACCTACTAGCAATCTAGAATATAACCTATCTTTTTTTGGTAGGTCTCTAATTATTCAAAAACTACGCAGTGAAAAAATTTGGTTGTTATTACAAAATTTATTTATTATACTAATATCTAGCGGGTGCTGCTACTTTTTTCTTGTTATACCGGATAGTGTTTACATAAATGATGAAAAACGCTATTAGACAAAGACAGATAGTTCGGCCCCTTCTTAACAATTTTTTTTAAATAACATACATTTAACCTTAATTACATTTTCATTTGTACACGTGTTTATATTTAAATGAATTGTGATTTATATAAAAATTGTTAGCAATTCATTTCATTGAAGCAATAATATTTTTAATAAGAGAAACATTAATTTTTAAAAAATATCAAATTACCTCATTTGAAAAATTATAATTACATGATATAAAAATATTTTTTTTAATATCGTTTGAACATAAATTTTATGAAATGCAATTTAAAAAAATTATTTATTAGATATTAAATTTTTTTAATAGTCAATTATAAAGATAGGACAATATATAAAATATGAATAAATGTTTCTGATTATGTCTATAATTATGCATTTATATGTATAAACTGTCTAGATAGAAGTAGAATTCCTCCTAAAGAAGTAAATATTTCAAAAGAAAATTTACTTATTATTTGCGAAACATTTATTATGAATGCGGAAAAAAATAATATTCTGTAATATCCCTCTATAATTTGTATTAAATATGACACAAATCATTGAAAGTACAATTATTTCATTATGTTAAATTTGTTGTCAAAGTTTGATTATATTTTACTATAAGAAGATAAAAAAATTAACTGTCTTTCCATTCTATTGCTGAATTTCCATAAAAGGAATGTATTAACTTGTAGTATATCTCGTGATGATTATTTATTTAAATTTTTAAATTATCCCAATCATTAGTTTTCAAGATATTTAAATGTCTGATTCCAAATGGAAAAATTTTAGTAAATAATATTGGAACCCAAACTTCTCAATAAGTAATGAATAGATTTATGTAAAAATTTAACTGAATAATCTTCGTGATACATACTGTATGTTAATGCATCTATTTATTCAAAATTTTAAAATACAATGGAAATATAATCAATATTTATGGGTGGAAGTGTGCTGTCCATTTCTCATCTCCTTGAATAATTTATATTTATGAAATTCACATAATATCATATAAAAACTATTAAAATGAGAATCATATATTCAATATAATTGTCAACTATGAATAAAAAGTTTAAAAATTAAGTGATAACTTATAAATACTTATATTATTTTATTGAATACATTTCCAACCTAAATAATTAACTTCATGTTAAAACTAAATTTAATTAGCATTCAATACCACAAGTTATTTAAAAAATTTACCATTATTCAAAATTATTAGAAAGTTATTTATAAAAAATATTCCCATATCAAAATTTCAAAATTATACTAATTTAATTTTTTATTCTTTACATTAGAGAATTAGTTTTGATGTTGAAATTTTTTTGTGAAATGAGACATATATATATTATCTTATAGTAAAATATTTTATCACCTTGTATGAAAATTATTTTGTAAAAGTAGAATAATGCTGTGAATAAACAAATGATTATAAGAAAATATTGAAAACTGTAAATAACAATAAAAAAGCGTTAGGCTAGAAATTAATAATGGTTCTCACATAGTATTGAAGATTTCACCGAAATATTTCGAATTATTCCACTGGAATATTTCAATGGAACCTTTCATGCAGATTATTTAAAGTTTTCACGGAATATTTCAGAATATTCCACTGGAATCTTCCATTGAAAGCTTCCAGGAATATTTCAGGAATATTTCAAAGGAATGTTCGATAACTTTTTCGAAATATTCCATGTAATATTCACGAAAAATTTCTGGAATATTTCATAAAATATTCCATGTAATGTTTATGAATATTCCAGTAAAATATTTCATGAAAGATTCCAGAAAGATTCCAGAAAATTTCGCTGGAAGATTCCGATAAACTTTAAAATCGTACAGCAGATAATTACATAAATTTTTCAGAACTGGTCAACTAAATATTCCACAGAAAGATTTGAGTAATCTTCCAGTGGAATATTTCATGAAAGATTTCAGAAAGATTCCATAAACATTTCACTGGAAGATTTCAAAAAACTTTAAAATCGTACAGCGAAATATTAGATAAATCTTCTATAAATATTCCACGAAACATTTCACAGGAAGATTAAAGTAATCTTCCGATGAAATATTTCATGAAAGATTCCAGGAAGATTCTGATAAACATTAAAATCGTACAGCGGAATATTACATAAATCTTCCACAAATATTCCACAAAATGTTCCACAGAAATATTTAAGTAACCTCCCAGTGGAATATTTTATGAAAGATTTCAGAAAGATTCCATAAACATTTCACTGGAAGATGCCTAAAAACTTTTAAATCGTACAGCGAAATATTACGTAAATATTCCACGAAATATTTTACGCAAAGATTACAGTAATCTTCCAGTAGAATATTGCTTAAAAGATTCTAGAATAATTCCATGAAGTTTTTGTTAGAAGATCGCGTGGAACGTTACGGGAGGTTTCCAGTGACGCCGATAAGGGTATGTTTGTTAAATGGGAGTTTTATCCCCAAGCGGTTGAAAGATACCTCACTTACTATAAAAGCGAAAGGGTATCAGCACTTTGATGTGCACAGTCGAAGCGAATATTTAAATGCAATTTTATAACTAAATGTTTATGTATGCGTATATGTATTGATGTATAAGTGTAATGTGTTATTATATAATATATATACCATCCCCTCACAGCATTTCACATTTTCCAAAAATCTTCCAGGAACATTTCATGAAAGATGAGAGATTACCCAAACCTTCCATTTTTATATTCTTCAAATCTCTCAAGAGTATTCCATGGATTATTTCAATGTAGGAAGAATCAAAGACATACGAATATTACAGGAATATTTCACGGAAGATTCCTGAAATATTCCAAATCTTCCGTGCCAATATTCTGCGAATCTTCCATAAATATTCCACGGAATATTTTATGATAGATTTCTAAAATCTTCCAGAATTATTTCATGGAATATTTCATGAAAAATTCTTTAAATCTTTCGTGCATATTCCATGAAAGATTCTTTAGATCTTTCGTTTATATTCCATGAAAGGTTTATAAAATGTTTCAAATCTATCGTTCCCATATTCCGGAAATCAATGAATGTTTCAACGGAATATTTTATGAAATATTCCTGCAAGATTCCTGAAATATTTCAATCAAAGATCTGAGATGTCCTAGATCTTCCAATGAAATATTCTTAGAATCTTCCAGCAATATTCCATGGAATAATCCAATGTAGGAAGAATCAAGGACATACGAATATTACAGGAATATTCCATGGAAGATTCCTAAAATATTTCAAATCTTCGCTGCCAATGTTCCAGGAAGCTTTCATAAATATTTTATGCTGTGTAGGTTGTTTATTATCATTTATACATTATTTAAATGTAGATACTGCAAATAACCATAAATAACTGTAAATAAATTGAAGAATACAATTATTAAAAATAATTCAAAATAATTTTGATTTTAGTTCTTTTTACAACAAACTTTTTTTAATGAATAAATATATATATATATATATATATATATATATATATATATATATATATATATATGGAAATTTCAACCAACTGGAAGAGCAGAAAAATAAAAATCTCTGAAACTCTGGGAATATATCCTGCCTGTTACTCAAAATGTGTAATAAAATTTTCAAGGATTTAGATTGGGAGGATCAAGAGCCATAGATTCTTGAAATTTGGAAATTTTTCAAAATTTTTGGAAAAGTTCCAACTTGATCATTTTTTTTTCCTGAAAATCCTAATATTTTAGAGAGAAATTCATGAGAATACTTCTTGTTGTTAATAAAAAGCAGAGTTAGCATGATTCTTTACAGACCTGAATTTTGAAGTTTACTATTTTTTCTTATATGTATTACATGGTAATTGAAATTACTCATTACTCCCCATTTCAGGAATTTCTTTTCGCGGGCTTATTTTCCTCTATTTCACGTGAACTTTAAAATGAATTTTTGATCATGTATGTCAGAGCCATCAATAAGGAGTTAAAACAGATTAAAATATATATTATCATGTATGATTAATTTTTATATTGAAAATAAATTAGACATGAAAATATATATTTTAAACTGTTATAACTCCTTATTGGTGACTCTTTCTTACACAGTCAAAAATTTATTTTTAAGTTGATAAAAAATAGAAGGAAATAAGCCCTCGAAAAGCAATTTCTGAAGTAGCAGACAATGAGTAATTTCATTTAATATGTAATACATGTAAGAACCAATAGAAAACTTCAATATTTAGCTCTGTAAAAAATAATGCTAACTCTCCTCTTTATCTAGAACAAGAAGAATTCTCATGAATTTCTCTCTAAAACATCAAGATTTTCAGAAAAAAAATGATCAAGTTGGTACTTTTCCAAAAATTTTCAAAATTTCCAAATTTCAAGGATCTATGGCTCTTGATCCTTCAAATCTAAATCCTTGAATATTTTTCTATACATTTTGAGTAACAGACAGAATATATTCTCAGAGATTTTTAATTTTTTGCTCTTCCAGTTGATGTAAAATGTCCCATATATACATAGTAAGACGAAAATTTTGAGCCCATGCACGACTTTTTTAGTGATCTACAATTTCGGACAGAGCCATTATCCGTTTGACGTGGATTGACCCATATATATATATATATATATTGTAATGGGGGAATTTGTTCCCTATCCCCCAGTTACTATTATTTTAACTCTACAGTATCAACTCTGAATAAATAGCAATTTACTTATTATTTTTTTCTTAAATTTTACTCTGAATAAAAAAATCTGACTTTATTAGCAATCAACTCTCTCGGGTGGATTCTAATCGGGTCTTCGTAGGGAACAATAACGAAACCACCGATGTAAACCAGCAATAAATCAGTTTTATATATTTTATAACAATACAATGTTAATAAACACTTAAATAACACTGTTAAATAAAATATAAAAAGAAGTAATTTTCACTCTATATTTATTAAAATAAATTTAACATACTTTTACCCGACAATTTCTCGAAAATTGTGTAAGTGTAAAAGAAACTTAGTGTAATTGAACTCTGGCTCGACTTAATAAATTCTCAGATTAATTATACTTAAATAAAATCCAATTAAACTCGTGAAATTAATTTAAGTTAATAATGGCGGCTACAACCGACGAGCAAAACGGCGACGCGCACTGACTCTAAATTATTAAATGATTTGATATTTAAGATGGAGGACTCACCTTAATGTACAAAGCGTTACTCTCCAAGAAAATAAAACAAAACTCCAATGATTTAACTCCAACTCCCAAAATCTCCTTTCCTCGTGTTAATAAATTCCTCAGCTCTCTCGAAAATATCCAAAAATGACCAAATAGTAAGGCAGCAAAATGGCAAAATGGCAGTGTAAAACTCTATTGAATAAATCCTAATAAAATGGAGTCAAGACTCAAGAAAATGGCTCAACAAGCAGTAACAGGAAAACCAACAAGTGCAACCAGCAAGATCCAATAGAGAAGTGTGTCGATGGCGCGTCTTCTCTCGAGTTCCTTCCTCTTCATCCCTTCTTTTATCAATTACGTCATAAATAGGATAATGGTTGATTGGTTATTAATCCTTTTCGTAATTCTTATTTGTTAATTACAAAGGATGTTAACTCTTAACCAATCAACATCTTTCCTTTTGGCGGCTTCTTTTATGTTAGCGCCCTCTATTTCTGGCGCGCTCTATTTAACTTTCTATTTAGAAGACTCCATATATTTAGTTTTAATAATTATACCTATTATTGTAACGTTATCTCTCTCCAACGCTCGATTCTTTATCTTCTATTATCTCTCGCGCTCGAATTCACGTATCTTCATATAACACACTGATATAGATTAATATTTTTACAATTGCCCATGTATATACTCCCTCTACTACCGTTTCTACCTTTACTCATGTACATACGAGCCTGCTGCCGTTATTTGTACAATTACCCCATGTGATATACGAGCCTGCTATACAAGCTATAGCAGGCTCCCCTTTTCGCTGATCCTTTACCTTTTCATGCGCATGACTCGATTTCTGCCGCGAGTCGGTCATTTACCGACACTTCCCCGTTACTCTCGAGCACGTGTTACAAATGTTCCGCGTCGTTTCCCGGTTTTGCTCGTCATCGCGTACCGCGAGTGTATTGTGCGCATGTACTTATACACCGGGTGTGTGTGTGTGTGTCAGTGTACAGGTGACAGTGCTGCGGCGTGCACGTCGTCATCGAGAACATAAGATGGCGACGCACAAGAACACTGTCACAGATTATTTTCTTTTCTAAACATGTGTTCTTTTCGTTGATCTGTTATGTGCACTAGTGTTAAGAGGTTACAGCCATCACCGTAGCTTCAACTCCTAGTGCACAACAAGAAAACTGATGGTGACTGGGGTTTTTTCCTTCACCACGTGTTCGGATGTGAGGTTAGGTTCCTCTTTCTCTCTTTCTCTCTCTAGCGGTAAGTCTTCTGCTCGTCGCTATGCTTCTTGTTTACCTCGAAACAAACAAGAGTAAACTGATTAATTTCTTTTATTTATATTAATTAATAAACTATTCAGTCAGTGCATTTCGGCTAATTTTCCTCTTTTCTTCTTTTTAATAAATATTTTATTGTGATGCAATAAATGCATCACAAATTCCCCCCTCCATGACCGGAACACTTTACAAGTGGGTCGTCCATCTTATTGAAACACGAAAATAATTTAAGACTCTACTCTATTAACTTAGGCTATTTGCCTTTTTTTTTTTTTTTTTTTTTTTTTTTTTTTTTTTTTTTTTTTTTAATAAAAAAACTCAAAAGAAAGAAAAATCACGTGGCCGAATTGCACTCACATAACCATTAATATTTCTTATATACCATTTATAATAAACCTAACCAAAATAACTACTACTACTCTTTATTATCTCATTCTTATCTCGCTCTACTCATTCTCTCATATACACACAGTTAAATGTTTAAATGGGTAATAAATAAGGATTTAAGGAATACCAACACAAAAAAAAATTATTAAAAGAAAATTTTAAGCAACTCACTGGATATCTATGAAATCTCTTGACTCGATGTATTGTCTCTCGATGCTACTCTCCTCTCGAACTCTCTCTCTCCTCTCGAACTTTCTCTTCTCTCGATTGTTTAACGACCCAATTAATGGCGTCGCTCTGGGGAGCGCTCCTGCGACGAACTAGGATTGGCCATTCGCAGCAGGGCTTCCTGAAGATCTCGGGGAAGGGTCCGAATCCTTTCCGCCAACCTAACGACCTCACTCAGCCGATTCATTTCCCGGTCATCGTCACGAGAAGCAGATCGACGGGCTCGTTCGTGACGATCAAGACTTGGCTGACGAGTGCGGGGTGGAGTGCGGGGTCGGCGACTCGAACTCCTTGGCCTTCGATCTCGCGCTGTGCCTCTCCCATTTCTATCTCTTTCTCTCTCTCTTTGGGGTATCGTAGTAGGGTTTTCCCTTGGTGGTGGTCGGGAATTCCCTCGCTGCCTTGACGGTGATCTTCTTCCACGATTCTTACTCCGCATATATTCCGCATGCGCTTCACTACAACGTGGACAGCTGGTCAGATCCTCGTACCTTCTACCACAGTTGTAGCAGAAGGCATCCACAAAATCACGAGGACAATCAAACCTGGAATGTCCCAGCTGCCAGCAGTTGTAGCAAGCATACGGTGGCGGGTCTAGATGAGGCTCAGTAGGGATTGGCTTCAGATCCCCAAAGAGAGCTCCCCTGGTCTTCACTGGAAGCGGTGGTCGACTCCTACTCTGGCTCCTGGCTCGATTCTCTCTCTCTCGATGTTGCACTGGTCCTGGTGGAGGCGAAGGTGATGCTCTTCTAGGTGGGCTTTGAACGGAGTAATAATCGTCCAGTTGAAGTTGACGTCGAGAGTTGTTACTCCGCTCTCGGCTGCGTCGAGGTGGACTAACGCGCGTTCCTAACGGAGAAAAAGTGACCATCTCTTCAGGCTCGGGTTCATACTCATCTTCGCCTCTATCCCAGGCCAGGGAATCCACTACACCAGCACTTTCCACTGGGAGATAACGAGGATCCTGCTGGAGTAGTATATCCTCCAATTCCTTCTCCGCTTCTCTACTTTCTCTCTCTTCCAGGCTCTCTATGATGGCTGAGACCGTGTCCAAAGCCACTATTTCTGCCTCCTCCTTTCTTTTCTTCTTCTCTTCTTCCTTCTCTTCTTCTCCCGGTCTCGACTGAGGGTTAGTAATGGTAATAAGAAGAGTGGACTCCTCCTCATTACCCCCTTCAAGCTCTTTTAACGTAGCTTGGCCCGTTTTAAGAAGCCACTGATCGGCTGCTTCTCTCATCTCCTTTTCCTTTTCTTCTTTCTCCTGCTCTCGAAACCTTTCAAATCTCACTCTCTCTCTCTCTTCTTCTTCCACAGCGAGACGCAACTCGTACTCGAGCTGGTCTGCCCAACTATTAGGGTTAATTGCAGGGGAAGGAGATTGATCTCGTCTCCGTGTCCTCTCTTCCAATTCAACCTCATCAGCCCACGTGAGTACACGATGAGCCGGGGGATGGAATTCCGGCTCAGCCCGATGGCCTGAGCTTGGTGCACCACGTGATCCCATGGATGGCGACTTCCTACCTGCACGTCTTGACATCTGTTAACATAAGTAAAATAAAAGGAAAATTTTACTAGGGAACTCTGTCTCGACATGCTTTACTACCGACTGAACAACACTTACCATATGGTTATCTCGAGACACGAACCAACACCAAGACAACACAGCTCTCGAATTACACTTAAAATAACATGCTCTCGAAAAAGAAATTTATAAAATAAGGGTTTTTACTGATCTCGATTTGTTCGCGGGGTTAAAAATCGTTTTAACTCGGATACGTGTACCTTCGCATTTCTACGACTACCTTCCATCTCTAAAACATATACTACAGGTGATTTTACCTCAATAATACGAAATGGACCTTCATATTTTGGAGCTAACTTCGCAGAGAAACCTTGTGCTTCTTTTGATAACACCTGCGTTTTCCTCAACACTTGATCTCCTACATTAAACCTTACATCTTTTTTATTCTGGTCATATCTCTTAGCTTGTTTATTTTGTGATTCATCTATATGCCTAGCTACCAAGTCTCTCAAAGCATCTAATCTTTTTAATCTATCCTTCCAGACTTCTGGATCTAATTTAAGCTTAGGTCCTCTGATCTCGATTTCTCTTCGTAAACTCTTCACTGGTGCAGGATTACGACCATAATTTAAGAATGCTGGTGATACTTTTGTTGAAGCTTGGGTAGCTGTATTAACAGCATGTCTGAACTCATGTAGATGTTTGTCCCAGTCTCGATGGTCTGATCCAACAAAAATAGAAATCATAGTTTTCAACGTTCTATTTGTTCTCTCGACTGGGTTGGCCTGGGGGTGATATGGTGGAGTAGTTACATGTTTTACACCATATTCATCTAACGTACTCTTTAACCACTTATTGTCAAACTCTTTACCATTATAAGTAAGTAAATAATCAGTAGCTTCCCATCTGAATAAAATCAGCTCTTCAAATGCTCTCGAGACCCCTTTACCATCTGCAGTTCTCAATGGTTTTAGCTCTATCCAGCGAGTGAACAAATCTTGAAACACTAGTACATATTTATACTGGTTCTTACTCTTAGGAAACTCCATGCAGTCAGCTGCTACTACAGCCCATGGTCTCTCGACAATTCTCTTTCCCATTAAACCTTGAGCACCTGTTTGCATCACTTTATATCTCTGACACTCTGAACACTGCTGGATATATGAATTTATGTCATACCACGCTCCTGGCCAATAATATTCTCTAATCACCCGATCATAAGTTTTTTCTATACCAAAATGTCCTGATGAGGCTTCTCTATGGGCATCACTTATTACTCTCTCTCGATACTCTGTTGGTACCACTAATCTCCAGCCTTCTTCTCGAAAAGTCACTGGATCTAGTAACCTATCTCTTTTAAAGTAATACAATAAATCATCTTCCAATTTCCAATTTGGAAACTTTCTAGGAAAATGTTTTACTTCCTCTACTCTCGATAGATACCATGGATCTTCAATAGTGGTAAAACCAGCCACCTCTTCATTTTCTAACTCGAAACCTCTCGATAAAGCATCTGGGACATGATTAAGAGCACCTTTTCGGTGTATAATCTCGAAGTCCCATTGCTGTAACTCTAAAACCCAACGAGCAAGCCTACCAGTTGGATCTTTAAGATTTCTGAGCCACTTGAGAGCGCTATGGTCGGTGTATACTGTGAAGTGATATCCATCTAAATAAGGTCTCAACTTCTTTATTGCCCATAATAATGCAAGACCCTCTTTCTCAGTTACGGTATAATTTTTCTCTGCTTTACTCAAGACTCGACTGATGTACACTATAGGGTGATCTCCATCTTCACTTTCTTGTGTTAGCACAGCTCCTATGGCATAATCGCTAGCATCGCAATGTACCGAAAATGGCTTACTAAAATCTGGTCTGGCTAACACTGGTGCTTGAGTAAGTGCTCTTTTTAGGTTCTCGAAAGCTTGCTCTTGATCCTCACCCCAGGTCCAGGTTTGACCTTTATGAAGCAGTTTTACCAACGGAATCTTTATCTCTGACTCATTCTCTATGAATCTCGAATACCAACCCACCATACCCAAGAAACGTCTCAATTGTTTAATAGTTTTAGGAGTAGGATAATTCAGCACTGGTGAAATTCTCTCTGAATCTGGTCTCAACCCATCTCTATCTAGTTTGTATCCCAGGTAAGTTACACTCGAACAACAAAATTCACATTTTTCATTGTTCACAACTAGACCTGCTCTCACTAATCTCTTTAACACAATTTCGACCCACTTTATATGTTCTTCGAACGTTTCTGTCACGATGATGATATCATCTAGATATCCAAAGACATGTGGCTCGAATTCTGGACCAAATAAGGCGTCAACAAGTCTTTGGAAGGTCATTGGTGCGTTAGTTAGGCCAAATGGGAGACGTTTAAATTGGAATAGTCCCAATCCAGACACTGCAAATGCTGTGTATTTACGACTCTCATGGCTCAACATTACCTGGAAATACGCCTGATCTAGATCTATTTTAGTAATATATCTTGCTTTTCTTAATTTGTCTAAAATAGAATCCATACCCTGCATTGGATAAGCATCAGGTTTAGTGACTTTATTCACATCTCGAAAATCCACACAAAACCTATACTTTCCATTAGGTTTCCTGACAATTACCGGCTCACTACTCCATTCACTCGCTGATTTCTCGATAATATTCTGCTCTAGCATTCTCTTGACCTCTTCTTGTGCCACTTGAAGTTTGTATGGTGACATACGTCTTGGGCGTTGTTTAATCGGCCTAACTCCAGGCTCGATCTCTATATGATGTTCTATTAAGGTAGTGATTCCTGGTACTTTTGATGGTGGTGGTAAAATTCTCTTAGCCAAATCTTTCACTGTTTTTTCTTGATCTTCTGTGATCTCGACTATCCCAGCGCATTCTCCAAAGATAACTGCTTTGCTCTCAGAACGATGATTTGAAAATTTTCTCCACTCTCCATCTGGAACTCTCCATAAATCTTGACCTAGTTTTACTTCTAGGTCCCATTTTCTATGGAAATCCATTCCAAGAACCATATCGTGTTCCATTTGTCTTGCAACCTTGAGTTCCATGGGTTGTACTACTCCATCAACGTCTAATACGACCTCTAGTACACCCAACAGTTTTGATATGGCTCCAGTTACTGTTTTAATTGATAAATTGCTAGGTTTTAATCTGTCTCGAAATTTCTCTCCAATCTTTGGCCCAACTAGTGTAATCATCGCACCTGGGTCAAATAAAGCTAGGTATTTCTCTCCTCCTAACTCGATTTGCAAGAAATTTCTATTCTCTGACGTCGATCCTGCAACTTTCCTATGTATATTCTCAGAATTTCTCTTCACTGTCGTACTTGGTACGACTTTTCTCCCCTCCTGGACTGTTGAAGGTGAAGCAATGTCTTCAACAGACCGATCAGGAACCACCTCAGGAACTGGAACACTGCTATCAGCTGGGTTCGAGAAATGCAACTGCTGCACTAACTCTCTCACCGCTTCTCTTATATGCTCTTCAGATGGATTTTCTTCAGCATTCTGAGATATCTCACGATCCTGATTTATACTCTGAACAGGTTCTTTAGTAGGTTGTCTCTCAGTTACTATTTCTAGTATTGTTTCTCTTTTATCTCTAAATTCTGTCTCTGTTTCTCTTGTATCTCTTATTTCTGGCTCTGTTTCTCTTTGCTCTAAATTTGGATTCTCTCTATTAAAATTCTCAGTATCTCGATTCTCTATATTAATATTCTCCGTATCTTGACTCTGAATGTTCTCATTGATTTCTCTCTCTTGTGTTTTCTCTTTTATATTGTTCGCCCTTTCTCGATCATTTAGGAGCATAGAGGGCGATCCTACGTTCCTGTTTGGCCGTTCCCCAAAACCTACGAATGTGAGCACAGTTCTTACACGTATGCAGAGTTACACCTCTGGCTCGACACCCTTGGCAGCTAAGATTTGATGGTGCTCTATTGGCATTCTGACTCCCCTCTCGATTATTTGATGTTCTATTTGGACATTCGAATGAAGAATGCCCTATTTGAGAACATGAATAACAGGTGCGTTTTGCACATTGAGAGGCTCTATGCCCAACAGTATGGCACACATGACATTCACCATAAAAAACCGATGAGTCTACTCGATTAGAAGGTCCATTTCTTCTTTGACCTTGATTTATGGGACGTCTCTCTGTTCTCGACTGCCATTGGTTATTATTTTCTTTAGGCCTGGTCCCATTATTATTAGATCTTATCTCATTATTCTCAGTTACTTGCATGGACTGAGCATTTTCATCTGCATTCAGATCTACAGCTTCAGTCTGGACTTGCTGACTTGATGAAGCAGGTGATTTCCTCTTATTATTCTTATTTTTCCGAGGTGCTGGCTTTGGTGGTTTCGTATTCACTTTTTGTGAATTATCTGTCTCTTTCTCTTCAATATCCTCTCTACACTCGACTCTGCTAGCTGCTATTTTTACATTCTTATTTTCTCGATGATAGGCAGCACCCGGAATCTTTGAATTCTCTTTTGAAGGAGGTGGTACATATTTTTGATCTAACTCTTTTTGCCTCTCCCACCGTTGTCCATACTTCTCTAGATCATCGAAATCATATATCTTTTTAGTTGCCATATACCTTCGATATTCTGGCAATAAATTTCGGTATGCAATCTCATGTTGTCTTCTCATTGATGGAGGATACTTAAAATGGCCGACAATATACTCAAAATTCGAGAGGTAATTGGCTATCTTTTCTCCTTTTCCTTGAGTTCTGGCTTTTAACTCATCTAAGATATCCTCCTCGTCCATCACTGGAATATATTGTCTTTTAAAAGCCTTCTTGAATCCTCTCCAATCTCGAATTCTCCTCTCAGCTGTTTCATACCAGTGACTTGCGTCTTCCAAAAATATGCAGTGTAGTACTTTCAACCAATCTTTATCTGAGTAATCAGTACTCTTCTTGCATTTCTCTAAACGTTTTAAAAAGTCTTCTGCATTCTCTCGACCCGAAAACTTCAGATGCCAAGATTCCAGAATTTTGACTAATTTAAAATTATCTTGGTCTTTTTTTCTCCTCCGAGTCTTTTTCTTGACTCGAATAGGATAGTCAGACTCACTGCCACTTGTTGAACTCTTGCTACTACTCCTACTCCTGTTGCTCAGATCTCTTGATTTATTTTTAGAATGATGGTGATTTCTACTGGTATGCCTGTTATATCTCTTTTCACTCGATATTTCTTGAGTACCACCACGAGTCGATCTTAACCTTGATGAGTGGTTTGGAGATACTTGACTTCTCTTACTCTTATCAGAGGATCGAGGATCATCTCTGTCAGATTTCTGACATTTATGACAACAACTTATTGGATCTTTCAGCCTATCTTCTTTTTCTCTAAATTGGTTGTCTTTTTCCCGGTTGGTTATCCCGTCTACTTGCCGTTGGTCCTGACTCCTCTCTTCAACTTTTCTACTCAACTCGTTTCTCGACTCATTTCCACTAGGTTGAGTATTTACATCTTTAGTATATCTCCTTCTCGTCACATTTGCATCATAAGACAACCTTGTTGGATCACTATACTTATTAATCCAACCCAAGATGGTATAATCATTTATGGACAATGGATTGGCTATCTTTTTTCCAGCCATTGTGGTTTTAGCAGTCAATCTCATTAAAGCATTATTTCCATATGTAGTAGATGTCATCTTGGGTAACGAATAAGTTGAATATAAATCAGTGCCACTTATAGCAAGCGTACTCGTTACTGTTGTAGTCGTTAATGCTACAGTGGTCACTACTGATGCTTGTGACGAGCAAGATGTCGTCGTAACATTGTTCAACGGAGATAATCTCGTATCCTCTTCGCTAGGAATTATAGACCTCCTAGTGTCGTCACCTCTAGCCCCCTCTGATTCTTCAGAGTCTTGTCCCGAAGCTGATACTATCTGAGGCTCCATCTGTGTATGTATACCTGAATCACTCATATTGGGAAGCAACGACTTTACTAATGAACCACGTTCGTCAACTTCAGGAAACCACGGAACTCTATATACCCCAGCTTTTCGTAACTCTGCTCTATATAATCGTTTTTGAAGAGTTTTCTCTGATCCTTGAGTGTTGAGATCAAATTCGTTCAACTCCTCATTTATTCTTTCGATAGGCCAGTCTCTGATATCCTCGTATAAATGTCTTAAAATCTCGGAACTACTAATCAGTTGCCTCAACTGCTCAGAATAATCTGCCATACGGTCAGTTAGTATTAACCTTTATATTTTACTCTGTGCTCTACTCAAATCTCGACAATCTTGACTTTTCTTGAATATCTAACTTATTATTTGCTAGAAATTTCTTAAAAGGGAAAACAAGAATGAGCAGGAACTCAATAAATTTAGAGCAAAATAAACTAATCACCTCTAGATAAACTTAAAATAGAGGTGTAATTAACGAAGGTACACGTTCCGCAGGCAAAAAGGATGGCTCGATAAATTTTCCTTATGATAATAATAAAAAAAAAATTAAGTCATTAATAATAGGCAATTAAGGCAACTCAAATCTCGAAACTGGGAAGAATCTATTCTCTTTTGGGTGTTCAAAAAAAAACTTAGTTATTTTGAGGTTATAGGCTAATAGAAAGGTTATGACTACTAGACATTCACACACTAGAAATCGTTTGTAATATATATCCTTATCTCTAATTTATCTCCACACACAGTACAAAATAAATAATATATCACACACATATATATACATATAAAATAAATATTTAAAATATGTCAAATTGTATAAATTTATACTCTGGCGATTACCTTTTCAATTTTATTTTTAATCTAGAAGGGAAAATAAAAAATCTTGCTCATAAAATGAGACTTAAATTTTCTCTTCTTTTACGCTCTTCTTAAATAAATAAAACAATCTTGAGTATATATCAATTTATCTCTTCTCAATAAATATAAATTTCTTCGTTAGTCTCTTCTCAATAAATAAAAATTAAGAAATTTTCTCTTTTCTAACTCTGTTTTATTAAACTACCCCTCTGTTCTCGATAAATAATCTCTTCTCTTTCTTAGTTCTTTCTTTCTCCTCTCTCGATAAAACTTATTTAAATTGGAAGAAAATGAAAAATCCTTTACTCAACTCTCGACACCTCCTCTCTCAACTCTCGATAAAATTAGATGTTAATACAAAAGAAAATTATTTTCTCAACTCTCTACTCCTATCTCAACTCTCGAAAAAAAAAAACTTTGTAATAATAAAAGAAAATTATTCTCTCAACTCTCGACTCCTCTTGATAATATAAATTAAATTTATTTTGGTAACTAATTTTCTTGATTAAAACAAAAAATATGTTCTTCTTTCTTCTCAATAAAATAATTAAAGACCTCTTCTCTTGGTCTGTTTTTTTTTTTTTTATAAGAGGGGTAAATCAAATCAATATTTGGGAAATATATTAATATATATATAAAAAAATTAAATATATAAATGTATTTGTGTGTGTGGAGATAAACACTCTCTAAATTAAAAATTTGTAGACTCAACACAATTTAAATTTATTTAAATTTAAAACACCTATTGCTAACTACTGACGCTCGCCATTTTCTCAAATTAGACTCGAAAACCCACGCCACGCCGCCATTTTGAAAAACACAAAATTTCTCTTTAACAACTATTTTACACTTCAATAAACACTTTAAAAAATTTCTCTACACTTTAAACTATGAAAATTACTTTCTCGAAATTCTAAAAATTTACACTGGTTTTTTATCAGTCCCGACGAAACCTCAGACTAAGGGCGCCATTTGTAATGGGGGAATTTGTTCCCTATCCCCAGTTACTATTATTTTAACTCTACAGTATCAACTCTGAATAAATAGCAATTTACTTATTATTTTTTTCTTAAATTTTACTCTGAATAAAAAAATCTGACTTTATTAGCAATCAACTCTCTCGGGTGGATTCTAATCGGGTCTTCGTAGGGAACAATAACGAAACCACCGATGTAAACCAGCAATAAATCAGTTATATATATTTTATAACAATACAATGTTAATAAACACTTAAATAACACTGTTAAATAAAATATAAAAAGAAGTAATTTTCACTCTATATTTATTAAAATAAATTTAACATACTTTTACCCGACAATTTCTCGAAAATTGTGTAAGTGTAAAAGAAACTTAGTGTAATTGAACTCTGGCTCGACTTAATAAATTCTCAGATTAATTATACTTAAATAAAATCCAATTAAACCCGTGAAATTAATTTAAGTTAATAATGGCGGCTACAACCGACGAGCAAAACGGCGACGCGCACTGACTCTAAATTATTAAATGATTTGATATTTAAGATGGAGGACTCACCTTAATGTACAAAGCGTTACTCTCCAAGAAAATAAAACAAAACTCCAATGATTTAACTCCAACTCCCAAAATCTCCTTTCCTCGTGTTAATAAATTCCTCAGCTCTCTCGAAAATATCCAAAAATGACCAAATAGTAAGGCAGCAAAATGGCAAAATGGCAGTGTAAAACTCTATTGAATAAATCCTAATAAAATGGAGTCAAGACTCAAGAAAATGGCTCAACGAGCAGTAACAGGAAAACCAACAAGTGCAACCAGCAAGATCCAATAGAGAAGTGTGTCGATGGCGCGTCTTCTCTCGAGTTCCTTCCTCTTCATCCCTTCTTTTATCAATTACGTCATAAATAGGATAATGGTTGATTGGTTATTAATCCTTTTCGTAATTCTTATTTGTTAATTACAAAGGATGTTAACTCTTAACCAATCAACATCTTTCCTTTTGGCGGCTTCTTTTATGTTAGCGCCCTCTATTTCTGGCGCGCTCTATTTAACTTTCTATTTAGAAGACTCCATATATTTAGTTTTAATAATTATACCTATTATTGTAACGTTATCTCTCTCCAACGCTCGATTCTTTATCTTCTATTATCTCTCGCGCTCGAATTCACGTATCTTCATATAACACACTGATATAGATTAATATTTTTACAATTGCCCATGTATATACTCCCTCTACTACCGTTTCTACCTTTACTCATGTACATACGAGCCTGCTGCCGTTATTTGTACAATTACCCATGTATATACGAGCCTGCTATACAAGCTATAGCAGGCTCCCCTTTTTCGCTGATCCTTTACCTTTTCATGCGCATGACTCGATTTCTGCCGCGAGTCGGTCATTTACCGACACTTCCCCGTTACTCTCGAGCACGTGTTACAAATGTTCCGCGTCGTTTCCCGGTTTCGCTCGTCATCGCGTACCGCGAGTGTATTGTGCGCATGTACTTATACACCGGGTGTGTGTGTGTGTGTCAGTGTACAGGTGACAGTGCTGCGGCGTGCACGTCGTCATCGAGAACATAAGATGGCGACGCACAAGAACACTGTCACAGATTATTTTCTTTTCTAAACATGTGTTCTTTTCGTTGATCTGTTATGTGCACTAGTGTTAAGAGGTTACAGCCATCACCGTAGCTTCAACTCCTAGTGCACAACAAGAAAACTGATGGTGACTGGGGTTTTTTCCTTCACCACGTGTTCGGATGTGAGGTTAGGTTCCTCTTTCTCTCTTTCTCTCTCTAGCGGTAAGTCTTCTGCTCGTCGCTATGCTTCTTGTTTACCTCGAAATAAACAAGAGTAAACTGATTAATTTCTTTTATTTATATTAATTAATAAACTATTCAGTCAGTGCATTTCGGCTAATTTTCCTCTTTTCTTCTTTTTAATAAATATTTTATTGTGATGCAATAAATGCATCACAATATATATATATATATATATATATATATATATATATATATATATATATATATATGGGTCAATCCACGTCAAACGGATAATGGCTCTGTCCGAAATTGTAGATCACTAGAAAAGTCGTGCATGGGCTCAAAATTTTCGTCTTACACTCTACTTTCTTTTGCAATGTGGCGATTTTGAAAAATCCAAAATAGCGGCCTTAATATGGCGACTCAAACCTAGAAATTTCATAAAAAATTTTCAAAAATTAATTTTAATTCATTGAAATCTGATTCTACATATCTTTTATATCAGTAATCAATTTAGCGTTCGATTTTACATGAGAATATAGTATTGCACTCAAGGTAAAAAAATTTTACAATATCATCTGAAGGTCATATCGCGATACAATAGCTATTTCTCGAATTAATCATTGATAAACGTTGATTAGTAAGAAAATGAAGATACTGATAGGTAACTTGAGTCACTGAATCCAAATCTGATATCCGCTTAACCCTACCAGTCACCATCAAGGTCATTTGAAGGTCAAATTTGATAAGATTAAGACACCTATAAGTTTTACGTGATGCTGGATCCGAATCCGAGACCTGTTGGAGTGTCGAACGACGTAATTACAGAAAAATTCGTTTCAAACTGTGGTTTCTTGAAGGACAAAAATCTTCTTTTATTCAATATTTGATTAATTTTCACGTAATTACGTCGTTTGACACTCCAACAGACCCCAGTTTCGGATTCAGTGACACGTAAAACTTGAAGGTGTCCTAATGTTATCAAATAATAAAAGATATTCGCGATGTGACCTTCCAATGACTTTCATACAGATCTTGTAGGATTAAGCGGACATCAAATTTAAATTCAGTAACTCGAGTTATCTATCAGTATCTTCATTTTCTCACTAATCAACATTGATCAATGAGTAATTTGAGAAATAACTATTATTTCCCGATATGACCTTCCGATGACATTATAAATTTTTTTTACCTCGAGTGCAATACTATATTTTTATGTAAAATTGAACGCTCAATTGATTTCTGATGTAAAAAAATATGTAGGATCTGATTTATATAAATTAAAATCAACTTTTGAAAATTTTTTATGATATCTCTAGGTTTCAGCCGCCATATCGGAGCCGCCATTTCGGATTTTTTAAAATCACCACATTGCAAAAGAAAGTAGAGTGTAAGACGAAAATTTTGAGCTCATATACGATTTTTTTGGTGATCTACAATTTTGGACAGAGCCATTATCCGTTTGACGTGGATTGACCCATGTATATATATATATATATATATATATATATATATATATATATATATATATATATATATATTTATATATATATTTATATATATATAAATAATTGCCGAAAATAATCATTTTTTATCATAATATTATTTTTACAAATTTCATTATTATTTATTTATCATATAACAATTAATTCATAGCATTTTTCATAATTTCTTTAATTTTTCAGCTTTTTAAGTGAAAAGGCAGTAAATTAAATCAGTTAATATAAAAGCAATTCTTTTGTGAATATCTTTGGAAAAAGTTCATTAAAAATGAATAAAAATTCTTAAGAGAATTTTCTTTTTCAATAATGGTTTTGACTGAGAAAGATAAATTGATTGTTAAAAGACAGGGATTGTATAGTGGAATTGCTTTCATGTTAACTGATATTCATATATTAGAATTTAATAACATTTCAAACCAGTGCACCTCATTCTACATGCAATTGACTTCACTAATTCAGAGACCACAATATGTTCATTCAGTACTGATTGATGAAGAATTTATACAGTTATTATTTACCGGAAAGAGTACCCCCCGTTAAGATAGGTAAAATGCCCTCCCTCATATATTTTAAAACTAATATTTTTTCTTGTTTTTATAGTAATTAAGATTAGGTTTTGTTATATTTATAGTTTTCTAACACATACCCTAACCTCAACATAACCTAAAAATCACTTTTTTTATAAAATTTTTTTTCATCTGGAAGGATGAATGATATTAATCTCGCGAAAATCATATGACTAAGACTCAGCACTCTCTTTTACTGTGATTTTTTGCGAGTCCTAGGAAGCAGTTTTTCTAACCTAAAAATAACATTGAAATCATAAAATCTCCGTAACTTTGCTCAGGGAGGGGCTACAAGCAATTTTCTGGGCTTAAAATTTGTATTTTTAAAAAACAAATACAATTTATGATGACCGAAAATTCGATTCTGGCATGGCGCCATGGCGAAAAACTCGAAAAACAATTTTTTCATAGGTTTTCTGTCGGTTATTGGTCTCTAGCAACTCACAAATCATTTTTAGAGAAAAAAACATAGCTTTATTGAATTCTACGTGAAAAAATACATTGAAAATGTGCATGATTACTTTAGGAATACTTGGATGGTGTTACAAAACAATTAAAAAAATAAAATAATTCCGAAATTATTACATATCTACTTTGCATCGTTGCTGCATTTTATGTTTTTATGACTTTGGTCATCTCTTTAGAGTCTCAAAGCTACTATTCAATGTATTCATAGGCAAATGACGTCCACTGTACGCGAAAAACAGAGACAAATACTAGACAGATAACTATAACTCCTATATATACATATATATATATATATATATATATATATATATATATATATATATGTATATATATATATGGAATAACTTGCTATCCCTTGTATATACATAAGGAATGGCAGAGTTGTTCTTAGGGAACGCAAATTATTTTTCTTATACAGAGATAAAAAACCAATGTCTATCTATTCCTGTAACTATTCTTTTTAGTGTTCTTTTTTAGCTTGTAAGAGACCTAACATGTTTTCTGTCCTCCATAAATCACGAACTCGATAGATTTGAACAATTAAATGATTCCAATTAAGTTCCAAATTCAAAAATTAAAAGATCATTATCTCTTTAGAATCATAAAGCTACTATTCGATGTATTTACAGCTAAATTACGCCAAAATAAGATTTTTAAACATAACTGAATTAACGGTCGTATCATCTGTCTTTTTGTATTACAGTAGACTCTGGATACAAGAGAATCAACGGGCCTTCAGGAGAGGAATTTTCTTGAAAATTCTCTCATACAAAGAGTCCCCAACACGCTCGAGTCAAAAGTGATACCCACACCTACTGTTTTGTTGTGTGAGTTGTATCCAACATGCGTGTATATTCTGTCTCTCTCACTTTCATAGTGGTGGGATAACGCAAATACTTAGGCTCACGCCCATATTTAGGAGAAAGAGCTCGAAATCACTTATATCGCAATCTCTTGTATCGAGAGATCACTGAATCATTAGAGAGACAAAGACGGAATAAGGTTTTAGTAACAATATATATATATATATATATATATATATATATATATATATATATATATATATATATCTCTATATAATAAAGATATATCGCCTACGCCGCCGCCGCCGCCGTGTATAAGAATTTTATGTGCCCTCAGTTAGCTGAAATTCAGCTAAAATTTAGCTGAAAGTTAGCTAAAAGTTAGCTGAAATTCAGCTAAAATTTAGCTGAAAGTTAGCTAAAAGTTAACTGAAATTCAGATAAAATTTAGCTAAAAGTTAGCTGAGAGATAGCTGAAAGGTAGTTAATTGTTAGCTAATTTAATTAATTGTTATCTAATTTAAGAACGTTTTTTTGAAAATTGATATTGATTTGATAATGACAATGGGGGTTGGCGAGCGAAGCGACAGTGGAGGAACCCCTATAAAATTTAGCTGAAAGTCAGCTAAAAATTGGCTGAAATTCAGATAAAATTCAGCTGAATGTTAGCTGAGAGATAGCTGAAAGGTAGTTAATTGTTAGCTAATTTAATTAATTGTTATCTAATTTAAGAACGTTTTCTTGGAAATTGATATTGATTTGATAGTGACAATGGGGGCTGGCGAGCAGAAACGAGCAGGGGGAACCCCCTAGTATATATATATATATATCTCTCTATATAATAAAGATATATCGCCACACGCCGCCGCCGCCGCCGCCGTGTATAAGAATTTTATGTGCCCTTAGTTAGCTGAAATTCAGCTAAAATTTAGCTGAAAGTTAGCTGAGAGATAGCTGAAATTCAGATAAAATTTAGCTGAAATTTAGCTGAGAGATAGCTGAAATTCAGATAAAATTTAGCTGAAAGTAAGCTGAGAGATAGCTGAAATTCAGATAAAATTTAGCTGAAAGTTAGCTGAGAGATAGCTGAAATTCAGATAAAATTTAGCTGAAAGTTAGCTGAGAGATAGCTGAAATTCAGATAAAATTTAGCTGAAAGTTAGCTGAGAGATAGCTGAAATTCAGATAAAATTTAGCTGAAAGTTGACTAAAGTTGGCTGAAATTCGGATAAAATTCAGCTGAAAGTTAGCTGAGAGATAGCTGAAAGGTAGTTAATTGTTAGCTAATTTAATTAATTGTTATCTAATTTAAGAACGTTCTCTTGGAAATTGATATTGATTTGATAATTGATTTTGACAATGGGGGTTGGCGAGCGAAGCGAGCAGGGGGAACCCCCCCGAGTATATATATATATATATATATATATATATATATACAAAGAATAGTGAGCTATTGCTAGGAACTCTAGGAGCTATTGCTTCTCTATATATATATATATATATATATATATATATATATATTTATATATATATATATATATATATATATATATATACAAAGAATAGTGAGCTGTTGCTAGAAACAACGCGCTTGATTCTCATATGTGTAGAAGCAATGTATTTCTTATATCGGCTGCTACTCTATTTTTTGCGTATAATGGCCTGAAGACAAATCATAATTGTGGCAATTCTAACAAAGAATATAAATGCTTACATAAAAGTGTACTTTCAGGCTCGAATTCATAGACCCAACACGATTGTTACTAAAACCTTATTCCGTCTTTGTCTCTCTAATGATTCAGTGATCTCTCGATACAAGAGATTGCGATATAAGAGATTTCGAGCTCTTTCTTCTAAATATGGGCGTGAGCCTAAGTATTTGCGTTATCCCACTACTATGAAAGTAAGAGAGACAGAATATACACGCATGTTGGATGCAACTCACACAACAAAACAGTAGGTGTAGGTATCACTCTTGACTCAAGCGTGTTGGGGACTTTTTGTATGAAAGAATTTTCAAGAAAATTCCTCTCCTGAAGGCCCGTTGATTCTCTTGTATCCAGAGTCTACTGTCATACAAAAAGACAGATGATACGACCGTTACTTCAGTTATGTTTAAAAATCTTATTTTAGCGTGCAATAGGCGTAATTTGGCTGTAAATACATCGAATAGTAGCTTTATGACTCTAAAGAGATGATGATCTTTTAATTTTTGAATTTGGAACCTAATTAGAATCATTTAATTGTTTAAATCTACCGAGTTCGTGATTTATGGAGGACAGAAAACATGTTAGGTCTCTTACAAGCTAAAAAAGAACACTAAAAAGAATAGTTACAGGAATAGATGAACATTGGTTTTTTATCTATGTATAAGAAAAATAATTTGCGTTTCCTAAGAACAACTCACTATTCCTTATGTATATACGAGGGATAGCAAGTTATTCCACATATATATATATATATATGTATATATATATATATATATGTACATATAGGAGTTAACGTTATCTGTCTAGTATTTGTCTCTGTTTTTCGGGTTAAGTGGACATAATTTGCCTATGGATACATTGAATAGTAGCTTTGAGACTCTAAAGAGATGACCAAGGTCATAAAAACATAAAATGCAGCAACGATGCAAAGTAGATATGTAATAATTTCGGAATTATTTTATTTTTTTAATTGTTTTGTAACAGCATCCAAGTATTCCTAAAGTAATCATGCACATTTTCAATGTATTTTTTCACGTAGAATTCAATAAAGCTATGTTTTTTCTCTAAAAATGATTTGTGAGTTGCTAGAGACCAATAATTGACAGAAAACCTATGAAAAAATTGTTTTTCGAGTTTTTCGCCATGGCGCCATGCCAGAATCGAATTTTTGGTCATCATAAACTTTATTTGTTTTTTAAAAATACAAATTTTAAGCCCAGAAAATTGCTTGTAGCCCCTCCCAGAGCAAAGTTACGGAGATTTTATGATTTAAATGTTATTTTTAGGTTAGAAAAACTGCTTTCTAGGACTCGCAAAAAATCACAGTTGAAGAGAATGCTAAGACCTAGTCATATGTTTTTCGCGGGATTAATATCATTCATCCTTCCAGATAAAAAAAAAATTTTATAAAAAAGTGATTTTTAGGTTATGTTGAGGTTAGGGTATGTGTTAGGAAACTATAAATATAACAAAACTTAATCTTAATTACTATAAAAACAAGAAATAATATTAGTTTTAAAATATATGAGGGAGGGCATTTTACCTATCTTAACGGGGGGTACTCTTTAGTAAAGAGTTACCGGATTCGTGTGTATTATAATAATAAGGTAATTCATATATAAAGAAAGTTTAAACCTTATATATTTACAAGATAAGATTTATATACACAGATTATTTCCAAACAAATCAGAATTAAGTACAGTATTCGAAACACTACAATCACAGACGAATAATTATAATTGTAGCGTTTTTGCAATGGTTTTTGCTGTTGCAGTACTCTATAATTTGGGTCCATGTTGTTTAAGATATAATGTTTCTCAAATGCGATTACGTTTATAAAGAATTTTTAAAACGCAAAAAATAAAAATGTTTCCAGTTTTACAAAATTATAATAATGCAAAAATTAATTACGATAATCCACCAGATATGATAAAAAGAAGTTTTTGTCATGAGCAAGGTCTTAATCAAATACCATTTAATTTAGATTTCGCCGAGCTTCAAATATTATAAAAAAAACTCACAAATGCATTTATTGCCAGAACAAAAAAAGATCATGGAAATGTATCGTAAACAAAAGAATTTGAATCATGAAACAATTTTGATGGAAATTGACAATGACATTTCAGATAGAAATTTTTAAAAACCAGGTAATGATATAATGGGAATCGATGACATCCACTTGAATTATAATGATAATAAAATTGGGACAGTTGAGATTAAATTAAATGAAGAAAAAAAAGAATCAAAAGAAATAGAAGAAAAAGAAACTTTATTTGTAATAGAACTTAAGAGCTTGACGAAGCGGCCCCCTTCTAATAATATTTCCAATCCTAACTTATAAATAAACGATGCGTTTCATCAATTTTTTTTGCTACAAAGTAAAAATTTGTAAGATTATACTCCAGTGCGGACAACTCAAGAAATCCACCAAAATATTAGACATATAAAGTTATAATAAAAACTTTCAATGTATCGTATTTTAAAGTTAGGTCTATCAAGTTTGATATCTAATTTCCAATCCAAACTCATAAAAAAATAAGAAGTCTAAATGATTTTTTATTTTGACAAAAATCATTGTAGTAATATAGCTTTAGTACAGGCAAGTCATTATATTTGTTTAATTTATTAATTTAAAAAGATACTGATATAATAAAGAAAGTAAAACTCAAGTGATGCAGCTCCGACATCCCGTTAATAGGAAAATGGTAACAAAAGAATCACATAAATATAAAAAAATTTCAGAAAAAGAAATTATTATGGAAATGCAAGAAACAAAAAAGTAATACTAAATTAGAACTAAGACGTGTTCAAGAAAATTTACGTAAGAAAAAAGCTTATATGAAAATGAAAAAAGGACAATTAAATAAATATAAACAGAAATTAGAAAATACTAAGATGACAAAATGGCAATTCAAGGAAACAATGAGTACTGATAAATTTGAACAAATACGTGCGAATAAGGCTTTACGTAAGAAAGAAGCTTATATAAAAATTAAAGAAAAACAACCAAAAAAATGTGAAGAAAAATTAGAAAATGTTAAGTGTAAACGATTAAAAATTGAACCCGATAGTCCACGATTCTCAAAACAAAATTACATTGATTCAATAACACTTGTAAATTATCATGGTAAACCTGACCTTTTTGTAACTATGACCTGCGACCCACCTTGGAAAGAAATAACTGAAAACTTGGAAATTTATAAAAATGCAATAAATAGACCAGATATTATAACAAGAGTATTTTATCAAAAAGTAAAAGAATTCAAAAATTTAGTAATAAAAAAGGGAATATTAGGAAAATGTATTGCATATAGTTATGCAATTGAATTTCAAAAACGAGGATTACCACATATGCATATGTTGTTGTTCTTAGATAAAATTGATAAATTGGACATTCCCAATAAAGTTGATGAAATAATAAGTGCAGAAATCCCAAATAGAGATATTTATCCAAAATTATATAGTATTGTTAACCAATTTATGATACACGGTCCCTGTGGTATGCAAAATATAAATCGTCCGTGTATGGATAAAAATACGAAACAATGTACGAAAAATTTTCCAAAAAAATTTAATATTACAACAACAATTAAATCAAATAGGTATCCACTATACAAACGCAAAAATGATGGCGTCGAAATTATTTTTAAAAATAAATTTACAGAAAGAATTGCAGATAATGGATTCGTTGTTCCTTATAATCCTTATTTATTATTGAAATTTAATGCACACATAAACGTAGAAGTTTGTTTCACTGTACAATGCATTAAATATTTATTCAAATACTGTTATGAAGGTCATGATTGTGCATACATTGAAATACATCAAGTAAATGTTGATTTTAGATCAGAAAATTAAGACACTTTTGAAAATGACAATAGTGAAAATGTTGAATATGAATATGACGAAATCAAACAATACATTAATACACGATATTTATGTCCACCTGAAGCAATGCACAGATTATTAGAATATCCTTTACATGTAATTCCACATACTATAAAACGTCTAAGCGTTCATGAACAGAATTAACAAAACGTATTTTTTAAAGAAGGAAAAGAAGAAATGATCATGCAAAAAAATGTTGGAACAACATTAAGAGCAGGTCGACTTTTTCTGTACTTTTCTAATCGACGAACTGATTTTTTCACGAAAATTAATAATTTTAGCGAAAAATAAAGAGAAAGCCCCATCGCGTATTAAAAAAAGCTTTATTTTTTTTAATAAGAAAGAATTGATTTTCTCGCTTCGTTTTCAAGGAAACCTTGAAAAACTTAAAACATAGAGGTTAGGTTGGACAATTTGGTTTTTCAAAGTTTTCTTGAGAACGAAGCAATAAAATTAATTCTTTTTCATTAAAGAAAATATAGCTTTTTTTTAATACGCGATGGGGCTTTCTCTTCATTTTTCGATAAAGTTATTAGTTTTTGCAAAAACTTAATTCTTCGATTAGAAAAGGATGGAGATACATGACCTCCTCTTAACAGCATATTTTAAATTGAATAGAGAAGATTTCGAAGCATGAAATTACTTATATTCAGAAATACCAAATTTTTATACATTTGATGAAAAACTGAAAAAGTGGAATAAAAGAAAGAAAAAAATAAAACCAATACTCAGTAGAATGTACTTAGTAAGTCCGAAAAATAGAGAACGTTATTTTATTAGGTTATTACTATTACATGTTAAAGGAGCCACGTCTTTTTAAGCTTTGCGTACTGTTGATGATGTGATGTACAATTCGTTTTATGAGGCAGCTATGGCAAAACAATTAATTAATAAAGATAAAGAATGGGATAGATGCCTGGAAGAAGCATCTTCAACAGAATTTCCTCATGCTCTTTGTGAATTATTTGCTTTTATTTGCGTTTTTCATAATCCTATAAGTGCACGAGATTTATATGAAATATATAAAGATAAATTTTACCACCCTAAATACGAAAAAAATGTAGGTGAAAATCTTGCATTGAATGTTATTAAAAATAATTTACAAGTCAATGGATTTTCATTAAACGATTTTAATTGACCTAACATAAGCACATTTATAGAAGAAGATAATAATGAAACAATTTTAAATCATAATAATTATATTCTTAATAAATTAGAAATGAAAATAAATTCTTTAAATAATAAACAAAGGCAAATATTCGACTCTACACTAAAAAGTTTAAACAACCAAAGTAAAGAAAAATATATTTTCATAGATGGACTGGGTGGAAGTGGAAAAAGTTATTTACTTAACGTTTTAATGGCTTATTTTAAATATCATACCATACATTATTTATGTGTAGCTTTGACAGGTATAGCAGCGAATTCATTAGCCGATGGAAGTACCGTGCATACAACATTTAAACTACCGTTAAATATAACAGATTGTACAACTTGTGATGTTAAGCCTAATTCTGCAGAAGGCAAACAATTAAAGGAAACACAAATAATTATTTGGGATGAAATATCCATGACTTCAAAATTTGCTTTTGAAGCGGTTGATCGTCTTTTTCAAGATTTATGCAATTAAACCAACCCTTTGGTGGTGAAACTGTAATTATATCAGGAGATTTCAGGTAAACATTACCAATTGTACGACATGGTAGCCGTATAAACATTATTGAAAATTCAGTTAAATTTAGTTTATTATGGCAAAATTTTAAGCAAATGAAGTTAAATGAAAATCTTCGAGTTTCGGATAATGATAATAATTTTAAACAATGGTTATTAGACATCGGAGAAGGAAAACGTTGCGATGTTTTTAAAGATGATAATGAAGTAAGTGATATACCAGATAATTTTATCATTAAAGAAAATCTTGTCGAAGAAATATTCGGAAAAACAATAAAAATAGACAGTACGAATATAACGAAAAAAGTTATTTTGGCTCCTAAAAATAATGATGTAACTGAAATCAATAATAATGTTTTGAATTTAATGGAAGGAAACCATGTTGAATATTTAAGTATTGATACTGCTGAAGATGATAACAAAGAAAATTTAGATATTATGTTACCTACAGAATTTTTAAATAAGTTAACTCCTAATGGACTTCCACCATATAAATTACATTTAAAAGTAGGGGCTATCATTATACTTTTAAGAAATTTAAATGTCAATAAGGGACTTTGTAATGGAACAAGGTTGATAGTAAAAAAAATGCTTAAATATTCCATCCAAGCGGAATTAGCAACTGGTCAAAATAAAGGTAAATTAGTTTTCATTCCAAGAAAAAATTTATCTCCATTTACGGAAGAAATTACATTCAATATGCAACGAAAACAGTTTCCTATTAGATTAGGATTTGCAATGACTATTAATAAATCACAAGGACAATCTTATGAAAAAGTTGGTGTTTATTTGCTGTCACCAGTTTTCAGTCATGGGCAATTATATGTTGCTCTTTCAAGGACGAAATTTAAAAACAAATAAAAATTATATTTAGGTGACTACGCTATTGTCAACGGAGAAAATAAAAATGATCAGAACACAATATATACAAAAAACATTGTTTATAAAGAGATATTATAAAGAATATGTCAATATGTATTAAATATTTATGTTTTAGATTGTGTTAATAGTTGAACTCGAAATATAATAAAATATATGATATTAAATAAAAATAAATATCATCTGACGCTTTCAAAATAGTTTAATATGATGTTGAATCAGCTGTATAAAGGACGCGCTGTTAAAACGACTACATAAAGAAACGTGCTGTTGAATCGGCTGCATACGAGGATACGCTATTCAATCGACTACATTCGGGAATGCGCTGTTGAATCGGCTGCAAATAGGGATGCGCTGTAGAATCGGCTGCGTATGGGGATGCACTGTTGAATCAACTGCATATTGGGATGCGCTGTTGAATCGGCTGCATATTGGGATGCGCTGTTGAATCGGCTGCATATTGGGATGCGCTGTTGAATCGGCTGCATATTGAGATGCGCTGTTGAATCGGCTGCATATTGGGATGCGCTGTTGAATCGGCTGCATATTGGGATGTGCTGTTAAATCGGCTGCATGTGGGGATGCGCTGTTTAAACGGCTGCATATTGAAACGCTATGTTTAATCGGCTGCATATGGAGATGCGCTATTAGATTTGCAATGTCTAGTGTAAGAACGAGACGTTAAAACATTGCATTTGAAATAAAAAAAAATATTATAGCATCTGGAGCGGAGCCTGTATAAAACATTATAAAAATACGCTCCACTAAAGAATCCAATGTAAAAGTATACAGACTTGGATGGAAAGCTACGTTAGAAAACATATTGACAAAAAAAATGTAGAAATCAAAAAAATATAAAGCCCAAGAAAATCTAAGGCCCAAAAAATATAGAGACCAAAAAAATATTGGGCCCAAAAAAATATTAAGTCCCAAAAATTATAAGGCCCAAAAAATATAAGGCCCAAGAAAGTATCAGGCTCGATAAAATATAAGGCCCAAAAAAAATTAAGGCCCAAGAAAATATAAGGCCCAAAATATATAGAGACGAAAAAATATTAGGCCCAGAAAAAATTAAGGCCTGAAAAATATAGAGAAAGAAAAAATGTTGGGCCTAAAAAATATTGAGTCCTAAAAATTATAAGGCCCAAAAAATATAAGGTCCAAGAAAGTATCAGGCTCGATAAAATATAAGGCCCAAAAAAAATTAAGGCCCAAAAAATATAAAGACCGAAAAATATAGAGACCGAAAAAATATTGGGCCCAAAAAAATATTGAGTCCGAAAAATTATAAGGCCCAAAAAAATATAGAGACCGAAAAAATATTGGGCCCAAAAAAATATTGAGTCTAAAAAATTATATGGCCTAAAAAAATATAAGGCCCAAGAAAGTATTAGGCTCAATAAAATATAAGGCCTGAAAAAATAGAGACCGAAAAAATATTGGGCCCAAAAATATATTGAGTCCAAAAAATTATAAGGACCAAAAAAATATAAGGCCCAAGAAAGTATAAGGCTCAATAAAATATGAGGCCCAAAAAATATAAGGCCCAAGAAAATATAAGGCTCAATAAAATATAAGGCCCAAAAAAATAAGGCCCAAAAAATATAGAGATTGAAAAAATATTGGGTCCAAAAAATTATAAGGCCCAAAAATTATAGAGACCGAAAAAATATTGGGCCCAAAAAAATATTGAGTCCAAAAAAATATTAGGCCCAAAAAAATATTGAGTCCAAAAAATTATAAGGCCCAAGAAAATCATAATGCCCAAGAAAGTATAAGGCCCAAAAAATATAGAGACCGAAAAAATATTGGGCCCAAAAAAATATTGAGTCCAAAAAATTATATCGCCAAAAAAAAAATAAGGCCCAAGAAAGTATTAGGCTCAATAAAATATAAGGCCTAAAAAAATAGAGACCGAAAAAATATTGGGCCGAAAAAAATATTGGGCCCAAAAAAATATTGAGTCCAAAAAATTATAAGGCTCAAAAAAATATAAGGCCCAAGAAAGTATAAGGCTCAATAAAATATGAGGCCTAAAAAATATAAGGCCCAAGAAAATATAAGGCTCAATATAATATAAGGCCCAAAAAATATGGAGATTGAAAAAATATTGGGCCCAAAAAAATATTGGGTCCAAAAAATTATAAGGCCCAAAAATTATAGAGACCGAAAAAATATTGGGCCCAAAAAAATATTGAGTCCAAACAATTACAAGGCCCAAGAAAATTATAATGCCCAAGAAAATATAAGGCCCAAGAAAATATAAGGCCCAAGAAAATATAAGGCTGAAGTAAGACACATTCAAAAAATGCGGAGAACCGGAGAAACTGAGAAAAAAGTGGTTTCACTTTAATATAATATAAGATGGTAAAATTTATAATTTTTATGGAATCGTACAAAAAATAACGTAAAATTATTCCTGTTTTTCCTAACAGTGTATAATCAAAAAAAATTAAAATATTTATTTCATTTAATTTGTATAGAAGTACATCATGTAATATAATTGAAACTTGAAAAGTGTAAATATAAATTTTATAATAACACTTTATGCACTTCAAATGAAAAATTTATAACTTAGATATATCATTTACATCATATGTTTAAGAAAAAAAATATAAAAATCACTAATATGTCTAAAAAAATGAATTTATTTAATCAATGATAATAGCAGTAAAATAAAACTTTTATTTATTTAAAAAGAATTATATTATTTAGAAGTTTAGTTTACTAAAATTAAAAAGAATGAATAATTATAAAATAAAATTACTATAATCATAAATATCATGAATTTTCGTACACTTATTCCAAACAACTTGCTCTAATACCTGTACCTATTTAATCGCTATTATAGAAGTCACGTATTCAAGAATACTACAGAAATCAAAAATCTCGACTCAGGATCTGAGACGCCCAGAGCCGAATTTAAAAAGCTCGATCGTGCGTTTATGCTATTACCATGATCCGTGAATTCCATATATACAAATTTCGAATATCAAGTTCAATTTCATTTTTATTTTTAATATTCTATTTTATATTCTATTTTTAATTTATTTCAAAAATATATAAGTTTGATTCATTGTAAACTTTTGAATATCGCGTTAAACCATCTTTTTTCTATTAATTCTAATTCTATAACTTCATATCTTATATTTTTATGTATTGATGTTTTCTATTGAACTTTTTTCACATTCACAAATATGAAATTTCAACTCATTATGTCCTACTCTCCTATTTACTTTGGAATGTATGTATTCGGGGGGTTGGCGAGCGGAGCGAGCAGGGGGGAACCCCGCCTAGTATATATATATATATATATATATATATATATATATATATATATATATATATATAAACAGACACAAACATAATTTGAAACAATTATAAATCACTTCAATAAATTAATTGATTAAATTGTTTTTCAATTTTGTTCAATAAAATAAAGTAAGAATAACTTTAGCTATTAAATCTTTATTTCATTTTAGGAAATTCTTTCCTTCTTTAATCCTAAGTTTTTTACTTGACTTGATGATTTTGTTTGCTATAGTATTCCAATTGTTAGAGAAGACAGAAGTATAATAAGTGATTTTTTTTATCACAATATTATTTTTAGCGAGATTTGCAATGATTTTAAAAATCTTGTTTAAGCTGTTGAATAAAAATATAATATTATAAATATCAGAATTATGCTAATAAATGTAACTATTGTCAATCATCAAATCTGAAGTTTTTTCATGATTCTTAAAAATTAAGAAAATATTTTCAGTACTCAAAGAAAAAAAACTATATTTTTCACAGCAACCGCTAGATAATTATAGGAGAAAATGAAAATGATAATTAGAGGTTATGTGAAACATTATACCATGAAATGAAGAGTAATCAAAACGAGCTAAACATAAATAAAACTATATTTTCAAAATATATTTAAAATATATATAACCTACATTCAAAATCGTTGCGCAGATATTCAAAATTGTATTTCGATGGAAAATTTTCCGTTTTATTTTTTGCTTAAAGCAAACAATAACATGCGTCGCGCGGGAACGGTGACTCGGGCAGAGGGAGCCTGTATTATAGAGTTCAGCCGTACCTGATATTTAGTACCGCTAATGTTTTATTAACGGCCGGTACTAGGGTTGCCACCCGTACGTTAATATAAAGTACGCTAGTATAATTGTATATATTATTTTTTAGTAATTTTAGTTGAAATTTCAAAAAACAGAAACGTACACCACTATATATTATTTTAGGTTGCTTCAACAAAACGCTTTTTTTTATCAACATACGTTTTTTTAATGCAAAAATACAAATAATATCTTATTTTCTTTTTTTAAATAAAGTACGATAACGTACAAAAATGGCAACCCTAGCCGGTATCCGTACGAAACTGAGACCGCGTTCGCACGAAAACCAAGTTCTAAATTTGTTTTACATTCAAGACTACGGGCGCACTGCATCGTACGACTGGTGAACTAAACTTTTTTCAGTGTAGCCAGAGTTGAGTTGGTTTAAAGTTGGTGCTTTCTTAACACTAAATTTAGGTGTTCCCTTAATTTTTGTACTAAGCGTATAATTTTAATTAAAAGAAAAATTTTGATTATTCAAGGTAATGGAATCTTTTTAGTAAAATTATAATTGTTGGAAACAAATTATAAAGATTTGTTGTAGGAAGAAATTATTTTTCAATTTAAAATACTTATAAGGTATAGAAATACATCTTCACTTACATTCATATTACACACATGAATGTAAAAATTTATATGTTCAATACATAATATATAACAAATTATACGTATGATTGTCACTAAAAAAAATTTAGATTATTCAAGATAGTTTTCCTGTCAGCTATATCTTGCTGTTCATAAAAATTAAAAAAAAGTAGTTGAGTAATACTTTTGAAACTTACAACAATTTTCATTTTTATTTCATATATTCTTCTTGTTAAATTGAAAGTCGCCTTACTGATCATTTCTTTGAGATCATCTCCTTTAAAGTTTGATTGTTTTAGGTCTAATACTTATAAAAAGATTAACTTCAAATAGGCATATCGTAGAAAAATCATTTAATTTTTTAATTTCCATGAACACATTATAGTTGATGGAAGAACTACTTTGAAATAATAAATGTAATTATTGTAAACAAATTGTAATATTTCGTCATATAAATAATTAATTTTTCAATTTAAAATACTTAAATTGAATTTAAAGAAATTTTTTACAGCTTTTATTTAAATAAATCTTCATATACACATTCTCTTCCGAAAAATTCATCGATGTTTACTTTATTTTTTAGTTATTCGTCGTCATGTATTATTTACAAATTTATTTTATTTCATTTATTATTTATTATGGAATTATTTATCATATTTTATTAGTCATTCATTATTGACTAATTCATTCTATTTAATTCGTCATTTATTCTTAATTTCTTAATTTTATTTCGTTCGCCATTCATTATTGATTAATTCGTTAAATCTAAAGCGCGATAATTATTTAGCGCATGCAGCATGTGCTTCGTTACATTGTCGTTATCAATCGTTAACTTTACTAAATAAGGCCCCAGTTGACATTTTCTAAGAATTAGAATAGTGCGCCGTTGCTTATAACCCTCTTATCGATTAGGTCATTATTAATAAATTATCAACTTTTATAGTGAGAGAAAAAGATTCATTTCAACTAGCGAGAAAGCTGAGATTAAGCTTATTGGTCAATAAACCATTTAATATAAAGATCAATCTTGGATTTCTTTCTTTCTTTCAAAGGATTTTAATATAATATTTAATTAATAAAAAAATTAAATTTTTTCATATATTAAAGGGCCAGAAACATTTATTTTTACTTGTATAATAAGTTTGATAAAATGAACGATTGCCAGCTAATGCGTATTGTGGAGAAAATTTAGAATTTTCGAAGTTAAAAATTTATTTTCATACTTTACACATTAGATACACATGTATATATTTAATGAATTATTCGTACACAGTTAGGTGTGTATTTTTAACAAAAGTCAAAAACGCTCAGATTTTTAGATTTAAATATAAATAATATTGCAGTATTTAAATAATTAATTATGGAAAATTTTTCTTCATAGATCGGTATGTAATGTCGAGAGATGAATTAATTTTATAATTCACCACTCACCACTGCATATGCGTAAATTATTTTACGCGGCGTCGTACTTAATAAATGGTCGCCGAGTTTGACCACGTGTTACTTGCGCGGGGCGAGAGTCAAATTTGTTCACTGAAAAGCGGGGACCTATATTGAGTCCTTTCCGCGTCGCGATTTTAATGTTTTTATTTAAATTGATTATTAACTTTTTAAACCCCTAGCCAAGCAAAGCAACATGTCTCTATCGCTCTGCTTGGGGTCTGATGAGGACGGTCCTCAAAGTCGGGGTCGCGTTATATTTAAAGTGAAATATATGAAATATATATATATATATATATATATATATATATATATATAAATGAAAGATAGCTAGTTAAATTATAATATATATATAAAATTATAATTATATAAAAAAAATTAGATCAAGAAAAATATTATAATAAAATAGAAATATGTTTGTTATTTGGATGAAATAAGAATAAAAGATTTTGATTTAAGTTTTGAATTTAATGAGAGAAAAACTATAAATTTTACTTACTTTCAAAAAGTGCAGAGAAAGAAATGTATTGAGAGTTGCGGTTGATTTGATGATTGCTGGAGATGCTTGTTGGTGAGTCTTGAAGAGAGTTGCGTTCGATTTGAGAATTGTGATTGATACTTGCTTCCTTGAAATTCCTGAAGAGAGTTGCGTTCGATTTGAGAATTGTGATTGATACTTGCTTCCTTGAAATTCCTGAAGAGAGTTGCGTTCGATTTGAGAATTGTGATTGATACTTGCTTCCTTGAAATTCCTGAAGAGAGTAGAGAGCGTGTTTATGAGACACGCTCAAAGGCGCACTGAAGATTTTGGGCCCTGGTTGGGAATTATATACCCTGGAATTGGGGCGTTGACTAACCACCCCCGCTTGGGTAGTTTTCCAAAATTTTGAATTTTCCTATTGGTCAATTCTGTTTTCTGTCTGTCACTTGGCTGTCCTAGTGTCTATTTTCTTCTTTATTTCTCTTTTCTCTATCTTTCTCTCTTTCTACTTTTCTTTCTCTCTCTTTTGAAAGTAAGCTACATAAATTGTCTTAAATCTAATTGTTATTAAAAATATAACGAATTACGCATATAAAAAAGATAAAACTAGAAACTAGAGTTTTAATTTATAATATTTTTTCAACTAATATCTATAATAAAATAAGCTAGTTTAAATAAATCTAATAATTAGTAAATTAAATTATTTATTTGCAAAAGTGAAAATAAAAGAATAATATGAAATAGATATTAATTAAATAAACATTATCAATTAATATTAAATTAATATATATATATATATATATATATATATATATATATATAAAGTAGAATTACGCATAAAAATAGACGCTAACGCAAGTTTAACAATAAAAAGGGTTTAATAAAAGAGGTAAAATTAATACTAATATTATTAACTTTTCAATAATTAAAACTAAAGTTTTAAATTAATATAAGTGAAGTAAATGTTAAAGAAAATAAAAAAAGAAAATAAAGAAAAATAGAGAGATGCTTCACACACAAAAAAAACGACGCTTAGTAATAAAAAAAAAGGACGCTCAACGTACTATAAAGTATAAAAATTATGATTAATTTAATTTTTTTGTTTTTGTAATTTTTTTGTTTTGTGGGTTTTTTGTTTAACGCTTTCGAAGAAATAAAACCAAAATTAATTTCTAAGATTCACTTAATAAAATAAATTTAAAAGAAAAGAAACGCAGTATTCTAATTTCAAGCGTGCTGTAAGCTTGATGCATACGCAATTTTATTATTAAACATTATTTATAAATACTATTTAAAACTGTTATATGTATATATATATATATATATATATATATATATATATATATATATATATATATATATATATATATATATATATTAGTTTTTAAGAAAGAAAAAGAATAGAAGTTTATAAAAATTTTACATAAAAAAGAATTAGTTATTTTTTTATATGAATAATTTCATATCTATATACATATATCGGTTTTATTTAAAATATAACGAAAAGAAATCATATTTTTGAAACAAAGGGATACTCTTTCTAAAACTTTTTAGGTATGATCTTTAATGTTGTTTTTTTATAATAACAATTTGTTTTTATATTTATTTGTTTTTAATGTCTATTAATTTTTAAATATTTTATTTATAGAAGAAAAGAAATTATTTATTATAATAAAATTTGTGTGTTGATATATAAAAAAAAGAATACATTATGAGTAAATTATTATTAACAAAATTTATTAATTTGCAAAAGAATATTATGAGTTTCTTAGGTAATTATGAGTATATTTTTATTTGGCGCCTAACTTAATGAGTTTCTGTCTCGGTGTTCTAATTGATAACGGTAAAATTTTTCAGGCAGTTTCAATATACACGAAAATACGTGTGAATTTTTACATAATATTTTTCAGGTACCCAAGATTTGAGTATCCCTTACGGTTTGTTTACACAGCTGTAGTGTTTTACTTAAAAGATACAATAATTACTTGTCTCAAAAGAAAATGAGTTCACACCGAAACATATACAGATCGGACAAAATAATAATGGGAAAATAATGATTTAAAAATAATTAATAGAAAAATAAAGTGTCGGTCTTATAGGAAAAGACATTGAAAGTATTTAAAAAAAGAAATTTTCGTGAAAAGATATTAATATGAATTTTTTTATTTAAAAGAAGTCGGCAAAATTGCCCGACGTTACAGGTAAATTAACTCAATAAATTTATTAAATAATACTGTTTTAGTAAAATAAATATAGTAATAGTGTTAATTTCATTTAGATATAAATCTAAAAATCAGAAAATTTAATTTTTAATTCATATAATTCATACATATACATATTTAATAAATTTTGGTTTGCTTCGTATGTATAGGGTTTTATTATAATCATATACAAACGATCAGAAATATAATTTTTTCATAACGTAAGAGTGCGAACACACACATAGCGTGCATTCAGTAGTAGAGAGCACGCATTAATAAAATAAAAACGTATGACCACATCAAGACTTGAAAGATCTCAAAGAAGAAAAGAAAATTGAAAAATGATATAGCAGACAAATCCAGGTACTTCGAGATCGATAACAAGCGATAAAGCTGTTAAAGAATGGATAAAATGCTTGAGTAGAGATGCCTTGTTGAAATATGTTCAAGCATTAGAATTCAAGACCGACAGAAATTATTTTGTTTTGTCAAATTGAGTATATAACTGTGCGGCGCCGTTTTTCGGCCTCGCTTCAATAACGTCTTTATTGAAAAAAACTTAATTTTTTTTATCTATTGAAACAAAATTTCCTTTTACCCGACAGAGACTGATTTTTTTTTCTTATTATTTCAATTATTAACATGCCTGTGTGTTACATTTTAATTTTTCATGAAATAAGAGCCGCGAGAATACTGGTTTAGCTAAAGTCATTTTTTTTCGCTTGCCGATGTGCCATGGCGACGACAAAGCAGGTAAATGGCTTAATATGCATAAAAAGAATAAATTAAAAAGAGAACAGAGAAGGAAAAATGAAGATTTTATTATAAAGACTGATTTGTAATGATTGTTTTTTTATCTAAATTCTATTTGTAAGAATTTATGCGTGAAAATAATGTAATATATGTATTGTAATGCATGCGAGCGCCATAGTGCGAGAGGAAGAGACAGAGCGAATAGACAGTATAGTATGAGAGAGTGAGACAGTATGAGAGTTGAAGCGACGAGTTTTCTTTGCGCCGGTATGAAACTAATGTAAAATGTGAAAAAAATAAATGAAGAATAAACTGTTAAAAAAATTATTGTAAGAGCCAATGCGAGTAATTGTGAATAGAAATTCATATTATTTTATTAAAATACTATGAATGTAATTAAAAAGTTATTAACAATTGAAAGCGTGAAACGAAAACGAAGGGTTAGCCAATCATATAATGTCGCGCCGTCAAAAGGACATAGGTCGTCAGAACGGAGCGCTGTGATTGGATACTAATTAAACAAAAATTTTCATTGCCGGTCAAAGAAAGCGGACCTGTAGTTAGTGCATAGAGAGCAATAGAACAAAGCGTACGTGTTGTTAAATGTATAGAGTAGAGCTTTTTGTTAATAAAAAAAGATTTTGTTTTGTGTTATAAAAAAATTAGTGCCGTGATTTTTCTTTAAAGTAATATAGCTTTATTTTATTAAAGTAAAACGAAGTACTGGCGTGTGTGATCTTGAGAAAAGAGAATTATTAATTTTCTTATTTGCGTTCAATAATTATTAGCGTCTTAAAAAAAGAATAATTAAATTAAATTTTTTTTTTGCGATTTTGCGTGTTACGTCGGTCCGTGTTGAATTGTAAAATTTTTTCAAATTCATTAAAAATAAACAATAACTTTGTTTATGTAGCGTCTAGTGAAATTCAGTGTGTAAGATTTTACGGAGAAAAGTGAAAGAAATAATAAAGAAGAAAAAAAGAGTAGCGCCTTAAAAGAAAAGGAGAAAAAAAGAAGTCCGCACATAAGGCCGATACGAAAAAAAACCGAGAAGGGAGAATAGGATACTTCAACCTGGGCTAAGGGTTTTCCCCACAAAGTCATAAAAGCCGGCTGTACGAGAGATTTTGTCCTTAAGAGGCGGCCGTATAGTTCTGTCCTTGTCTAATCTTAATTTTCCTTATAATTAGTAAACTAAATATTTTTATACAAAAGTAAGGGCAGAGCCCAATAGATTTAAGGATGAATAGACGATTCTATTCTATTAAAAAATATAAAATTTTCATTAGTTTTCGAGTGAAGTCTGAAACGGAAAAAGAGTTGAACACTTCAATCAAATTTAACTCTTTTTCCGTTTCAGACTTCACTCGAAAACTAATGAAAATTTTATATTTTTTCATAGAATAGAATCGTCTGCTCATCCTTAAATCTATTGGGCTCTGCCTTTACTTTTGTATAAAAATATTTAATTTAGCCATAATAACGAAAATTTAGATTAGACAAGGACAGAACTATACGGCCTCCTCTTAACTAAGATTTTGGTCATAGTAGAAATGAAATTTTATTGCTTTATTTAGCGTATGTTTGCCGGGTGTGTGTGTGTACATATTATTTGTGCCGAGTTAGAATAAAATTTTTACTTGTTTTATAATAACTTTATTTGAAAAAATAAAAATTTGTGTGCGAAAAACAACGATTATGAGTGTAAATTGAGAGAGAGAGAGAGAGAGAGAGAGAGAGAGAGAGAGAGAGAGAGAGAGAGAGAGAGAGAGAGAGAGAGAGAGAGAGAGAGAGAGAGAGAGAGAGAGAGAGAGAGAGAGAGAGAGAGAGAGAGAGAGAGAGAGAGAGAGAGAGAGAGAGAGAGAGAGAGAGAGAGAGAGAGAGAGAGAGAGAGAGAGAGAGAGAGAGAGAGAGAGAGAGAGAGAGAGAGAGAGAGAGAGAGAGAGAGAGAGAGAGAGAGAGAGAGAGAGAGAGAGAGAGAGAGAGAGAGAGAGAGAGAGAGAGAGAGAGAGAGAGAGAGAGAGAGAGAGAGAGAGAGAGAGAGAGAGAGAGAGAGAGAGAGAGAGAGAGAGAGAGAGAGAGAGAGAGAGAGAGAGAGAGAGAGAGAGAGAGAGAGAGAGAGAGAGAGAGAGAGAGAGAGAGAGAGAGAGAGAGAGAGAGAGAGAGAGAGAGAGAGAGAGAGAGAGAGAGAGAGAGAGAGAGAGAGAGAGAGAGAGAGAGAGAGAGAGAGAGAGAGAGAGAGAGAGAGAGAGAGAGAGAGAGAGAGAGAGAGAGAGAGAGAGAGAGAGAGAGAGAGAGAGAGAGAGAGAGAGAGAGAGAGAGAGAGAGAGAGAGAGAGAGAGAGAGAGAGAGAGAGAGAGAGAGAGAGAGAGAGAGAGAGAGAGAGAGAGAGAGAGAGAGAGAGAGAGAGAGAGAGAGAGAGAGAGAGAGAGAGAGAGAGAGAGAGAGAGAGAGAGAGAGAGAGAGAGAGAGAGAGAGAGAGAGAGAGAGAGAGAGAGAGAGAGAGAGAGAGAGAGAGAGAGAGAGAGAGAGAGAGAGAGAGAGAGAGAGAGAGAGAGAGAGAGAGAGAGAGAGAGAGAGAGAGAGAGAGAGAGAGAGAGAGAGAGAGAGAGAGGGAGGGAGAGAATTTGATTAACTAATAAAAATTATTTATGTGAATCTAAGAAAAAGAAAAAAAAAGAATTTTGTCATTAGCGTAGAGACATGGAGTTCTTGGAAGCCGGTCGAAACTCGCAGAAAAGGGGGAGAGGGAGTAAAAACAAATGTGGATAGAACCTGCGTTGCTGTGAGCAAGTTGTAGCGTGCCCGTCTATGTTGAAGCCTGCGAGCCCGCGACTGTAGTAGCGCAATAGGATAAAAATAAAGGAAGAGTGTATATGTATGAAAAAAAGAGAGAGAGAGCCTGAAAGAAAACTTAAAAAAAAATGTAGTAGTGCCGTGCCTTGTAAAATTAAATGAAGTGTAAATTTGGTGTGTGATATTAATTTAATAGAAATAAAGTTCATATATTTGTTTTATCTATAAAAAAAATAATCACACGTGTATTAATTTAAAACTTTCCTACTGCCCGATTAATTAATTAAAAAAAAAAAATTAGAGAGTATAACAAAAAAAAAATCATATATATGTTTTTAAAAATACCCGCGTTTTCCCGAGCGTGAGGGAGTCTCGACGAATCTCCTCTGCGATTTTAGTGAATTCCTGTATATATATATATATATATATATATATATATATATATATATATATATATATATATATATAGGGAATCATTTCAAATCGCAGAGGAGATATAATATATATATATATATATATATATATATATATATATATATATATATATTAAAATTTTTGATTTATAATATGTGACGAAAAACCTTACATAAAGTAGAACTCTTTGCCGGTATGAGGATACCCCTTAAGCAAGACCTAGAAAAGATAAAACCCATTATTGAATAGCCAGCTCCTAAAAATTCAAAGCAGCTAAGGTGTTTCATAGGTATGGCTTCGTGGCACAGAAAATTCTTGCAAAACTTTGGCATGTTAGCACAGCTAGTAAGTAGGCTTACAAGAAAAGATAGCAAGTACATATGGTCAGGCGATCAGGAAATTGGGTTTGGGCAGATAAAAGCTTTGATCGCATCTGCTCCGTTATTGCATCGCCCACAGTTTGACTTGCAATTCGTCATGCAGATAGACGCAAGTGACCCAGGCTTTGGAGCAGTACTTCTACAAGTCGTTGACAGTGAAGAGCATGTATTGGAATTCGCTAGCTGTACGATGTCCAGTGCTGAACGAAAAAACAGCGAAACAGAAAAAAATGCCTAGTTGTTACATGGACTGTTAAAAAGTTTCGCTGTTATATTGAAGGTTATGACTTCAAAGTCATAACCTTCCGACTTTAAAGTCATAACTGCTCATAGTAGTTTACGTTGGTTGTGTAATTTAGATAATCCAACAGGCGGGTAAGCACAGTGAAAACCTCGTTATTTCTAGTGGGCAACAAGCAGAAGTACTACACGAATGTCACAATGAGCCAACAGCAGGCCACTTAGGTCATAAAAAACTATAGCTCGCATAATACAGTATTATTACTGGCCACATATAAAGAAAATGGTAGCTCAGTGTGTAAAGAGCTGTAAGATCTGCAAGCAGTGTAAAGTAAGAGAAGTCTCAGGCCCATAGATGGTTGTTGCTGGGGACGTAACAAGACCTTCTCTAAGGAGTGAACATGGGCATAAGAACGCCTTAATTTCTGAAGATGTGTTTACTAAATGGGTGAAGTGCATACTGATTGGGAAGGCTAATGCACCTACGATCTTAAAAGCACAAACAGATAGAATTATTTTAAGGTTCGGTGCTCTTGAAGATTTTCTATCTGATAATGGCTCAGAGTTCATAAATTATTTAATAGATAAATATCTGAGTAAAATTAGAATATATCATAATACTACTCTGAATTATCACGCTTAGGCAAATCTGGTAGAAAGGATTAACTGAACTGTTAAGACTATGATTACCGAATTTATTAGCAATCATCATCGTTCATGAGACGAAAATCTACCAGAACCAATTTTTTGCATATTACACTGCAAAACAGAGCACGACTAGGACAAACCCTGCATTATTAAATTACAGTAAACAGCCAGTGCCTCCTAACTTATTGAAAAAGATAAAGTAAAGAAAATAAAGCTGCTCAAGAGAATGAGCAGCTACAAAAAATAAAGAACTGGCAAGAGCGTGTAAGCGAACTACCTTTGCTACACGATCAGGTAAACGACTGTGCGCAATTCGCACAACAAAAGCAAGCCGATGCATATGATATTACTTGAGGAGAAGTATATAATATAATTTCTAACATAACTGTCGACAGTATACATTGACTAGTTAATTATATTATATTTGCTCAGTGCACATTTTGAGATATTTTCTTTGGAGAGTTTTATTTGTCCGCTTTGTGTGCGTCTAAGCGGTCAGTTATAAAGTGCAAGCAAATACTTTGATCGACGTGTAATATGTTCCACCGATCTACATTAAAGCGGTCACGTAAGTAGCGCTCAGCCCAAATCCATCGATCGGCGTGAGACGTATTCCGTCGATCAATTTCAAAGAAACAACGTATTGTCTACGTAGATAGATAAATAGATATCATTTTATTTGCATCAGTTATACAAAAGCGTGTAATTAAAATCATAAATACAAAAATAAATATTGCACTTGAAGTCTTACAAAATGTATAAATATAAATGTAAATATTGCATAGGATATCATAGTCAATCACTAAACCTAATAATGCTGAATAAGTAAGTCACTAAAAAAAGTGATCACAGATTAATACAAATAATTGTAAAATACACACAACAATCCTATAAATTAAAAATCAGACACACAATATCTATCAGTTGTAATATTTAAAATGAAAAAAAAATAAAATAAATAAATAATGCAATAAAATAATAAGCGCATGCAATAGCATGAAACGCAGTCAAAACAATAGAATCAAGTAAAACATTCAGCCAATAAATATACTCACACTTTTTATATACGAGACGTCACGTAATAAATAAATTGACTTAGAAAATAAAATTAAGTTCATTTAAGGTCAAACAGATACCTCCTCGAAGCCGACTTGAACCTGCTGAGCAATATAAGATTCTTTATATCAGCAGGCAGGGAGTTCCAAAAATGTGCACCTTGAACTTGATAGGAAATATTTGCAGTCTCAGTACGCATGAAGGGCACCGTAATCTCTCTCCTAGTGACTACCCTAGGTACACTTGGTGGAAAGGATATTTTTCCGAATGTGTACCTCAAATGGCAGCGCTCCATATTTTACCACAGACATAAGAAAACTTCGAATTATGCATTGAGTTTTGCATCATGATTATTTTGTTTTTTCTTATAGGTTATTCATGCAAAATTCTAATGATAACAACTTAAATTTTATTGCTTAAATAATTTTAATTTACAATATTAAATTCTATATGATTATTGAACTGAGAAATAAAAATTTTATTTAATAAAATTATAATTCGGATCATGAAAAAAGAAAGTAATATTGTTTTTTTACTAAAATTATGTCATTAAGTAATAAGTAACGATGATGCGAAATTTGCTCTATAATTTGGAATTGTCTTATGCCTGTGGTAAAATATGCGATGTTGCCATTTGAGGTTAACATTCAAAAAAATATCCTTGCCGCCAAGTGTACATATATAGTAAAAAGACCCACTAGATACTCAGGAGTATTCATGCGTACCATTTTGTACATAAGTACATTTATGAAATACTGTCTCCTCGCATCAGTACGCAGCCAACCCAGCGCAGCCAACCCAGCGCAGCTTTATGGGGAGAGATATGATCGCCTCACGCATGAACATTCTAGTCTTTGTAATCATCTTCTCAACCAGGATGACCAGATGTGGCGATTTTTCGCAAATTCATTAATGCTTTTAAATGGAAAAATTTGCGAAAAATCGCCACATCTGGTCACCCTGTTCTCAACTCCTGTAAAGCATCGAGCAGAACTACTGGGTAGTAGTCGAGATGTGAAAATGGCATGGTGGTTGCGAGTTGTTTGCACAGAGCCTCAGTGATATACCGACGAAAAAATCGTAAGCTCTACATAGTCCTATTACATTTTTTAGTCAACATATTAATGTGCGGTTCCTATGATAGCTTAGAGTCAAGCACAACACCAAGGCTTGTAACGGCGTCAGAGGAAGATACGATGACACTACCCTTAAGCTCAATCGTCCTTGGCTCACCAGCATAAAAGACGTTAATAAATCGACTATTGCCAAAAACGATCGCCTTAGTTTTGCTTACATTTAATGTGAGAGAAGCATCGACAGCCCACTCCAACACCGCATTTGCTGCCCTCTGTAGAATACAAATACCTTTATTCATATCCTCATAAGAGACCTGCGTATAAATTTGCAGTTTATTTGCATATCGTTGGTGTACAGGATAGATTGGAGAAAGGTAAAAAATATAAACTACAATAGTATTTAGTTTGAAAAAATCTAAGTGCAAAGATACAAATGCAATTTTTGCTCTTAGTCCGAGCGATTCAAGGTTCACTGAAAGACTGACTGGAATTTTCATACCGATGTAACGCAATGATGGACGATTCTCTTAAGCCACGCCTTCATATTGCAAATTTTGTGAATCTTTTATAATTTTCATTAATAGAGACCTTAATAAAAAAAGGTTTTGCGGAACTTTGAAATTTGAGCAAGATCTTACGAATCATATAACTTTAATGCTATACACATTTGTTCACATCAATACATTATATCGTTTTATTATCTATACCTCCCTTCGTACTCTGAGAAAAATTTTACTTGGCTTAAGAGGACTATCCTTTTTCCGTAATTCTGGAGCGTTACTAAAATTGCATATATAAACAGATAAATAATAACAATAGTAATTTCCAAATATAAAGCATTAGACTGAAAACTTTTTGTCAAATTGAATAAATAGATTTTTTTACACAGGGCGCGTACAGTAGGTACTTTACTCCCTCCCAGTGAAAAGTAAAGTACCCACTGTACGCTGCCTGTGTAAAAAAATCGTATATTCACCACGGGAGTAAATGAAAAATGCCTTAAATCGTATGTTTGTCACCCTCGCCTCCGGCTCGGGTGACAATTTACATACGATTTCAGACATTTTTCGTTTTTACTCCCTAGGTGAATAATATACTATTAATATTATATTGCTACGGAACAGCCTTTTTGTTCCGTGCTTCATAAAGACTCTTACCGACTCGAACTATTTATTGCTAGTTTCAAGCCCGGTTAACAGCCTTCATTGCCAGCGCGTGTGGACCTTTCTGACCTCACCTGTAGCCTAGGCGCTCCGAGAAAAACTTGGTTTTTCCCAAGCAACGATATTACGTGAAATTCGATCAAAGAAGATATACGCGTCTTATCTTCTTTGAACATATGATAAGTATTTACTCATCCTTTCACGTAACCAGATGGGCATTTTCCGACAATGGCTTTGCTTTTAGGCTCCACCATGCACGCAACAGTGCAGCCAAAGAGGTCCTTACAATCTTGCGCGTGCAATTCATTTTCATTCGCAAACTGATTATTCATTGCGAATATTTAATCACTTAATGACTTTAAAAAATGACATTTCTGTTAATTTCTTATATTTTATAAGCTATGTTTTGGAATTACCACTATTACTCCATACTGCTATAATATTTCATAATTAACTTTAAATTTTAATAATTAAATAATTTAATTGCGTTTGCACATTGCACCTTGATTAGTTTATTTAAATGAATTATTCAGCTTTATTTTATATTCTAATTTATAAACAGTTTAGTTTAATACAATGTTCATAGTAGCTTTTTAACAATATTTCGCATCGCAATACATTATATTTGGTTCACAAACATTAATAAATTGTTGGATTCGATACATTTAATTTTATATTATTATTTTACAAGTGTTTTTGAAAAGGCATCTACAACTTATATATTAATAACAATTTTAAAGATATATAAAGCGTCGTGATACATAAGAGACTATATTTATTGTTGTATTTAAACGTATATAACAGAGGTTTTTTAATAAAATGGAAATGTCAATGTTAATATATTTTTCCTTTTAAATGATTCTTTCAGTGAACTGATAAATACATTAATTTAAAATCGCTCTTTTACTATTTTATAACAATACATTGAAACTATGAATATTGTTATACATTTTAATTATTACATATCTATAATTCTCATTCTATCGGTAACAATAGGCGCTCAACGCAATCGGAGCCGAGCGTGTCATGTAGGTTATTAATGTAAAGGCAAAACAACAGAGGCCCTAGCACTGAACCCTGTGGAACTCCTAAATTGGTTGTTAGCTAATTCTTTTCCTTTTTTCAATGCGTGGAAACCATTTGTTTCCTACCTAATAAATAAGAGCTAATTCACTGGAGTGCAGCCCTGGAAAACCCTATCGATATCAGCCACGCAAGTAGTTTGGAGCGCGAGATCGTGTCGAATGCTTTACTAAAGTCAAATAGAAGTTGTAACGTGACGAGTTTCTTATCTAGACCTGATCTTATGTTGTATGTAAGTTTAAGTACGACAGTCTGCGTTAAGTGATGCTTTCTAAAACTACACCGAGAGAGTTTTGACTCAACAAACATGATGCGTGACGCACTAGAAAAAGTGATGCGTTTTGCATCGTAAATCACGCATACTGCTTCACATTTCATAATTCATGCATCACTTTTTCTCGTGCATAAGTCGAAATACAGTGCGCGAGGTGGCGCGGCATCGAAAAATTCCATGCTTGTTTAGACACGCATCGATATTTATCGTTAATGCGAGCCACCTTGTGGCTCGTTTTAAAAACGCACCATCGTTTATGATGCAAAACCTTCTCCGTGTAGTAGTTCTGTATAGAGTCAAGTATCTTATGTGTCGCAATGTACTTTTGCAATTGGTCATGGGCAATCTTCTCAAGAACCTTTGAAAGAAAACATAACACATTTTTTAAAAGTTGATAAAATTCAATAATTCTAATTTAAATATGGAGTACTGTTAATTGCTTTCGATGAATTTATAATATTTATTTTATGTTCAAAGTTACAAATGTGCTAAATAAGAACATACAACACGAAATCATTTTTTCGGTGCAATAACATTTTCCTTGTTTGGCGTGATGTTTGATGTTTCGTCATCTTTTTATAGCTGTAATTTATATATAAAATGTATATGCAATAGGTGCAATAACATTTTCCGTGTTTTTTGATGTTCCGGCATCTTTTTATAGCTGTAATTTATATATAAAATGTATATGCAATTTATAGATTGACCACATGTTAAAAACTGTCAAAAACATGCTGAAACATAAACAAAGATGAATAGTATTATTGTACCTAAAAAACTATTTTCTTGTATGTTCCATTCTTGTAATTTTGCACATAAAATAAATATTAGAAATTGATAAAAAGTCAACTTGGAATTTTTTAATTTTATTATGATTTTAAAAAGTTAAAGTTGACTGATAATAATAAAAAAATCGTAATTATTAAAAAATTTTCCATCAGAAATAATTTAGTAGAAATAAAATTCAAAATATTCTGCAGTAAATAAAAGCCTTTCTGATAAGTAATTAAGGTTCAAATTCGGGTTAAAGAAATTTTTTTTTCGAATTCCCGAGTAGTAAAATATTTTAGTCAAAATATTATTTATTATCAAATTGACAGAAGCTGTCTTTTTATTTCTAGCTGCTGTTTCTAGTATTATTATATAACACATTTTTGAAATGTATATATATATATATATATATATAACATTTGAAATGTATATATATATATAACATTTGAAATGTATATATATATATATATATATATATATATGTGTGCGTGATTCTCTGACAAATCGACTGACCAATTTTTTTTTTTGCTGGAAATTTTTTTAAATATTCTCCTTCAACCCACATACTACTCTGAATTTTATTTTTGGCTTATTTTTGGAGTTATACAATATCAAAGTTCGGCTGTTTCCTAATTTTTTCGATTTTTAACACTTTAATTATTTCTAGCTCCACAAATAAGCATTTTTTACTTTATGTTTTTTAATGCGTTTTTTTAAGTTAGTTTTTGAATTTTCAGAAAAAAATATTCATAAAGTCATATGATTACATTAGAAGTTAAATATGTCGAATTTGAATCTTAGAATCTAAGAATTCAAAAGTTTACTACTTCTAAAGCAAACCAAAAAAAATTCATGAAGAAAGATTTTTTCAGTACAAAAGTATTTTTATGTGCGCCAGAACAGCAGTCAAGCCCTATTTCCAGCTAAAAATTAAAGTAGTGATCAAATTAAGCTAAAAATCACATAAAATGACTATATGATAAATATAATAATGTTTTAAGCCACTCGAATCATCACCAAACAAATTCACACCAATACATTTTTTCAGTACAAAAGTATCTAATAAATCTTAGAATGGCTGTTCAATTTTACTTTCTGCTAGAAGTAAGAATAGCATTTAAATTATACCAAGTCATAAATTGAACATTTTGCTAAAAAAAGGAAAATTGATTAAGCACATCTTCCATCTTATGAAAAAAAGATAATTACTAAAGTTGGATACGATAGATATAGAAAACTAAAATTATAAACTCAATTCAATCTTTTAAATCTTTTGGAATGAACATCTTTTTGATTTCATTGATATATTAGGCAGTTAGTAAAGTTTTGAATACAAAATTATATTTATGTCTTATAATCTAAAGATAAGAAATTATTGTTTAATAATAGTTTCAAGTGATATATTATCTGGAATTACAGACAATTATGTGCTTGAATATGAAATTCGCTGTACTTTATCATACTCAATATCGTGCGAGTGCATTTTCATTCTTTTTCGCAATAGCTTTGATTCAAATCATCTTGTATTATAGGAAATATGATGAAATTAGGTCATGGAATAAGTGCATAATAATATTTATACATCTCATCGACTAAAGATAAGAAAATTATTTTTCAACAATACTCACTAGTAATATATTGGATCATTCTTGCTAAACTTTAGACGAGTATATATTTTTTTAAATTAATACTTTCACATTTAGAAAATAAAAACTGTATACTTTGTGATCATTTTTGTACGATTTCCAGGTTGAAATTATGAAAGGATATAGCATTAAAAAATTACTTAGGATCGGATGCAGATTAGAAATAAAAATTGACAAGTTATTTGGTACAACTCCTAGAAACGACGTGAAATGAATAAAGTAATCAATGTTAGTTTAATGAACTATTTTTGATTAAATGGTGATGTTTTAATGTATATTACACATATTTTGTGTTTACATATTCATAACGGTTTGTATTATATTTTATTTTCATAATTTTTTGCTATAGCATTAAAGTTGAATTTAATCAATGGTTGATACACTAATTTTGAGTTATTAAAGAATTAAATAATTCTTCTATATGAATCAACGCTAGGCTCTTTATTTGTTTCATTCACTAAGAATGAATATTCATAAATCTTGATTTAAATCTCTGGCTCTAAGATGAAACATTATCATTTGGAAAAGCTAAATGTTCAATATATGACTTGATTTAATTTGAATGCTATTCTTACTTCTAGTGGAAAGTGAAATTGAACAGCTATTCTAAGATTTAAGATGATACTTTCGTACTGAAAAAATGTATTGGTATGAATTTTTTGGTGATGATTCGAGTGGCTCAAAATATTATTGTATAGGTCATATAGTCATTTTCTGTAATTTTTCGCTTAATTTGATCACTACATTAATTTATAGCTGAAAATAGGGCTTGATTGCTGTTCTGGTACACATTCAAATCCTTTTGTACTGAAAAAAATCTATCTTCATGAATTTTATGCAGTGCGTTGTAAAGAGCAAACTCTAAAGTTCTTAGATTCTAAGATTTGAATTCAACATATTGAACTTCTAATGTGATTATATGACTTTATGAATATTTTTTTCTGAAAATTCAGAAACTTTCCTGAAAAAAAATATTAAAAACGTAAAGTAGGAAATGCTTATTTGTGGAGCTTGAAATAATCAAAAAGTGTCAAAAATCGAAAAAATCAGGAAACAGCCAAACTTTGGTATCATCATAATATAATTTAAAAAAATTTAGGGTAGTTTGTGGGTTGGAGGAGAATATATAAAAAAATTTTCTGCGAAAAAAAAATTTTGGTCAGGCAAATCTGTCATAGAATTGTGCATATATATATTTATACACTGTTGAAAAAACCATGAAATTTAATGTAGTTTTCAACGAATTTTACAGATAAAACTTAATGAGTTCCGAACATTAAAGTGATTTTAAGGTGTATTGACATAGAAATCAATACACTTTAGCATGGACATTAATGCATTTAAGGATAAAATTTATGTATACGTACTTTATAATTTAGTTATGTTTACATTAAATTCTAAGTACACGCATTACTCGTACACTAATGTATATATACTTGATTTTTGAAGCATAACTGTAGTAAAATTGATTTGTATTTACATGAATTTCCAAGTTTGGTTATAATGTAAACTACATTAAAATTAAAGCATCGCTGTGAACGTTAATGCATTTAAACCGTGAAATATATGTATGTGTACTAGAAAATTAACGTAAGTCTACATTAAATTACTCACACACTAATGTATTTATGCCTGATTTTTAAATTTTAACTCCAGTGAATTTTATATGCATTTATATGAATTTTAAAGTTTGATTGTAATGTAGACTAAATTAAAATTTAAATATAATCATTAAAAATATTAGATTGTTTCAGTCTCAAAGCAAACTTAATGTAATTATATAAGTTATGATGTTTAGTACATTAAGTTTTAAGTACAAGAGTAGAAAGTTTTATGCTCTCAAGATCCCATTTTAATTTTAAGTGCTTATACAAATTTAATATGTTCCGAACATTAAAGTTATTTTCAGATGTATTGACATGAGAATCAATTCACTTTACTATGAGCATTAAAGTGTTTAAAGGTAAAATTTATGTATACGTACTTTCTAATTTAGTTACGTTTACATTAAATTCTAAGTATACGCATTACTTGTACACTAATGTATATATACTTGGTTTTCAAAGCATAACTGTAGTCAAATTGATTTGTATTTACATTGATTTCAAAGTTTGATTATAATGTAAACTACATTAAAATTGAAGAATCGCTATGAACATTAATGCATTTAAACCGTGAAATATATATAAAACAATATTTATTTGCATATAAAAATCAATTTTTTGTATTAATTATTTATTATTAATTAATTATTTATTATTAATTAATTATTTATTATTAATTAATTATTTATTATTAATTAATTATTTATTATTAATTAATTATTTATTATTAATTAATTATTTATTATTAATTAATTATTTATTATTAATTAATTATTTATTATTAATTAATTATTTATTATTAATTAATTATTTATTATTAATTAATTATTTATTATTAATTAATTATTTATTATTAATTAATTATTTATTATTAATTAATTATTTATTATTAATTAATTATTTATTATTAATTAATTATTTATTATTAATTAATTATTTATTATTAATTAATTATTTATTATTAATTAATTATTTTATCTTTCACAAATGTCAAAAGATTATCGTAGTAAACTATAAATATATAAAATTATTACCTTACTCGCAAGCGTAACATAGCGTAACAGATAGTGTTAATGCCTCGTAACCGAAAGGTTGTGGGTTCGAGTCCCATTTAGGCATCGATACCGAAAGTGGCAGAATCAGAGAGGGAAATTCAAAAATGTATAAAAAGAAGGTATTAAAATAAATAGTTTTTAAAATTTGATAATTAATAAATAATTCTAAAAAATAAAGTTACTATAACAAAATAATTTTTTTTCTATTTTTTACATTTTTTTGAGTTGAACAAAATTTTGTTAAACTCAAAAAAATGTAAAAAATTGAAAAAAAATTATTTTGTTATAGTAACTTTGTTTTTTAGAATTATTTATTAATTATCAAATTTTGGAAACTATTTATTTTAATACTTTTTTTTTTACACATTTTTGAATTTCCCTCTCTGACTCTGCCACTTTCGCCATCGCTGCATTTAGGTCAAAAGTTTTTTCATGCGTTTTTATGCGTTTTGTGCGTTATAATCTTAAGGGGACGCTGTATCTCTCTATCCTTTTCTAATTGAAAAATGTAAATTTTTGGGAAAACTAGTTATTATTGATAGAAATTAAGGGTTGTCCGCAACTTCTATAGTGAAAAACAATATTTTGTCTGATGAGAGCAAATTAATTTTGTTGCTTTTTTTTCAAGTAAAGTTTGACATACTTACAAAATCCTAAATTAGGCTAGAGAATACGTTATTTAAGTATGTCAAACTTTACTTGAAAAAAAGCAACAAAATTAATTTGCTCTCATCAGACAAAATATTGTTTTTCGCTATAGAAGTTGCGGACAACCCTTAATTTCTATCAATAATAACTAGTTTTCCCAAAAATTTACATTTTTCAATTAGAAAAGGATAGAGAGATCCAGCGTCCTCTTAATTGTGTCAATATAAATTAAATAAATATAATTGAATTGTACCGAAAATAATAATCAACATATTATAAATGATATAGTTGTACTATGGTGGATTAACATACATCGTTGAACCACCCCCCTCCTCCCCCTAAGTCATGAAAATTAATTTTTCGCACTTGGAATTAGAAATATTTAAAATTAAGAAGCCATTTTTATTATTAGAGAAATGATTAATTTTAATAATTTATTTTTATATTTTATATATTTTTATATTTTATGTTTCATATATTTCTATATTTTACATTTGATATTATAAATAATTATTTAATAATTTAATTAATTATCATATAATAACTAATAAAAAGGAATTTAAAAGAATCTTTGGCAAAAGCAGAGTACATAGTTTCAGCGTAAAATTTTTGTTGAATCAAATTAATTGAAATTTACTACAGTTGCATATAAAGTTTAATTTTTAATGAATAAAAATTAATATAAGTACATTATTTTTATTGCAAATTCGAACAGTATTAAATTCAATGTATTTGTGCTACAAATGTATTGCACTTTTACATTAAAATTTGACTAACTAGGAGAGTGTCACACCTCCGGATCACGGATTTTGCTCAAACTTCGGGATAAGTTTTCAGATGATGAAATATGGAAAAAGCAAAAGTTATAGTCACAAACACTCAATATTTCCCTAGTAACAGGCAATCAAAGAAAAACACTAAAAAGTTACTAGATTTTTAAACGCATATAGTTCTTAAGCATTGATAGCTAGAAGCTTGAAACTTTTTTTTAATTTAAGCTAAGCTCAAATCTTTTCGAAACAGTAGTTACAACATATCAAAATATTATTTTTTCCCAAAGTTAAAGCGTAGTAAGGATTGGACCTAAATTTTATTTTTAAAATATTAATTAATAATAAAAGCTGAAATTAGGTCCAATCTTTATTACGCTCTAACTTTAAAAAAAAATAATATTTTGATATGCTGTAACTACTGTTTTGAAAGAATTTAAAAAAAGTTTCAAGCTTCTAGCTATCAATGCTAAAGAACTATATGCGTTTAAAAATCTAGTAACTTTTTTAGTGTTTTTCTTTACTTGCCTGTTACTAGGGAAATATTGAGTGTTTGTGACTATAACTTCAGCTTTTTCAATATTTCATCATCTAAAATTTATCCCAAAGTTTGAGAAAAATCCGTGATCGGGAGGTGTGACACTCTCCTAGTAAGTATATTAAATTTTTTCTGACCAGAATTATATTAGATCTAGTTCGCTTGTACATAAAATTTTAAGTATAATACATGAAGAATCATGTATTCACATTAAATTGTGTTTAATGCATCTACGTGAAAGTTGCTTCCAGTAGATGCACATTAAATTTCATGCATATATTTTTAACAGTGTATATATATATATATATATATCAGGGTGGGCCGAAAAATTTAGATCGCTCTGAAACCAGTTAAAATAGCTTGCATTCAACCTGAAAAATAAGTGGTTCAAATTTTTCTGAATTTGGTTGAACTTTTTCTAAAGTAATTTGACTTCAAAGTTAGCGAAAATCGGAGAAACAGACTTACGAATCCTAAACAGATAAACTGCAAACTCTACGACGAGGACGAGGATGATGATGATGATGATGACGATGACGATGACGAGGACGAGGAGAATGAGGAGGATGAGGATGAGGATAAGGATGACGACAACAACGAGGACGAGGACGGGGATGGGGAGGGGAGGAGGACGAGGAGTATGAGGATGAGAAGTATGAGGATAAGGAGTCTGAGGATGAGGATGGGGGTGAGGATGAGTATGAGGATAAGGATGAGGATGAAGATCATGAGTACCATGACTCTAAAGAAAATAAAAATGAACAAACAAGGTTAAAGTTTCCACGGTTTGTAGAAGCTTGCGAAGGACATTTCATTACAGGCAGAGCTGCTGCTAATTTAGTATTATCTATTTTGCTTGATTTAAAAAAATATTTTAATATTGATGTTTCAGAAAGTACATTAATAAATGATAAAAATAAAATACAAAGAGAGCGTAAAAAATACAGAGAACAAGACAACTGCTATGAAGATGATAAAATAAAACAATATAAAAAAAAGCTGCAGAAATTATTTTAAAGTGTAGAAGAAATAATCAAGACCATACAGTTGTAAGAAAATTCGAGGTGCCAAAGATTAATTTTGAGCCAACAAATTATACTCAAATCATCAAGTGGAATGATAACATCACAGAACTACCTTTCATTAGAGTTCAGCTTCACATTTCAGTGAAGTTAAACTGGAAAGCTTTATACTTGAAAATCCCAAAGAAATGTCTATATTTAAATTTCCTTGCAACAACGAAGCCGTAGAGCGTCATGTTAAATTAGTTACGGAATGTTCAGCTAAAGTTTGTACAGAAAAATCTCAAAACCCATTAGCAAAATCAATTATATCTTCCCGCAAACGAATGCCTAAATTTGAAAATAAAGCGCAGTTTTTTGTTTAATCAAATCTATTGTACAATTTCTTATTTTTGTTTATGTTCTAAATATATTACATTTATAATTTATTTCCATAATCTTCTAAACATTTTCGATTTGTTGTTTCTATTTATAGTAAATATCTATGACATTATATTATTATATAAATTTTGTTGTCCTATAATAAATTATATATAAATTTTTTTTTAATCGAAATTTAACCTGATGAGGTTAGCCAAATTAAAAAAAATTTATTTTCCACACCTTACCTTTTACCTTTATCGATCGTTTCTACAAATTAGTGAATTTTAATATTATTCATGTGATGCAAAGAATACGTATGAACTTCCATTTTAAAATATGTTAAAATAAATATATTGAATTGCTTGACATTGAAATCAAAATATTAATAAATATTCAAATTAGAAAAAAAACATTTTATGTGTAACATAGGTCACGATACTCTATTAGCAGTAATATGTGCTAAGCTTACTGTGATTTTGAACCAAATCATTGTAAAATTACTTGTGAATGTAAGCCCAATAACTCATGAGATCAGGATTTATGGATTTAGATTTCATGGGTTTTGGCTTTGTATGTTTAGGTTTTATATGGTGAGGTTTAATAAATTTAGGTTTAATGGGATTCGGGTTTATGGTTTATGGGTGTAGGGTTTGCAGTTTATCTGTTTAGGATTCGTAAGTCTATTTCCCCTGTTTTTGAAGTCAAATTACTACAGAAAAAGTTCAACCGAATATAGGAAGAATTTGAACCACTCATTTTTTAGGTTGAATGGAAGCTATTCTGACTGGTTTCAGAACGATCTAAATTTTCGGCCCACCCTAATATATATATATATTTATATATATATATATATATATATTTTAAGTTAAAAAACATTGATTCATCTTCTCAATAACGTTCAGTGAATAAAATTATTGTATTTTTTGCAATGATTAAATTTAAGGAATTTCTTATTATTGAATAAAGAAAAATTTGCTACCTGTGTAGTATGGAACATACTATCTTTTAATATTTATAATATTTTAGCACGATTACCGTCAACACAAGATGAATTATCGCAACAAATTGAGTTGTCAAGTAGTGCACATGGGAATCCTCCGCTCCTGTCAACAAATTATCCATTTATAAGTCCAATAAATCCAACTGGTATATCAGGATTTCAACCTACAGGTGGAGCATTTATTACCATGCCAATTTCACCAAAAATAATAAAATCAGATGTATCAAAAATTGTAGATGATGATATGTGCTCTAAATTTATTACGAATGAAAGTAATTGTAGTACAGATGACGATAAAAGTGTAAATTTGTTTAATAAGTCTCATTCATTTTCAAAATCAAAAATTTTTGAGCAAAAATCATTTTATACTGTTAAGGAACAAAATTCAGTTTCCTCTGATAAGAAACCACCGCAGATAACTTTGACCATCGTGGATAATAAGTCTTTGATGATTACCAAAGATTCTGATATTAAGTCATCTATTTCAACATTACATCCCAAAGTTTATGGCGATTTTCACATTCCCATTACGAGTACGTAATATAAATATTTTTAATAACATATTTATAATCTTTGCATCAATTAAGTATTCTATATTCTAGATCCAGTAAGAATTGCCAACTCGCAAAATATTTCATCCGATAAAGATGTTGAAAAAAGTACAGTAATTGTGAATAAATCATTTAATTCATCAAGAAACGATAATGTGAATCATGAGACTCTTAGTAGTCCTGAATTTCAGATAAATAGTCCTTTGAAAGAAGAAGATAAATTTGCTAAAGAGATATCTGTATGTGGTAAGTTTTACTAAATTTAGTTTGCTGTGACATTTGATGTTTTCACATGCATTTTTTATAATAGTATATTATTAAAAATATATCGCCGCTGTCGTCATCAGAAATAAGCCCCTTATTTATGGACCCTTATTTGTGGACTCTCATTTAGTTAAATTCAGCTAACTTTAAGCTTTGAAATGTCTTATTTTGTATACACTTTTATTACAATTAATTATACAAGCTAATTATATATATTATAAAAGACTACACCGGCGCCAACACCGTCACTGAGTATAAGAATTGGATGTCCCCAGTTAGCTAGAATTAAGCTGGAATTTAGCTAAGAGTTAGGTAAAAGCTAGCTTACAGATAGCTAAAAGCTAGCTAAGGGTTAGCTTAACGTTAGCTAAATTTAAATTAATTTTAAGCAATTTTAGATAAATTCTGATTTGACTTTAGCTGAATTTTAGCTGAATTTTAGATCTATTTATATCATATAGACGTAAGCCTCAAATCGAAATTATCTTATTACCTACCTCAGCCTTTACAGTCTTTCGATATTGTGAGAAAGAAGTTTTTTTTTCTGATTTATTGTTAAGATTATGTGAAATTCTTATTTTATGCATATGTATAATGAAATACAACTTGGGCGTAAAAAATAGTTACGTTATTTTACTTTTGAAACTTTTAACAATGTTAAAAAAATGATGTCAGGTATTTTCATTTAATTCTATTCTATTTTTTTAAGATTTAAAATTAAGATTCTATTTTAGTTAGTTGATTCAACAATTTGCTTGAATTAACTAACGAATCAATTGTTTGAATAAAGGATATAAATTTTGCGAGTAAAAATGATTTACATGAATTTCATAAAGAAATTTTAAAAATTATATGAGTTGATTGAATATTATATAGATTTAAGGTTTGTGTGTTGCATTTGATTTCTTTTTTTTAAGTACACCGAGAAATCATTCATTGCATTTAGGACGATTTGTATTTAGTGTTATAATAAAGGAACAGAGATTTTTTATGGGTCATAATGGGTTATAATTTAATAAATAAGAAATAAACTTTATAAAATTTTTAAATGGAGTTAAAAAATTTTATGTTATAGAAAAACTAGATATCAAGAAAATTTAATACTGTTTACATTGAAACGCCCATAAAAGAAATTTTCAAATAAAAAACATTAAAATATCGATTAAAAAAAGCAGCGTTTGATTGATAGAACTTTAGATTGATAAAACTATTTTTTAATCATTCATTTTACGGTCAACATAGGTATTTTTTTTATTTCATAATCTACAAATAAAAATCATAATTATTTTTTTGCAAACACATTTATAGAAATTTGTGTAAATGATAAGTTTCATTGAAAGATCATGAACATTCACCTGAAAAAAACTTTTGAAAACTTAAGGTTATTTAGTATTTTAAATAAAAATTTAAGAAATTGCAAATTCTTTAATATTTTTTCAAAGTCACAGAAGTGATATGAGGGTCGGCGCGCTTGCGTGCAGGGGGCTTGTCCTCTAGTAATAATAAATAAAATTGAGGAATGTGTCATTATCAAAATAATTTGCCAGGAGTCATAATAAAAACGTAAAAAATATTGAAAATTCATATAAAGGATTTTGACGAAATTATTTTGATGTATGGTATATATATATAAAAAATATATAATTTGTGTTGCATAACACTTGTTAATAAATATTGTTTTTTAATTAAAAAACCAGCTTCATACGAGTCGATTGATATTTTTATTTATGAAATTAAAAACAACACTTTTGTCCACTGTAGAATAAATCAGCTGAAGAATATTTCTATCGGTCTTACAGTCAAATAAAAATATATAGTAATGATAAATAAGTAAAGATCAGCAATTAGAAAGCTTTTATTTATAATCACCCCCAAAGAATCTGGAATAAAAACTAAAAATAAACTCCGTTGAAACATGAAAATAAATAAGATTAGTAAAGGACTGCTCCCTATCACTAAAAATCCTTGATTGATTGGAAACTTGACTCTTATTAAGACATCTCCATGTTTCGAGCACGCTACCGTTTATCCTCAAGGACTGAATTTAATTAATTGTGTTTAACCCATATATACTTAAAAATATTTTAATATCTCCTCTACATTTACCACCACCATGTAGTAGGGATATTATTATATTAAGGTAAATAGGTTTAAGATAGTTGATTAACGAGATGTCAAATGGATACTACACCTGTACTCATAAATATTTACTATCTTCTTATTTTATTGCAGAATTTTAAGGAAACAAATGCTTTAGTTTGTAGTGTGTACCATGAAGATTATTCAGTTAAATTTTTAAATAAATTCATTCATTAGTTTCTCAGAATTTTAGATTTCTTGTACAAAATCTAAAAATTTTAATATGTAATATTGGAACCCAAAATTCTCAAAAACTAATGAATGAATTTATTTAAAAATTTAACTGAATAATCTTAATGGTAAATATTACAAACTAAAGCATTTCTTTTCCTCAAGTTTTGCAATATGATGAAAAGATAGGCCAAACTCATGAGTACAAGTGTAGTGTCCGTTTGACATCCCCTTACATTTAGTCCCTGAGGGTACGAGGTGTTTCTGTTTATACATCAGAATCTGCGATCACGATATGAAGACAGCTTATATTGATAGTTATTTACTTCATTGATTACACGTGTTTGGGATGTCTGATTTTTATTGGTGGCGAATTTAAATTGACAAATTAAGGTAGAAGATATAGAGGGGACATTGACATATTTTTAGGTATAAATAGTTTCAACGCAGTTAATTAAATTTAGTCCCTGAATTTCTGGGGGTGGGGGCAGTCAGATATTCTTTACTAATCTTGTTTATTTTTAGGTCTCAACGGAGCTAATTTTAAGTTCCTATTTCAGATTCTTCTGGGGCGATTATAAAAATTTTTATGAATATTCAATTATTTATTATTACTATATATTTTTATTTGACTCTAAGACCGATTGAAATATTCTTTATCTGATTGTTATTCCAACCTCAACAATAATAGCCATTTTGTCAACTCAAAAACCGGGTCAAAAGTAAGATATATTTGACTTATATGTATATATATAATTTAGCATGAATAAAGTATATTATTTCCACTTTTGAAGAAATAAAGTACTTTATTATATTAGAAACTTATGAAGTTGCATAGCTCATTTAAAGTTTTATAAAATTAATAAAATAACATATTACACTATTTATTGAAATATTAATGATAATGATTTAAAAGAATCAAATTTTAATACAGATTCATGTATTATGAAATTTGTTAAATTTTTAACAATAAAATTTCAATTTATTTTTTTTCAATTAGGCCTACTTGTTTTGAATTTATAAAGCAGCTATTGTTAAGATGAAAATAAAGCATTATATGCAGCTCGGAAGCAGTATGCAATTTTCCTCGCCCGTCGAATAATATACTATTATTTATTCATCGATGTTTTACTAACTTATTTGTTACCCTCTCGACAATTTAGAATTTTAAATTATAGATAATATGAGCAACAAATTATTTTAAAACATCAATAATGCAATAGAATATTTTCATCTTGAAGAAAACCCTACCATATAAAAATTCCGGCTCAAGCCATCCTCATGGAGTTGAAGTAGTATATACTCTCTAAGAGTAATGTTTATAAAAATAATGAAAATTTTCATCATTAACTAAGATTATTATGTAACTACAGGGAAACAATAATAATATATAAAAAAGCAAAACTTACTAAAAAATCAGAAAATTAGTAATGTCATTTTTTCAAAAATTCTGATAATAATGAAGTAACCAAACATAGTGAATAATTGAAAATAAGCACATTTTAGTTAGTCGGTTAAGAATCACAAATAAATAAATAGTTATAAAAATCAAACATGAGGAGAATAAAATCAGTCTTATTAAATTGACTAGAAACCTTTATATAAGGTATGTAAATTAAAGGAAATGTAAATAAAATTACAATTGAAATAAAACTAAACCGGGAAATTAATGACATTAATCAAATCTAATTAAAAAGAAACAAATATTAAGATAATATTAGGAAACTATATTTAGAGTAATGTAGATAATACTTACTAATTAAATTGAATGAAAGATAATCACAAATACAAACATGTTTGGTATTACTATAACGATTACATTTAAAAAAACACTTTTTGTAACAAATGCATACGATGAATAATGTTATTTATATAACGACTGTTATCTTAGAGCATATACTACTGGAGGCAGCTCTGAATGCACCGTGCGCGTAGTTAGGTTGGGAAAGAGAAAGATATACTAAGGTTGATAGCTATCACTATCTCTCCGTCATGTGATAAAGAAGTAGGGAACAAAACAAACCAATCACATGCCAAAGAAAAAGAGATATTTGTCAACCTTAATATACGTTTCTCTTTCTCAACTTAACGACGCGCACGGCGCATTCAAAGCTGCCTCCAGTAGTATATGCTCTAAAACTGTTATCAATGAGGTTTTTCTGCGTATTGATGAAAAACATTTAGGACAAAATTTTTCTTTGCTAATAACCTTGTTTATCTAATATTTTAAGATTCATCAAACATTCCAAACGCTGACAGTTTCTTACCGTATTTGCTACAATGGCCTTATAGTCAGCACTTTGCTGATTTCCCAAAAAGTTTTTAGCGAAATTTCGAAAATTAAGCTATGAAGCTTTTTGTAGACTGTTTACTATATTTATAAAATTTTTATCTTAAAATAATTTTTTGATCTGAGATCCATCGAATACACAGGCCCACAAAATGAAAAAAAATGTCTGAACTTTTGACCGGACATACATATTCCCATGTATTTTTCGACGCTGAATCCGAATCTGTAATAAAAATATAGGGTTTTCCTACCTTTTCTCAGAGTTTTATTGAAAAAACCTCATTTTTTACGGTTTTTTTGCGGTTTTTCGAGTCTAGAAAAAACAAGTCATGAGATACGGTTAATTGGAATTCAAAATCGAATTCTACGTGAAAAAATACACGGGAAACCATACCTTCAAATTTTTTTAACGCGATTCTAGTCCTCTGTATGGGGCTGAAAAGATGAGGAAATCGGTAAAAGTCGAAATTTTGCCTAAAATGGATTTAAACAATATTAAAATTTAATCATGCGTCTTTTGAAGAGTCGATAAACATTGGAAATACTATCCTGGGGGTTTTTCAGATTGCTGATCATGAATTTGAAGTCAGATTGTGTAAAAACTACTTCTAGAGGGCGGTGACAAGAACTGTATATGGTAAATTTATCGATTTTTTAAAAATTTTACGTCTGAAATACTAATTTTAGAGTCTTTCACAGCATTGACTGTAAATTCAAGATATTAACTTAGCCTATTGTGTACGTTAAACTTAACATTTTGTCTATGTTTGTCTCTCTCTCTCTCTCTCTCTCTTCCGATGTTTTTTTTTAAATTGGCTTACGCTTACGTACACGTTTCTCTTCGAATGACCGATGTAGTGGATTTCTGACACGTTTTTGTCCTTTTTTCGCAGCTGTTTCTCTTTTTATCATCCAGCAGTAATCTGCTAACATGTTGATACCCCAGTTTCCTTGAAATCTACGTTCAAACTCCTTTAAATCTTGGTGAAATCGTTCACCATGCTCTTCACTAAAGTCTCCGTTATTTTCAGGAAACTGATCAACGTGTGAATCAAGAAAATGAAGTTTTAAGTTCATTAGACAACCCAATTTTTCAAAATTACGTACCATTCTTTTCACAATAGCTTTATAATTCGTGTCTTTGGCATTACCCAAAAATTTCGTCGATACCTCTTTAAAACTTAACCATGCTGCCTTTTCAACATCAGTCATGCTTTGTTCAAAGTTTTCGTCTCTAAATAAAGTTCGGATTTCAGGACCATCAAAAATACCTTCATTTTATTTAGCATCAGATTTATGGGGAAATACTTTGCTTATATATTGGAAGCATTGACCGTCCTTGTCCAAAGCTTTAACTGATTGCTTTATCAATCCAAGCTTTATATGCAGAGGCGGTATCAAAATTTTCGAAGGATTAACGAGTGGATCTTTTATAACATTCTGTTTTCCAGGTTCAAACGATTCTCTTGATGGCCAAATTTTCTTTTTATAGTGTTTTTCTCTATCTCTGCTATCAAACATGCATAAATAACATGGGTACTTCGTAAATCCAGATTGTTGTCCAAGTATCATAGATAAAATCTTTAAATCGCCACATATTTGCCATTTATGTTCTCTATATTTTATTTTCGTTAAAAGTAGTTCAAGATTGGAATACTCTTCTTTAAGTACTGTTGAATGTGCTAATGGTATAGGAGCATATTTATTTGTGATATTAAGGAGTACTGCTTTAAGGCTGCGCTTTGATGAATCAATGAATAGTCGCCAATTTTCAGGTTTGTATATGTTGGGTTTCAATTCATCAATAAGACCTTTCACGTCCGTGCAATAAACCATATTAGAATCATTCTTGAAATAATTTCTAAAGCGCTCTTCTCGATTACGATATGCACATACTTTAGTACCCTTTGTCAACATATTTCGTCTCTTAAACTCTGAAGCCATAAACTCTGATTGTTCCTTAGATAAACCACTCTTTCTAAATAAATCGTTCAGACTTTTTTGATCAAACTTTTCAACAGTTCGTTCTTCACCCTTAGGAATATACTCTTCATCACTATCCAGAGAATGTTCTTCAGGTGAACTTAGATCTTCTTCATTTGATGAGCTTCCGTCTGCGGCAATCAGATTTTCAGTTGTTTCATCTGTCGAGTTTTACTACATTTAGATTCCCTAAGCCTGTTGTAAAACTATCTCTCGAATCTTTATTTTCAAAAATATCTATAAAATTCTTGGATGGAAATTCTATACAAGAAGTATTAGGATATACTATTCCTTTTTTCTGTATCTTGTCTAAACCTTGTATCTTTGTTAAACAAAAATAGCAATCATTTTCATCTTTTGGTTCCTTCCACTTTGTAGGTATAGTAAATTTTAATTTGGACCTAGCCTGACTGGTGTTGTATCGATTCATCATGGCATAACATGAAGCACATATATAATGAGGAACCCAAATTTTATCCTGTTGAGAAATCTCAATATCAAAACATTTTTGATAGATAAAATTAATATTATCTGTGATTTTTCTTTTGTTTCGTTGTCCAATATATTCTGAACATACATAACAGAAATTATCTTGAGATCCATTACACGTATGGTTAAAACTGTTATTGGATGTACCAGCGCAGTTTAAAAAAGGTTGAAAATTTGAATTAGCCATATTGTTGAATTAAACCCCACACACTAGGAATCCTGTTCCGATCGCAGGTGAGTCCGCCGTCCTAGGGGTGATAACTCTCATACCTCCCCAGGCCTAAGTATGAGAGCTTTCCGACTTTGACGAGGACAATGTCAACTCGTCGTCGGACACACTACGGCATCATTCTCACATCCTAGTGCTCCCCTGCAGGACAGCGCGCCTTCGCTGGGTTCGTTACTGCAAAGTATTGAGTACACCGAATCATTCTACACATCCCATTTTCAGGGCAGTTGTCATCGTGACCAATACTTCGCAGCAGCAGGTTTTTTTTAGGTACCCTTATAGAGTACTGATATATATATATATATATATATATATATATATATATATATAAATATATAGCTTTGGAAAAAGATCATAAGTCCCATTCGTTTATAAACAATGCTTTAACAGCAGGCCGAAGTAGAACCTGATACCGACCGAGTAACAATTGAGTTGTTTGTTATTTACTCCAGTATTAATCGGTGTATCTTCAAAATAAAGGTTGATCGCAATAGATATTATTATTATGAATATCTATGCACAAGAAAAAAAAAATCTACCGATTTGTTTTTGAGAAAAGTAAGGAACGCCGAAGTAAATGATTATGTTTATAATATTTTCGCGTTCCTTACTTTTCTCAAAAACAAAGCGATAGATTTTTTTTTTCTTGTGAATAAATATTTGTAATAATAATATCTATTGCGCTTAACCTTCAATTTGCAGATACACCGATTAATACTTGAGTTAATAACAAAAATGCCAATTAGACAAGGACAGCGAATCCGGCCTGCTCTTAAGATCAATGACAGTGTACAACAGTGATTAACTGAACGGAGCTTTAAAATGAAACCGAATTCATTTCTAAACAACAGTACCCAGTTTTACAACAGAATAAGTATAAATAAAAAATTGACAGATCAAATTGTCTCTGACACAAACACACCAAATGAAGAAGATCTAAGTTCACCTGAAGAACATTCTCTGGATAGTGATGAAGAGTATATTCCTAAGGGTGAAGAACGAACTGTTGAAAAGTTTGATCAAAAAAGTCTGAACGATTTATTTAGAAAGAGTGGTTTATCTAAGGAACAATCAGAGTTTATGGCTTCAGAGTTTAAGAGACGAAATATGTTGACAAAGGGTACTAAAGTATGTGCATATCGTAATCGAGAAGAGCGCTTTAGAAATTATTTCAAGAATGATTCTAATATGGTTTATTGCACGGACGTGAAAGGTCTTATTGATGAATTGAAACCCAACATATACAAACCTGAAAATTGGCGACTATTCATTGATTCATCAAAGCGCAGCCTTAAAGCAGTACTCCTTAATATCACAAATAAATATGCTCCTATACCATTAGCACATTCAACAGTACTTAAAGAAGAGTATTCCAATCTTGAACTACTTTTAACGAAAATAAAATATAGAGAACATAAATGGCAAATATGTGGCGATTTAAAGATTTTATCTATGATACTTGGACAACAATCTGGATTTACGAAGTACCCATGTTATTTATGCATGTTTGATAGCAGAGATAGAGAAAACACTATAAAAAGAAAATTTGGCCATCAAGAGAATCGTTTGAACCTGGAAAACAGAATGTTATAAAAGATCCACTCGTTAATCCTTCGAAAATTTTGATACCGCCTCTGCATATAAAGCTTGGATTGATAAAGCAATTAGTTAAAGCTTTGGACAAGGACGGTCAATGCTTCCAATATATAAGCAAAGTATTTCCCCATAAATCTGATGCTAAATTAAATGAAGGTATTTTTGATGGTCCTGAAATCCGAACTTTATTTAGAGACGAAAACTTTGAACAAAGCATGACTGATGTTGAAAAGGCAGCATGGTTAAGTTTTAAAGAGGTATCGACGAAATTTTTTGGGTAATGCCAAAGACACGAATTATAAAGCTATTGTGAAAAGAATGGTACGTAATTTTGAAAAATTGGGTTGTCTAATGAACTTAAAACTTCATTTTCTTGATTCACACGTTGATCAGTTTCCTGAAAATAACGGAGACTTTAGTGAAGAGCATGGTGAACGATTTCACCAAGATTTAAAGGAGTTTGAACGTAGATTTCAAGGAAACTGGGGTATCAACATGTTAGCAGATTACTGCTGGATGATAAAAAGAGAAACAGCTGCGAAAAAAGGACAAAAACGTGTCAGAAATCCACTACATCGGTCATTCGAAGAGAAACGTGTACGTAAGCGTAAGCCAATTTAAAAAAAAACATCGGAAGAGAGAGAGAGAGAGAGAGAGACAAACATAGACAAAATGTTAAGTTTAACGTACACAATAGGCTAAGTTAATATCTTGAATTTACAGTCAATGCTGTGAAAGACTCTAAAATTAGTATTTCAGACGTAAAATTTTTAAAAAATCGATAAATTTACCATACACAGTTCTTGTCACCGCCCTCTAGAAGTAGTTTTTACACAATCTGACTTCAAATTCATGATCAGCAATCTGAAAAACCCCCAGGATAGTATTTCCAATGTTTATCGACTCTTCAAAAGACGCATGATTAAATTTTAATATTGTTTAAATCCATTTTAGGCAAAATTTCGACTTTTACCGATTTCCTCATCTTTTCAGCCCCATACAGAGGACTAGAATCGCGTTAAAAAAATTTGAAGGTATGGTTTCCCGTGTATTTTTTCACGTAGAATTCGATTTTGAATTCCAATTAACCGTATCTCATGACTTGTTTTTTCTAGACTCGAAAAACCGCAAAAAAACCGTAAAAAATGAGGTTTTTTCAATAAAACTCTGAGAAAAGGTAGGAAAACCCTATATTTTTATTACAGATTCGGATTCAGCGTCGAAAAATACATGGGAATATGTATGTCCGGTCAAAAGTTCAGACATTTTTTTTCATTTTGTGGGCCTGTGATATCTAATATCATTTTAACTTCGCTTCAGTCAATCAAGGAAATTGGTTTTAAAGAGGCAAAAGTAATATTTTTGATAGATCAACTAAACGCTATTTCAGTATATTTTTATTTCTTAATTCGAGTCCTGCCCTTACTGACCACCTCTTTTTCATAATGATTTGCGTGATCTCTCCTATCTCACAAACACAATAAACACAGATATTTTGTATATCCTTATTATTGATCTAGAAGGATCGTTATGATATGATAAACTGCCTCGTAGCGATTGCTAATTGGAGGGCTCCACCTAACGCAACAACGCCTTTCTACTTTTATGCTCTAATCTTAGCTGCAATAAGTTCTGTTTCGAAAAGAAAAATTTTCGTTTTTCAAGACTAAATAATCTACATTAGATATTATACCGTGGTCTTAACACAGACTATGACTGTAGAACTTTTGGTATAATAGCCCTGTATACGATCAAAAAACGCTGCCAAGTGCTTTGGCGCAATGCTTTCTCATAGAGCACATTGAGTTAGAGTAATTTGATTTTATTTTTTTAAATACGATTTTAATATAAATGTCCCTATCCTCTGTATTGAAGGCTGTCTTAATACCTACGAAAACTATATGAATTTTACTCTTTCTTAATTTTGCCATTTGCATAATGTGGTTTTATGATGCTCTAAAATTAAAAATGCGTTTATAAAATTAATTTTCCCAAGCTTGTCTTCTTAACACTATAACCAATAACTTGCATACAAATTTTGGAACATTTTCATCGAATAGTTTACAAAAAATAGCAAATAATTGAAAAATAAACATTGTTTTAAAATTTTCAAAACGCTTTAACGTTACAACTACGCTAGAAAAACCAGTTATTAAAATTTCATTTTATTAAGACAATCGTAAATAATTTCTATACATAATTTTAAGCTACTTCATCGAGTAGTTTACGTAAAATACCAAAAAATAAGTGAAATTCTATTCAAAATTTACAAAATGCTCTAAAATTAAAACTGTGCTAAGAAAATAAGTTTTTCCAAGCTTGCTTTAATTAGGCAATAACAAATAATTTGTATGAAAATTTTTGAGCAAATTTATAGAATGGCTTTTGTGTAATAAAAAAAAAATGAAATATGAACATTTTTTCCAAAATTCTCAAAATGCTCTAAAATTAAAACTGCGCTAAGAAAATAAGTTTTCCAAAGCTTGATTTATTCAGATAATAGTGAATAATTTGCATAAAAATTTTTGAGCAAGTTTATCAAGTGATTTTTGTGCAATAGAAAAGAAATTAAAAATAAAAAATTTTTTCAAAATTTTCAAAATGCTTTAAAATTAAATGTGCGCTAAGAAAATTGAAGAAAATTAGTTTTCAAAAGTTCATTTTATTTTGACAATCATAAATAATTCCCATACATAATTTGAAGCTCTTTCATCGAGTAGTTTACGTAAAATATAAAAAAAATTAGAAAAATTTTATTCAAAATTTTCAAAATGCTCTAAAATTAAACCTGCACTGAGAAAATAAGTTTTTCAAAGCTTGTTTTATTTAGGCCATGGCAAATGATTTCCATAAAAATTTTCGAGCAAATCTATCGAATGGTTTTTGTGTAATAGAAAAAAAATGAAAAATAGAGATTTTTTCCAAAATTTTCAAAATGTTCTAAAATTAAAACTACGCTAAGAAAATAAGTGTTCCAAAGCTTGTTTTCTTTAGACAATAGCGAATAACTTGCATAAAAAATTTAGAAGCAAATCTATCGAATAGTTGTCGTAAAATAGAAAATAAATGAAAAAAAAAATTTTTTTTTTAAATTTTCAAAATGCTCTAAAATTAAAAGTGCGCTAAGAAAATCAGTTGGTAAAAGTTTTTCTTTTTTTGGCAGTTGCAAATAATGTTCATACAAATTTTCAAGAAAATTCTTCGAGTAGTTTACGTAAAATATCAAAAAAATGAAAAATTAAAATTTTTTGAGAATTCCTAAAATGGCTCTAAAAAAAAAACTGAACTAAGAAGATCAATTTTCGATAGCTTCCCCCCCAGTTAGACAAAAAAATAAATTGCATGCAAAATTTGAAGCTAATTCATCAAGTAGTTCTCGAGATCTTATTGGCGTACTGAATACACACACACACACACACACACACACACATACATACAGACATTTTCTGGAAACCACTTTTTTCGACTCCCTGAGTCTAAATATGTAAAAATTAATGAAAAAATAGAAAAAAAATTTTTTTACCGATACAATGCTTTTTCTATGAGAAAGCAAAAAGAGACAATAAGATCCATAACTTGTAAGAAAAAAATTAAAAACATTACACAAAGATATATATATATATATATATATGTAATTTATGGTTTACAAATGAATTACCTTTATAATAATTAATAAGTTTGTATAAATTTTTTAGCTACTGTAACAAATACGTATAGACAAATAAATAGATTCTTTATCCATTTGAGGTCATAAATTACAATATTTTTACGTAGATAAAATACAATTTTTCTGGCTCAACCACAAAGAATACCATTCTAGAACTAATTAAAGCATATTTTGAACATCCAAAGCTAAAACCATAAATTTCTTAAAGTCCAAAGCTCAGATAGTTAGCTCTTCTTTGCCATTTTTCAAGTTTGTTTGCCAATTTTTAATATCAGGATATTATTTTTTCACACGTATACATATATACTCAATAACAAACACACATAAACATAGATACTTACACATATACTTGTATACATATGGATGCATATATACAAGTACACAATGACGTACAGGTATATAGTTTGAAACATAATAAATCTGAATCTAAAGTCAAGACCTGACCAGCTTATAAACAAAAAAGACAATTACTTCGATAGCAATTAGTACTATTATATTTAAATTGAATATTAAAACTTCTTCGATTTAATTAAAGCTTTCGTGTCAGATATTAGACATTGTTGGAAGGTTTATTTTTATCTATTGGCCAAACTTCAACCGTGTGAAATGTTGTTTACGATACTGACGTTTCGGGAACATTACAGTTAACTTCATCAGAGTGAGCCAGAATTTCAAGGTTTGGACTGTTTAATCGCTATTCAAAAATGCATATATATCTGTCTGAGTTTCCCAGTAAGATGATTAATGGTGTTCCCATAATCATCAATACACATACGCACATATACTTACGCACTCACATACACACAAAAGAACATACACATACACGCATACACATACACACGTACACATACAAACATACACGCACTTCTTTGCACATGAACATACACACAACACATGCACACATGTACATATATATATACACATACACACATACAGGTACAAAGATACACGTGCACATATATTTACACATACACAGATACACAAACGTATACACTTGTACACATATACGTGCACATATACACGTACACAAATAAACAACCACACAGAAACATAAACCTATGCACTAACACACACACACACACACACACACACACACACACACACACATGCAACCACACTAAAACACATTAACATACAAACACATAAAATCACACACATGAGGCCATAAACATACACGTACACGTGCACACATACACATACATATGCACATTTAATGCTCACACACATGAGCCCATACACATACACACATTAACGTGCACACATGCACACACATATAAACCTACACATATACGCATACGCTCATAAACACACACTCGTACACATACACTGACACATACACATACATTGACACATACACCAACACGTACACATACACTGACAAATACACATACACTGACACATACACTGACACATACACCAACACGTACACATAAACTGACACATACACTAACACGTACACATACACTAACACATACACATACACTGACACATACACATACACTGAAACATACGCATTCACTGACACATACACATACACTGACACATACACATAAACTGACACATACACCAACACGTACACATACACTGACAAATACACATACACTGACATACACTGACACATACACAAACACGTACACATGAACTGACAAATACACATACACTGACACGTACACTAACACGTACACATACACATACACTGACACATACACATACACCTACATGTACACATTTACTGACACCTACATATACACGAACACATACACATACACTGACACATACACATACACTGACACATACCCTGACACATACAGTGACACATACACATTTACTGACACATTCACATACACGGACACATACACTGACACGTACACATATACTAACACATACACTGACACATTACATACACTGACACATACACATTTGCTGACACATACACTAATACATACACTAACACTGACAAATACACATGAACTAACACATACACTGACACATACACATACACTGACCCATACACATACACTAAGACATACACTGATACATACACTTTTACTGACACATACACATACACATACACTGACACTTACACATACACTGACACATACACATATATTGACACATACACTGACACATATACATACACTGACACATACACATTTACTGACACATACACTGACATATACACTGACACATACACATACACTGACACATACACTGACACTGATACATGCACTGAAACATACACATACACTGACACACACATACACTAACATGTACACATACACTGACACATACACATACACATACACGTACACATTTACTGACACATACATATACACTGACACATACATATACACTGACACATACATATACACTGACACATACACGTACACTGATACATGCACTGACACATACACATACACTGACACACACATACACCGACACATACACATGCACTGACACATACACAAGCACCGACACGTACACATTTACTGACACATACAAATACACGGACATATACACATACACTGACTCATACACATGCACTGACACATACACATACACTGACACATACAATGACACATACACATACACTAACATATACACTGACACATACACATACACTAACACATACACTGACGAATACACATACACTGAGACATACACTGATACATACACATTCACTGACACATACTTATACACATAAACTGACACTTACACATACACTGACACATACATATATACTGACACATACACAGACACATTACATGCACTGACACATACACATTTACTAACACATACACTGACACATACACTTGCACTGAGACATACAATGACACATACACATACACTGACATATACACTGACACATACACATACACATACACTGACACATGCACATATACTGACACATACGCATACACTGACACATACCCATACACTGACACATACGCTGACACATACACATACACTGACACATACACATACACTGACTCATACACATGCACTGACACATACACATACACTGACACATACAATGACACATACACATACACTAAAAATTAAAATAAACAATCACAAGGGAGAGAATGGCCTTCAGAAAAACAAATTATTATTTTACTTTAAACATTTATTGTTGCAACGTTTCGTTAGCTTGTTTCGCTAAGTTTTAAGTATCTTTTGTTAATGTAGCCTGAAGAGGTTAGCGAAACAAGCTAACGAAACGTTGCAACAATAAATGTTTAAAGAAAAATAATAATTTGTTTTTCTGAAGGCCATTCTCTCCCTTGTGATTGTTTATTTTAATTTTTGGAATTATGGAGGAGAGTATTTACCAATATAACACATACACTAACATATACACTGACACATACACATACACTAACACATACACTGACGAATACACATACACTGAGACATACACTGATACATACACATTCACTGACACATACTTATACACATAAACTGACACTTACACATACACTGACACATACATATATACTGACACATACACAGACACATTACATGCACTGACACATACACATTTACTAACACATACACTGACACATACACTTGCACTGAGACATACAATGACACATACACATACACCAACATATACACTGACACATACACATACACTAACACATACACTGACAAATACACATACACTGACAAATACACAAAAACTGACACATACACTGACACACACACATACACTGACACATACACATACACTGACACATACACATACACCGACACATACACATTTACTGACACATACACATATACGAACACATACACATACACTAAAACATACACATACACTAAATCATACACATACACTGACACATATACATACACTGGCACATACACGTAAACTTACACATACACATACACTGACGCATGCACATATACTGACACATACACATACACTAACACTGACACATACACATACACTGACACATACACATACACATACACTGACACATGCACATATACTGACACATACGCATACACTGACACATACCCATACACTGACACATACACATGCACTAACACATCCACATACACTGACACATACACATAGACTGAAACATACACATTTACTGACACATACACATACACTGACACATACACATAAACTGACACATACACCAACACGTACACATACACTGACAAATACACATACACTGACACATACACTGACAAATACACCAACACGTACACATAAACTGACAAATACACATACACTGACACATACACTAACACGTACACATACACTAACACATACACATACACTGTCACATACGCTGACACATACACATACACTGACACATACACATACACTGACACATACACATACACTGACACATACACATACACCGACATGTGCACATTTACTGACACCTACATATACACGAACACATACACATACACTGACACATACCCTGACACATACAGTGACACATGCACATTTCCTGACACATTTACATACACGGACACATACACTGACACGTACACATATACTGACACACTGACACATTACATACACTGACACATACACATTTACTGACACATACACTAATACATGCACTAACACTGACAAATACTTATGAATTAACACATACACTGACACATACACATACACTGACCCATACACATACACTGATACATACACATACACTGCCACATACAATGACACATCCACATATACTGACATATACACTGACACATACACATACACTGACACATACACTGACACATACACATACACTGAAACATACACTGATACATGCACATTTATTGACACATACACATACACTGAAACATACACTGATACATACACATTTACTGACACATACTTATACACATACACTGACACTTACACATACACTGACACATACACATACACTGACACATACACTGATACATACACATTTACTGACACATACACATACACATACACTGACACTTACACATACACTGACACATACACATATATTGACACATACACTGACACATATACATACACTGACACATACACATTTACTGACACATACACTGACATATACACTGACACATACACATACACTGACACATACACTGACACTGATACATGCACTGACACATACACATACACTGACACACACATACACTGACATGTACACATACACTGACACATACACAAACACATACACATACACGTACACATTTACTGACACATACATATACACTGACACATACACATACACTGACACATACACGTACACTAATACATGCACTGACACATACACATACACTGACACATACATACACCGACACGTACACATTTACTGACACATACATATACACGGACATATACACATACACTGACTCATACACATGCACTGACACATACACATACACTGACACATACAATGACACATACACATACACTAACATATACACTGACACATACACACACACTAACACATACACTGACGTATACACATACACTGAGACATACACTGATACATACACATTCACTGAAACATACTTATACACATAAACTGACACTTACACATACACTGACACATACATATATACTGACACATACACAGACACTTTACATACACTGACACATACACATTTACTGACACATACACTGACACATACACATACACTGACACATACACAAAAACTGACACATACACTGACACACACACATACACTGACACATACACATACACTGACACATACACATTCACTGACACATACACATACACTGACACATACACATAAACTGACACATACACCAACACGTACACATACACTGACAAATACACATACACTGACACATACACATTTACTGACACATACACATACACTGACACATACAATGACACATACACATACACTGACATATACACTGACACATGCACATACACTGACACATACACATACACTGACACATACACATACACTGACACATACACATACACTGACACATACACATACACTAACACATACACATACACTGACACATACAATGACACATACACATACACTGACATATACACTGACACATGCACATACACTGACACATACACTGACACATACACATACACTGAAACATACACTGATACATACACATTTACTGACACATACTTATACACATACACTGACACATACACATACACTGACACATACACAAACAGGTACACATACACTGACACATACACATACACTGACACACACACATACACTGACACATACACATACACTGACTTTTACACATACACTGACACATGCACTAAAACATACACATACACTAACACACACATACACTGACACATACACATACACTGACACATACACATACATTGACACATACACATACACTGACACATACACTGTCACATACACATACACCGACACGTACAGATTCACTAGCACAAAGATATACACTGATACATGCACATACACTGAAACATACACTGACACGTACACATACACTGACACATACACATACACTGACACATACACTGACACATACACTTACACTGACACATACACTGTCACATACACATACACCGACACGTACAGATTTACTAGCACAAAGATATACACTGATACATGCACATACACTGAAACATACACTGACACGTACACATACACTGACACATACACATACACTGACACATGCACTGAAACATACACATACACTAACAAACACATACACTGACACATACACTGACACATACACTAACACGTACACATACACCGACACATACACATACACTGCCACATACAATGACACATCCACATACACTAACACGTACACATACACTGACACATACACTAACACGTACACATACACTGACACATACACTAACACGTACACATACACTGACACCTACACATACACTGACACATACACTGACACACACACATACACTGACACATACACATATACTGACACATACACATACACTGACACATACACATACACTGACACATACACATACACTGACACATACACTGACACATACACATACACTTACACATACACATACACTGACACATACACATACACTGACACATACACTGACACATACACATACACTGACACATACACTGACACACAAACATAAACTGACACATACACATACGCTGACACATATACATACACTGACACATACACTGACACATACACTGACATATACACATACACTGATACACACATACACTAACACATACACATACACTGACACATACACATACACTTACATATACACATACACTGACACATACACATATACTGACACATACACATACACTAACACATACACATACACTGACACATACACATACGCTGACACATACACATACACTGACACATACAGATACACTGACATATACACTGAAATATACACTGACACATACACATACACTGACACATACACATACACTGAGACATACACTGATACATACACAATTACTGACACATACACATACACATACACTGACACTTACACATACACTGACACTTACACATACACTGACACATACACTGACACATATACATACACTGACGCATACACTGACATATACACTGACACATACACATACACTGACACATACACATACACTGACACATACACATACACTCACACATACACATACACTGACACATACACATACACTGACACATGCACTGTTACATACACATACACTGACACATACACATACACTGACACACAAACATAAACTTACACATACACATACACTGACACATACACATACGCTGACACATATACATACACTGACACATGCACTGACACATACACATACACTGACACACACATACACTACCACACACACATACACTGACACATACACATACACTGACACATACACATACACCGACACATACACATTTACTGACACATACACATACACGAACACATACACATATACTGACACATACACATACGCTGACACATACACATACACTGACACATACGGATACACTGTTACATACACTGACACATACACATACACTGACATATACACTGAAATATACACTGACACATACACATACACTGACACATACACCTACACATACACTGACTATCACACATACACTGACACATACACATATATTGACACATACATTGACACATATACATACACTGACACGTACACATTTACTGACACATACACTGACATATACACTGACATATACACATACGCTGACACATACACTGACACATACACCTATACTGACACATACATATACACTGACACATACACATACACTGACACATACACATTTACTGACACATACACATACACTGACACATACACATACACTGACACATACACATACACTGGCACATACACATATACTGACCCATACACTGACACATACACATACACTGACACATACACATACACTGACACATACACATACACTGACACATACATATATACTGACCCATACACTGACACATACACATACACTGACACATACACATACACTGACACATACACATACACTGACACATACACATACACTGACACATACACATACACTGACACATACACATACACTGACACATACACATACACTGACACATACACATATAGATACACATTTGTACACATGCACATACACGCATGTACATATACTAATACACATACACACATATACATACATGCACACAAATTCATACACATATACACATACACAAACGCACATATCCACAAAAGTTTTTGGAAACACCCAAAAGCTATCCAAATCTATTACTTGTAATTATAACAGCTAATCTATTGGTAGTTTTTTTTAGAAATTATGCTGAAAGCAACTTCTCATTATAGTGTATGGTGCCCGGTGAACTAGGAAGAAGTGATGGGGCAAGTTTTCAAATAGCTTCATATCTATCTCCGCTCAAGTTTTGACGAGTCTCGTAAATAGATGTAGTGTTCAATATCCAATTCGCTCGTATTAACGCCAAATGCTTCTTCTGCGGCCATCAACAAATGCATTACATCTTTTTTACTTATGTTACATGTATCTAATACTTTAGCTAATTTCTCAGTCATAATTGGTCTAACAGCTCGCCTTTTTAGAGGAGGTGTACTTTCAAATAATGGAGATTTAGACTCTGGTCCAAGCTATTTATTAAATTTTTCTGTAAATGAAATTAAAAATGAGTTTTGAATTAAAATTTAAGAAAATAAATTGTTACTATGAATGTATTTTTTCCATATTAGTAAAAACTGGTATCAACTGGCTATCTAAGAATGCAAATCTTTTGTCGTTATTTTAAGAGGATCGTCCTTATGCAATTTCGATGTAGTATCGACTACCTTTTGTTTTAGTTGATGGTAACCAAAATTTTATCTTTTACAATATTGAAGCCTTAACAGTCCACTTCCACTGGCGATGGCTCTCTTGTGTCTGCACATGTCGCTAAGTTACTGAAGTTAAGAGTTTTTGTTCTTTGCAGAGTTAATAGAATATATTTTCAAAGTAATTCTAATCTAACGCTCTAAAATCAAGGTCAATAATAAAAAATAAAATAAGCAAGTTTTAAAATACCTATTTCATTATTAATCAATAATTTTATATATATAAATAATTTCAATTTTTTTTAACAAATTAGTTTGAAAATTAAAAAAAAAATTTATTCAACATGATCCTGAAAATCGTTGATAAAAAAAATTGTTTATCAGAATCGCATGGCGTTTTCGCTATGAAGCTGAGTTTAGTTCAAAAGTGAGTTTGATAGAAAGCTGAAATTTTTCATTTTAAGTAATATCTTTTATTCTATTGAAGATATGTACTGAAAACTTTACAGGTAAGAGTAATTTAACTTAATTATTAATAAAGAAGAAGTTTCAGTGCTCCAAGACCTTGAAATATATCAGCAAATCTTAAAAGCATGCAGTTTGATAAAGAGTTACGGTTGCGCTGATATTGAATATTAAATTTCTGCTCATATCTTTGGCTTTATGATAGAAAGCGGTTTGAGACTTTGCATAAAGGTTTGTTAGTCTTTAATATGATCAGAAAAGCACAGTTGGAGTGAATGTAATAATTTTTAACATTTAGTTATCAAAAACTCTACATACTAGGTAGGTATTTTGAGCAAGTGAATTTGTGTTCATATGTTTAATTAATGCGAATAGTTTTTAAAAAAACTATTTGTTTTTAAATATTTTATTATAAATAGGTACAAAAAAGATCTGCCATGACTCAATTTCACATTGGAGAATCTTGTATTTGCTTGCGTTGGAGCATTTACTCCTTCATAGATGTATAAATTGATAGCATATACAGAAAAATTGTAATGAAACTGCAATAATTGAGTCGTGACAGATTGTATTTCCACTAATTAATACTATAATATTCAATAACAATCAGTTCTACAAAGAATCATTTGTATTAATTAAACGTATAAACAAAAATTCACTTACAGTAATAAGCTATCCCAGCGAAAATTTCGAGTGATATCGGAATTTAGAGTTTTTTCATAAATTGTGAAGATTACTCCAATTGTGTTTTCCATATTATATTAAAGTATAACAAACTTGTATGCAAAGTCTCGAATCACTATCTATCATAGAACTAGAGATATAAGCAAAAATGTAATATTTAATATCGGTGCAACCTCAACTTTTCATTAAACTTCATGCTCTTGGGGCTTGTTGCTATATTTCAAAGACTTGCAGTACCACAACTACTTTTTTATTGCCGATTAAGTTAAATTAACATCTTTCCTGTAAAGTTTTAAATGTATATCTTCAATAGAATAAAAGATATGACTTGAAATAAAAAATTTTAGCAGTGTCATAATTAAGTATTCAAAAGACAAATAAAATAACCTTTTTGATCAAGTAAAAATTGTTTATCAGATTCTTCTCCCATATTTTTTAAAGCATCTGCGCAAGCAATGTCAAACAATTTGTTTATGCTTTCTTTGTATGCTTGTTCATTTTTTCTTTAAGTATCTGATTTTCGTGAAGCGTTTTTTTGTATTTTTCTTCATCTTTCATATTCAGTTTTTAGTTTGATGACACATTTTTTTATCTTTTTGCGTAGGGATTCGAGTTTTTTTCCAAATAATGAGACACTCTTTAATGGTCAATTTCGCTCTTTTACGTAAAGACTTGGAAACTCTTTGTAGATTGTAGAATAAAACAGTCAGAACTTGTTTTATCGTTGGTGGATTATTAGTTGCAACTATTTGATTTGTGCAATATCAAATGTGATTGACTTTTTCGCGTAAATTATAAGCTATTATTGAAAAACTAGATAAAATTGTTTATGGATAGATGTCTCAAAAATGAAAACTGCAATATTGTATTATCACATTATCAAAGAATATTAAATATAGTTCTTTATTCATGAAATTATGGATCCCGGGATTTCATTAAAGTTGGCTCAAGCGTTAGGTACACTCCTATGAGGCAGGCAGCGCTGCGCTTAGACTCATAATTAAATAGGTAAACGCAGCGCTGTCTGCCTTATAGGTGCTAAAACTGACGCTTGAGCCGTCTTCACTGAAAACCCGGACCGAGCTTCTATGAATAAAGAAATATATTATTTTTCTCCGACATTATTCCGTATGGACTGATCTTTTTGCTGATTTGAAAATGCTCAAGGCCACGATTCCATGGATAAAACAAAAAACTGGAACGAGAATTTCCGAATAGCGACAATTAATCACAGCCACTCAGGTTTTTAAATAGCCCGTATCTCATACAGATCATCCTATATTATATTAGAGTGAAACTACTTTTTTTTGTTTCTCCGGTTCTCCAGTTTTTCGATTTTCCGGTTCTCCGCATTTTTTAAATGTTCCTAATCTTTTGATAGTAAGAATAGCAATTTTTTATTGGGTTCGATATAATTAGTACTCATTAGTCAAAAGCTTTTTTTAAGGCCATATTTTTGGGCCCTATATTGTTATTCAATGGCCATTTTTTTACCCTTCTTTTTTTCATTCTTATATTTTCTTGGACTCTATATTTTTCTGAGCATTATTTTTTTGGACCTTATATTTTTTTGGCACAATATTTTTTTTTCTATGTTTTTGGGCTTTATACGTTTTTGGGTTCTAGATTTTTCTGGGTATTATTTTTTTGGGCCTATTATTTTTTTTAGCCAAATATTTTTTTGATTCTTGTATTTCCATGGGCTTTATATTTTACTGCGCCTTATTTTTTTAGGTCCCATATTTTTCTGGGACTTATTTTTTTTGGCCTAAAATTTTTTTAGGACCTATATTTTTTTGGGCTCTATATTTTACTAGGTTTTATATTTTTTTGAGTCCTATTTTCTTTTGGCCTCATTTTTTTGGCCTCTTATTTTTTTGGGCCCAATTTTTTTTTGACTTTTATATTTTTTTGATCTTTATATTTTTCGGGCCCTACATTTTTCTGAGTCCTATTATCTTTTGGCCTCTTATTTTTTTGGGCGATTTATTCATGTTGGCCAGACGTTTTTTTTATTTTCATATTTTCTTGGGCTCTATATTTGTCTTAACCTTATTTTTTTGGTCCTATATTTTTTTGGGCCTTATTTTTTAGGTCCTACATTTTTTATGGCCTAAAGTTTTTTTGAGTACTATACTTTTTTGGGCTTTATATTTGTCTGGACCTTATATTTTCTGGGCCCACATTTTTTTGAGTCCTGTTTTCTTTAGGCCTCATATTTTTTTGGACCTATGATTTTTTAGGTCCAAAATTTATAAATAATTACTACTATTATATCAAAGTGAAGAATTAAGACCTTTTTTTTACGTATACATCTTTTGCATTATTGTCACATACATACATACATAGACAAACACACGTGCATTTTTAACATACACATACACACATATACACATATCCATACACACACTTACTCATATACACATATACACATACACAATATCCATAACCCTGTTTCCGTCTCCGTCATCATCTCTCCTTCTCCGTCTCTCTGTTTACGTTTGTCCTTCTTCGTCTTTCCGTCTTTGGTCTCCGTCTCTCCATCACCGTCTTTTCATCACCGTCTCTCCGTCTCCATATCTCCGTCTCCATTTCTCCGTCTCCATTTCTTCGTCTCCGTCTGTCTGTCTCCGTCTTTGTCTCTGTTTCTCCGTTTCCGTTTCTCTGACTTCCTTTCTCCGTCCCTCTGTAATAACAATTATAGTAAATTGAAGAATTAAAACTTTTTTCTCCTGAGAATATCTTTTGCATAATTGTCACATATATATATATATATATATATATATATATATATATATATATATATATATATATATATATATATATATATATATATATATATATATATATATATATATATATATGTATATATAAATTCCCGTGTACATTTTCACATATACATGTCACATACACACGTACATATAAACACATACACTTACACACATACACATGCACGTTTACACATATGCACATACACATACACAACATTTGCCTCCATCTCCGTCTCTCTATCTCTGACACTCCGTCTCTTCGCCACTGTTTCTATGTCACCATCTCTCCGTCTCCGTTTCTCCATCTCCATCTTTTCGTCTCTTTATCTCCGTCCCTATGTCTATGTCTCTCCGTCTCTGCATCTCCGTCTCCGTTTCTCCGTTCCCGTTTCTCCGTCTCTCTTTCTCCGTCCCTCGGTAATAACAATTATATTAAAGTGAAGAAACCGACGCATTGGCCGAGTGGTTCGGCGCGCACCAGTCGATCTGCAAAGTTAAGGAGCATTGGCCGCGCACGGTGTTCGTGAGCAAGTTTGAATGAAAGTTGTTTGTTATTACAAAATTCGAAAATTTATTGTTTCTATACTACTTCTAGATCAATTTAAGCAAAAAATAAAAAAAATCAGTTTAGCGCTTTTTTTTAAATAACAATTTAAAAAAAAATGTTGAATAATTGATTTTATAATCTAGAAAAAACACGTTTGTCAAAAACTAACTCAAATAATCACAAATATCTTATTTTAATACTATGAGTATAAATCTTAGAGATTAACAGTAAACTAAATATTCTTAACGAAATTTGAAAATTATATGTGTATATTGTTATTTACCAAACTAATCTATATGTATACACTCGCGCACATATGTTTTTGACCTTTTTTGATAAAAATTGTATGAATTTCAAAATATCATAGCTCTGCGAAAAATCAACGTACAGAAATAGCCAGGTTGGATTTAGAAAGGTCTGGAAGAACACTCGAAAATGGCATCGTTTTTATTTTAAAATATATTGTTTTAGTTGTTCATAAGAATTAAAAAACTAAACAAATTTTAAAATTTTTACCTTTTTTTAATATTTTGCTATTTGAAAAAAAAAATTTTTTCTCTACTATCAACGTTTATGATTTTTTATTAATTAGTTATTAGCTAATTCGTAAAAAGTAGATACATTTTTTAACTCCTGCATATCTCCGTCATTTTTTACTTTAGAATAAAATATTACAAAAGAAAAGGTGTATTATTAGTAAAACGAAAATGTATACAAAGTTTAAACTACTTATTTTTAAAAAAATTTCTTCGCAAAAATTTTAGTTAGCCGAAAATTTTAAAAAAATAAAAAAATCACAAAAAAATTTTTTTTATATAAGTTTTTTAAACTTTGTATACATATTCGTAACTAAAAAAGACGCCTTTTCTCCTGTAAAATTTTTTTCTAAAGTAAAAACTGAATATATGCAGGATTTAAAAAATGTATCTATTTTTTACGAATTAGCTAATAGCTAACTAATAAAAAATCGTAGACGTTAATAGCAGAGAAACATTTTTTTTTAAATAGCAAAATATTAAAAATAGGTCAAACTTTTAAAAATTTTGTTTGGTTTTTTAATTCTTGTAAGCTACTAAAACAATATATTTTGAAATAAAAACGATGCCATTTTCAAGTGTTCTTCCAGACCTTTCTCAATCTATCCTGGCTATTTCTGCAAGTTGATTTTTCACAGAGCTATGATATTTTGAAATTCTTACAATTTTTATCGAAAAAGGTTAAAAACATATGAGCAGGAGTGTATACATATAGATAAGTTTGGTAAATAATAATACACATATAATTTTCAAATTTCGTCAAGAATATTTAGTTTACTGTTAAGGGGATGTGAAATGGACACTACACCTGCACACATAAATATTGACTATCTTTTCATTTTATTGCAAAATTTTCAGTAAAAAAATGCATCAGCTTGTAGTATGTACTATAAAGATTATTCAGTTAAATTTTCAAATTAATTAATTCATTAGTTTTTAAGATATTTGAATTCTTGTACAAAATCAAAAAATTTTAATAAATAATTTTGGAACCCAAAATTCTTAATAACTAATGAATGAATTTATTTGAAAATTTAACTAAATAATCATCATGGTACATATTACAAGCTAATGCATTTCTTTTCTGAAAATTCAGCAATAAAATGGAAAGGAAGTTAATATCTATAAGCACAGGTGTAGTGTCCGTTTTACATCTCCTTAATCTCTAAGAGTTATACTCATACTATTAAAATAAGATATTTGTGATTATTTGAGTTAGTTTTTGACAAACGTGTTTTTTCCAGATTATAAAATTAATTATTCAACATTTTTTTAAAAATTGTTATTTAAAAAAAAAGCGCTGAACTGATTTTTTTTTATTTTTAGCTTAAATTGATCTAGAAGTAGTATAGAAACAATAAATTTCCGAATTTTGTAATGACAAACAATTTTCATTAAAACTGGCTCAGGAGCACCGTGCGCGGTTAGTACTTGGATGGGTGACCGCTCCAAGGAACGCTGCGCGTCCAATCTGGACTTGCTTTGTGTGACGATCGCTTGGGCGTGCTGGCCACATGACAATGTGAGCGGGAGGTGTGGCAGATACGGTGAAGGTATTCTGATACAAGGATGTCTAATACCGAATCTGCTATATACACCAACCCATTCCGGAGAGGGTTTTCCCAGGTTTTATTTCACTAGGTTTGCCTATGGGTTTTTTCCTCTTCACGGGCATTACCAAGGGGGAATGCGGAATGGGATGGGGTAATTGGAACGGGTAAAACAGAAAAAATTGGAAGTATAAATAAAGGTGTGGGAAATACGTTAAGATTGTAAAGATGAACGTGGAAGCCACCAAATTTTTTTTTTTATTAAAGTGAAGAATTGAAACTTTTTTCTCTTGAGAATATCTTTTGCATGATTTTCACACACACACACATATATATATATATATATATATATATATATATATATATATATACATATATACATATATATATGTTCCCATGTACATTTTCACATATACATGTCACATACACACGTACATATAAACACATACACTCATACACATAAACATATACACACATACACTTACACTCATGCACATAAACACATACACATATACACATACACCGTATACACATACGCACATACACTTACACAACATTTGCCTCCATCTCCGTCTCTTTGTCTCCGTCTCTCTATCTCCGACACTCTGTCTCTTCGTCACTGTTTCTATGTCTCCGTCTCTCCGTCTTCGTTTCTCCATCTCTGTCTTTTCGTCTCCATCTCTTCGTCTCTTTATCTCCGTTCCTATGTCTATGCTTCTCCGTCTCTGCCTCTCCGTCTCTGCCTCTCTGTCTCTATCTCTCTGTTCCTTCCCCTTACGTCTCTGTCCCTCCGTCTCGGTTCCTCCATCTATGTCTCTCCATCTCCGTTCCTACAACTCCGTTTCTTTGTTTTTGTCTGTCTATCTCTGTCTCTCCGTTTTCGTCTCGTCGTCCTTCTGTCTATGTCTCTTCATCTTCTTCTCTCCGTTTTCGTCTTTCTGTCTATGTCTCTCTGTTTCTGTCTCTCCGTCTCCGTCTCTGCGTCTTTGTTTCTCCTTCTCCGTTCCTACGTCACTGTTCCTTTATCTTTGTCCCTCTGTCTGAAACATATGATTAAAAAGAATGAATTCCTATCATATTTTTTCAATAGTTCAAATGGAATTCAGTAAAAAAAATTTTTAATTTATCATGATGATATGATTTGTATTTAAACAATTTTTATGCCTATTGGAACCTAAATTAATTCATTTTTTTCAAATATATAAAAACTAAATTTTAAACACAACTGCAATATAAAAATTTATAAATTGAGGCAACTTTTTTTACTTTAAAATTGGCTAATTTATACAGATTAATATAATATATGAAAATTTGATCGAGTGACGTTAGGAGCAAGGTAAATTAAGCTCGTTTTATAAATAATTTTATACGTCGTTATATTCTACCTTATAGTGCCAGACAGGGTATATACCCCAAGGCCGAATAAACAATGCCTATGTCTATATCTATGTTTCTCTTACCCATTCTTGTTGTCTCTCTTTCTCTTTTACCCTCTCTTCCTCTTCCAATTTATCAGTACCCTTTTTTCTCTTTAATTTCATTTTTGTTATCCTAGCATTATTCAATTTTTCTTAATATCTATTCAATTGTTTTTCCTTAATTTTTATATAAGCTTTTTTCTTACATGAAGCTTCATTTACACACATTGGTCCCAATTCATCAGCACTCTTCTTTCTTAAATTTTAATTTCGTTTTCTTTGTATTTTCTTACTTTTTTATATCTGTTTGGTGTTTTTTTTTCATTTAAATTTCAACTTTTTTCGTAAAGCCTCATTTGCACGTATTTGTTCCAATCCATTAGTACTCTTTTTTTCTGAAGTTCCATTTTTCTTAGCTTACTATTTTCTAATTTTTCTTTATATTTATTTGGTTGTTCTTTTTTCATTTACATATAAGCTTCTTTCTTACGTAAAGCATCATTTACACTTAATTGTTCTAATTTATCAGTAGTTTTTTTTTAATTCCATTTTTATTATCTTATTAATATTTAATATTTTTTTCATTTTTATATGGTCGATTTTCTTTTATTTTCATATGATTGTCTTTCACATAAACATTACGAATACGCCTTAGTTCTAATTTATTATTACTTTTTTCTGCATTTTCATAATCATGTCTTTTTCTGAATTTTCTTTATATTAATTAATTGCTCTGTTACCATTTTCATATTTAATCCTGTTAAACATAAAGCTCCTTTGTCGTCTATTTCTTTCAATCTTTTTTTTCATTTAATTTAATCTAATCAGTCTTAAATTTTAATATCGTTATAATTTATGTGGATATCATCGAAATCCATTAAATCATCATTCAGTTTGAAAAGAATTGTATCTGAAATGTCATTGTCAATTTCCATTTGGAGCATTTGAAGATTTGAATTGTTCTGTTCACGATACATTTTCATGATACTTTTGTTATGCTAACAATAGTATATTAGTAAAAATATAACAAAATTGAAGAATAGTGGCCTTATGTTAGGAGCTATCGGCCGAAAATATTAAAAATATTGTCGGAAAATAATTCTATAGCTACTTGCGTATAGATGCATAATATTAAAAAAATGTAAATATCTACATCGATGCTATCTTCTAATATATTCTTTAATTTGTTCAAGTTCACATCATATATCAGATTTTGGGCGATTCGGTCGTAATTCAAAACTTGCTTAACTAACAAGGAGAGGTCCTTACCTCTAGGAAACAGATTTGGCTGATACTGCAGGTTACGATTCTTCAATGAAAAAAATTAATCCAGGTTCTTCTTTTTTGTATAATGAACCCACAGACTAAATTAAAGCCATTTTTCGAAAACATAGTAAAAAGAAGCGCTTATAAAAACTTGATTAACGAGAGATAAAAAAGATGAATGATAGTATAAGTTTAATACTTTGATTTAAGTTTTATTGCATCAGAAATTCTTGCCTAGTTCAAAAATTATAGTTCAAACAAAACTTCCTAGAATCTGCACGGAAGATTTCACTGAAATATTTCGAAATCTTCCACTGAAATATTTCAGTGGAACCTTCCATGCAGATTCTAGGAAGTTTTCACGGAATATTTCGAAATATTCCACTGGCATCTACCATTGAAAGCTTCCAGGAATATTTATGGAATATTTCTAAAATACGTTCAAAAACTTTTTCGAAATATTCCATGAAATATTACATGTGATGTTTATCAATTATTCCAGTGAAATATTTAATGGAAGATTCCATGAAGGTTCCATAAATGTTTCGCTAAAAGATTTCAAAAAATTTCAAAATCGTAAAACGGAATATTACATAAATCTTCCAGAAATATTTCACAAAATATTTCACAAAAGGATTTACCCACACAGCATGAAAGGTTGTTGCCAGGTTTCAGTAATGAAATTATCATTACTCAAACCTTGCAGCAACCTTTCATGCTATGTGAGTAAGTAATCTTTCGGAGAAATATTTCATGAAAGATTTCAGGAAGATTTTATAAATATTCCGCTGGAAGATTTCGAAAAACTTTAAAATCATATAGCGAAATATTACATAAATCTTCCAGAAATATTCCACGAAAAATTTCACAGAAAGATTTTAGTAATTTTTTTGTCGCAATATTCAATAAAAGATTTCAGGAAAATTTTATAATCCTTTCGCTAAAAGAACCCGAAAAACTTTAAAATCATAGAGCGGAATATTATATGAATCTTCCAGAAATAATCCACGAAATATCCCACAGAAAGATTAAAGTAATCCTCTAGTAGAATATTTCATGAAATATTTCAGAAAGATTCCACACAAGTTTCACTGGAAGATTCCGAAAAATTTTAAAACTGTACAGAGGAATATTACATAAATCTTTCAGAAATATTCCACGGAATATTTTACAGAAAGATTTAAGTAATCTTCCACTGGAATATTTCATGAAAGATTTCAGAAAGATTCCACACAAGTTTCACTAGAAGATTCCGAAAAATTTTAAAGTCGTACAGCGGAATATTACATAAATCTTTCATAAATATTCCACGGAATATTTGACAGAAAGATTTAAGTAATCTTTCAGTGAAATATTCCACGAAATATTTTACAAAAAGATTTAAGTAATCTTCCACTAGAATATTTCATGAAAGATTTCAGGAAGATTCCACACAAGTTTTACTGGAAGATTCCGAAAAACTTTAAAATCGTACAGCGAATATTACATAAATCTTCCAGAAATATTGCACGAAATATTTCACAGAAGGATATGAGTAATCTTCCAGTGGAATATTTCTAGAATGACAGGAAGATTCTATGAAGTCTTTGTTGAAAGGTTGCCCGGAATGTTACGGGAGATTCCCAGTGATGCCGATAGGGGGATGTTTCTTAAATGAGGGTTTTATTACTAAGTGGTTGAATGATACCTTACTCACTGTATAAGCGAAAGGGTCGGCACTTTGTTGAGTACAGTAGGAGCGAATACGTAAATGCGATTTCATAACCATAAATGTCAATGTTTATGTATGCTTATCTGTATTGATGTATGAGTATAATGTGTTTTTATATAATATATATACTATTCCCTCATAGCATTTCAAAACCTTTCATGAAATATTCTAGAAATATTAGGTGACAGATCTGAAACTCTGAATCTCTCATCGAAATCAAAAATTTTCCAGGAAAATTTCATGAAAGATGAGAAATTACCCGAACCTTCCATTGGGATACTCTTGAAATCTTTCAATAATATTCTATGGAATATTCCAATGTAAGAAGAATCAAGGACATACGAATATTAGAGGAATATTTTATGGAAGATTTCTGAAATATTTGTGTTAATATTCGACAAATCTTCTATAAATATTCCATGAAATATTTTACGATGGATTTCTAAAATCTTCCAGAAATATTTTATGGAATATTTCATGAAAGATTCTCTGAATCTTCCATGCATATTCCATGAAAGGTTTATGAAATGTTCCAAATCTTTCGTTTTTATATTTCAGAAGTTCTCCATTAATTTTCTAACGGAATATTTCATGAAATGTTTTTGCAAGATTCCTGAAATGTTTCAATGTAAGATTTAAAATGACCCAAATCTTTCAATGAAATATTCTTAGAATCTTCCAACAATATTCCATGGAATATTCAAATATAAGAAGAATCAAGGACATACGAATATTACAGGAATATTCCATGGAAGATAGCTAAAATATTTCAAATCTTTCGTGCGAATATTCCAGGAAGCTTCCATAAATATTCTATGCTGTGTGAGAGGTAATCAGAATATACTAATTAAATAATTTAAAAATTTAGCATGTGTAACATGCCGAAAATTTTAAGGAAATATGTAGTAATATTTAATTTAGCATAACTTCTGAACCCCAAAAACTTTTCTAACACAATAAGGTTTAACGTGTTTAACTTTTACTCTTTAATCTTCCATGCACTTTTTTGTAATGGTTTAATTTTTTGGTTATTAAAGTTCTTATAAGCACTTCTCGATATTATATTTTCGAAAAAATAACGTAATCCTTGTCTCTGGGCTTATTAAAGGAAAAGAAACATCACGGATTCATTCTTTTCATCGAAGAATCATAACCTGCAGTATCAGCCAAATCTTTTTTCTAGAGGTGTGGGGACCTCTCTTTATTAGTTGTGTAAATTTTAAATTACTGCTTAAAGTGTATATTAACAGATATCGATGTAAACCCTTAAATTCTTTGAATACTATGTATCTATACGTAAATAGCTATAGAACTATTTTTCGAAATTAATCTTAATATTTGAGCTCAATAGCTCCATAACATAAGGCTGATATTCTTTAATGTTATTATATTTTTACTATTATACCTACGTTCCAAACACTTTTGAACATTTTTTTTATAAATAAAATAAAATTTTTTGGTTTTGAATTTTTTTTTCCTATTCTTACCTATTTTGCTCAAAATTGGTCATGTAAAACGATTTTTAAAATGATGTCTAAATTATGAAATGGGCCTAGAAATCATTCGCAGATGTAATTTTGAAGTAACATTAAATTTGTATTTAAACTTCCTTGAAAACACAGTGCAATATCTGAATTTAATGGTATTTTATTAAAACTTAGTTCATAACAAAAACTTCGAATGAAGAAAAAAACGAACACGCGTTTAGTTATCGGTACAGCTGAAAGCTATAAAAATTCCTACGCTGAACAGATACGAAGACCGTTCATGATATATATATATATATATATGTATGTATACACATGTCACATAGAAACGAAAAGCAAACTTTTCTTTTCTATGCGACGAAGATTTTATAATTTCAATTCCCTATAATTACGGAAAATATTTTACTTTTAATTATAATCATAAAAAAATAGATTTAGTATTAATTAAAGTTAAGTAAAATAATCAGTACACACAAATTATAGCGAATTTTAATATTAAGGAAATTAAATGCATAAAAAAGTTTTTTTTTTATAAGTAATTTTTATTTGTTTTTAATCATTATTTTTATATAAAGGAGAGAGAAAAAAAATATGTACAATATTAATTAATAAAGGAAAACAATTCTATCCTCGAATAATATTTCTGTTTTAACTTCTTTCTGCTACAGCATTAAATGTTTAGGTATAAAAAGGGCCTGACCGACCGATGCATACACACTCCATAATTTTTCTTGCTCGAGTTCACTTCTCGAGATCGAACTTAGCATTTTTCTAGCTTGAGATTAATATCTCAAGATCAAACTTAAATTTTTCTTACTTTTTATACTTTATAAATTTACTTCAAAATTTTCTTAAAATCAACTTATAAAATTTTCTATCTTTTACATATCGTTGTTTATTTTGTTCGAGATTTGCTCTCAAAATAGATCTTAGCTTATTTAACTTGAAAGTTTTCAAGTTTTTTTATTTTTTTTATATATCTTGAATAATAACGAAATTTGTCTTAGCTCTATGATTTTTAATATCAATTAAGTCCAAAATACTTTGTTAATTTTTGTAAACGTATTTTTCTTCAATTTGAATAAACAAAATTAATTTTAAATAACTATCTTTTTATTTTAAAAGGAGTTCACCTTATTTCTTTTCCCTAAAAGTAAGTAATTTTTGTATCTAAAAATATTTTTCTATAGTTTGTTAAAATCTAAAAGAAAAGTAATCATAACCTTACCAATCAAGTTAATATTACGGTCACTTCACGAGAGACTATAATATTCCTTGTCGGTTGGTATTAAAATTTCATGTCCAAAAGGACAAAAATAGACAAAATAATTTTGAATCATCTTAAAGTTAAAGTAGCTTAGATCTTTTGATTTCTATTTAGTCTTGATATAATCTTTTATTTTTGCGTTTTCTTTTAAAAGGAAAGGAATTAAAGTTTGAAATGTCTTTGGTCACTTCAGGAGAGACCGAAGATATCTAATTTTATAAGAAAAATTTACATCAATTGAGCATTAGTCACTTCAGGAGAGACCTCTGTTTAGTTGCCATAAATTTTTCTCTCCTTTCATATAGACTTGAAGAGCAAAAATAGATTTTTCCGTTTATTTAAATAAAAATAAAAGATACTTAATTAACAGAAGGAAAATTTTCTGTTGAAAATAATTAAAGCATTAATTTGTTCTACAAGATATTCATGCAAAAAAATAAAAAAAGAAAGGGAGGCAAAGACTAACTAGCACAAATACACATTTTGATACATTTATAATTCCTTTTTGACAGACGTTCCCAAAGAAAAGGAGAATAAAATAAAATATTATATTATAATTTCGATTTATTCTAGTCACTTAAGGAGAGACCTTTATGAATTTAAATTATAACGCGTAGGGTAGCCAAGGAATAAAACAAATAGGCAAGTCATACAAAAATATCTCGGTCACTTCAGGAGAGACTAAGTCATTATTGACTTATTAGTTTCAATAAAAATTTCTTTATTTTAATTCTATTTACTAAAATTTTATAGTATAATTTTACAAATCTTTATTAAAATAAAATTACAATTTTATTTGCTCTGGTCGCTTAAGGAGAGACCTTAGCGAATAAAATTTGTAACGCGCACTAGGTAGAAACCAACAAAATCTAATTAGGAAAGCCATTTTAAGAGGAGGTCTCGTATCTCTGCCCTTTTCTAATCAAAGAATTGAGTTTTTTACAGAAACTAATAACTTCAGTAAAAAATAAAGAGAGAGCCGCATCTCGTATCAAAAAAAGCAATATTTTCTTTGATGAGAAAGAATTAATTTTATTGCTTCGTTTTCAAGAAAACTTTGAAAAACTTAAATCATAGAGGTTAGGGTGGACAATTTGGTTTTTCAAGGTTTTCTTGAGAACGAAGCAATAAAATTAATTTTTTCTTATCAAAGAAAATATTGCTTTTTCTGATACAAGATGCGGCTTTCTCTTCATTTTTTGATAAAGTTATTAGTTTTTGTAAAAAAATCATTTCTTTGATTAGAAAAGGACAGAGATACGTGACCTCCTCTTAAACATTTTATTAAATTAATGAAATATTTTTTTGATACGAAAATAAAAGTTAGAAATTTATATATTGATTTATTATATTAATATAATATTTTTTTAGATTAGTGCAGTATTAAATTAACTCAATGAAATATTAAGGCGACTTCGGATTTTAGGTTAGGTTTTATTTTTGAGTTTACAAATTACTCTTTCAATATGTAAAATTTTTCAGATTTTTTAATTTTCCACCATTCTACGGATTATAATAAATGGTGGAAAATTAAAAAATTCAAAAAATTTTAGAAACTGAAAGAGTAATTTGTAAACTACAAAATGAAATCGATCCGAACTTCCGTAGTCGCCTTAAATTGATAAAAACTCAAATTTAAAAGTTTATTTTTTATTTATTTATTTTATTATTACTGATACTTGCCACTTACGGTCTTTTTTATTCTTATATTAAATAAATATACATAAATTTTTGAGATTTTACTCATACAAATTTTCGTTCATACGATATTAATTATTGGGTTTGGAAATTTGCTTATCAGTGCCATCGCGTAGACAATCGATAAGCTGTGAGAGAAGGATACTGTTCGAGAATTACATTGGTTAGATACGAAAATTGTAGTATTTTGTAATTTTTTAATTAAATAGAATAAAAAAAGATTAGAAAATTAGTTTGTATAGAAAGAAGGAAACATGTGGAATTTTTGTAGAAAAAATCGCGCATGTTATAATCTACATAAATGAAATAGTCAAGTTTATAAGAATTTTAATGGCTCTTTCTAGCTGACAATGTTTACATTTTTAACCATTCTAAAGCAGTATCTGAAGCTATAACCTATCGAAAAATGAACATCAAAACAATCATCTTTTGTGAATCATTTCGAATAAATTATGCACTGGGCATATATTTACTTTAAAACGATAATTCATAACGTTATATTTAACATAATCAAATAATTACATTTTTATTTACTTACTTCACAAACAAATTTTACTAATATATAAGATTAAATAGGCTACGCAATGTAATCCTTCTCTCACAGCTTACCAAAGGGCCACGCTGTGGCGCTGGCAAGCAAATTTCCAAACCCAATAGTCAAAATGTTACATTATAAATGTTAAACAGTGGTATACTACTTATTTGATCTAATTCGTAAGTCGCTACAATATTATACGGAAATATCGCTTTATTCGCTCGCTTAAATTACAGATAACCAAGAATATCTTCGTCGGCCTTATATACGAAGTGATCTAAAGTCTCTGCGATTGCGGGTAACACGATTGAGGTAGTAGCCACCTCTTGAATAAAAGATGAATTAGAAGGCGAGAAAATTCAAAATTCTTTAAAGATCTAATTTAAAAATTCTTTATAAACGACTTGTGGGGTTACGTATGTGTGTGACAGTAGTAGTAGCCTATAAGATGGAATCTATGATTCCCCCACTATTCGATACGAGTTAACGTGCTAGCGTGCGAGCGTTAACTCTCTCACTCTACGGAGACACTCTAGTAAGACACATTATCTCTTACATTCGATTACCGACTGTATACCTGGCTATAGCAATATACGCTTAACCATACATATCTCTCGTGTAATTATTTCATAACCTCAACTTCCTTGTCCTTCTGTACAACTTCTGTGCCACGGTCTGATAGGAGTCTCAGACCGCCACATTGGTGACGCCGAGTTCAAGATCCTCAACAAGTTCATCGTAGCCGAGTCGTGAGGAAGATCTCGCTGGTTCGAGTAATCATCACCACCGACCGGCAAACTTACGAGAGGAAGCGGAAAAACACGCCGCTCTACTTAGAGGTGAACAAGGTAAAGTTCGAGTTGAAGTAACATAAAACATCTATTCGACTGTGTAAGGGGAAGCATTAATCTTTTCACTTGCACAAGTCTTACAATAGATAAATAATTTCTCAGTCGCTGTGCACGCATTATAAGTCGTGCACAGTGCAGTAGAATACGCGAAAGAAAGTACGAAGCCAGGATACACTGGAACGCGCATTAAGCCGCGTACAGTGATCTGGCGCGAAACGTACATACAGCTCTCGACAGTTAAGTGCATATTAGGCACTGCGCACACGTTGTATGTAACTAGTGTATTGCGTGTGCGGGCGGAGCATGGTGTAGCGAATGCAGATGGTTAGGTGTTCAGTTAGAGTGAAATAGCCTTGACGGTTGAAAAAAAAATATTTTCTCTCTTTTCGCGTAATTTATATTGTAAGGTATATTTATGACATATATATATATATATAATAAAAATTAATAAAGATCACCCTAACATACTTAATATAAAACATATATATGTTGCATATTGGCTGTGAAAGGAGGAAGAATAGAGTTCTTATCTTTTTGCTTGATGCTGTTTTGTGCGACGAGAGAGTCCTGGGGATTCTCGTGCCTGTTGGCTTTTTGCCCGTTCCCAGGTACGACTCCCTGGGGCAATTAAGTCAAGCGAAGCAGCACATAATTGGGTTTTTATTGCCTTGTGCAGCTAGGGGTGTCCTGGAGTCTTGTGCTTATTGGCTTTTTGCCCATTCCTAAGTGCAGGCTACCGGGATTTCTTCTGGTGAAATAAGGCAACTAATAATTTTATTACATCATTTTTTTTATGTATAATTCCTCATTCCACGAGTCAGTAAAATTTGTCAAGTAAGTACTTAATTATAGGAAACTTGTATTTAAAGCGTGCGTAAATTAGCCGATAAGCACGCCGAAGAGAGAGAAAAAGAGAAAAAGAGAAAATTCGCGAAAGAAAATTTTAAATGCAGGAAAATCTGTAAAAATAATTTCAAACGTTAGAATATTCGCGAAAGAAATTTCAAATTCACAAAGGAATATTAAATTCTAAATTAACGTTAAAACAAAAGACCGGTCAAGGTTGTTTACAAGCCGAAAAGCCGTTAGGACGCGACCTTTTATGTTTAGTCAAGCAATTAGGTAGCGTAAACAAGTAACGCGAAGCAAAAGTTATCTCGTAAACAAAGCGAGAACTTTCTATAGAACAGAAATTTAGTGTATTATAGTATAATATTAGATATTTACTTATTGTAAAATATATAACCGAATTCGGACGTGTTCGTAAATTATTTATTTATTTAATTTATTTTGTTTTGTAAATTTTTGCAATTGTTAATTTATTTATTGTAAATTATTTATTTGTGGCGTGAAGTTAATTTATTTATTCGTGTAAATTGTTTTCGAATTGTAAATAGTTTATGTAATGATCGTTGTACCGTTATTCATTTATTTATTTGTTTAATTGTTTGTTGTTTATTTATTCGAGTATTTCGCGTTTTATTACTTATTTAGTGCGTAACCGTCCGTGTACGATTGTATATTAATTTTATAGTTAGTTTTGGATTGATTGATTAGTGACACACCGTGTACAGAAGCGTATCGCACATCCTTATCGCATTTTATTAATTATTGTTTTTTTTATTTATTTTAACCGTAAATGAGTTTTAATATGGATACAGTTAATGAGAGCGCGTTAGATATCACTGAAATTAATAGGGTAAATCAGATTATAGATGAGAATTTGGAACATAAATCGATCTCATATGATAAATTTAAGGAACAGGTCGATAGTAGGAGAGTAGGGTTGCAAAAATTACAAAGTAGCCCGCTTGGGGCAGTAGGGAAAGTCGCGCATAAAGACCCAGAAAAATCGCAAATGAAGGCTAAATACGAAGAATTTTTAAAAGCACAAGACAAAGCATACCGTGACAGAATGTACCAGTTACGCGATAAATACGAAGAAGATAATAGAGTTCTGTTCGCGAAACTAGAGGAACGCGATAAAATGATCGAGCAAATGCGTTGTGAAATTAACGCATTAAAAGCGAATACAGCCATGCGAAACCCTACGCAACCCTACCCTGAGGGTCACCCAACGGTGGTCGGTAACGTACCGACGGGAGGTAAGGTTTTACCCACACCGACAACGGATAACCATAGGCGCGTAGACGCAATAGAAAATAATGGGAGAGTCCCCACACCTGCACCGGGCGTAGGTGGCGGCAGTTATCATCATAATATTAAAAGCATTAACTTTCCATTTTGGCAACACGACCCGGATACGTGGTTTAGTATTTTCGAAAGCCAGATTAGCGCCTTTGAACCAATTGACGATAGCGCGAGATTCTACGCGTTGATTACAAACTTGGACAAAAGCGTAATTTATGATACGGCCGAAATAACAAAATTACTGCTGCCGGGGCAGAGATATCAAGGATTGAAGAAACATTTATTGGAAAAATATGGTAGATCCGCCGAAAGCGAGTTTAAAATCCTTTTCGCTGGTTTCAAAATGGGAGACAAAAAACCCTCGTTGTTCTTAAGTGAGATGTTAAACATAGCTAAAGACCGAGTTCCGCGACAGATGGTGTTGGAAGCTTGGAGATATAACCTCCCACCATCCATTAAGCATTATATGGCCGGACATGGCCCAGATACAGATGAGGCGCTGCTCGTTAGACACGCGGACGAGATTCATAAAAATTTGTTAGAAAGTGAAAAAGGAATAAGCGCAGTCGAGGAAGTAAAAGATAGCGCGGAGGAGATCGCAAGAATAGAAGCCGTAGTTAGGGAACAGCTAGGTAGAAGACGTAATTATGACAACGAAAGACGTCCAAGATCTCGTAGCCGTGAAGATGGAAATAGAAATAGAAGTAGATCCGCGAGTAAGCTATGTAGATATCATGCTAGATTCGGTATTAACGCTTATAGATGTATAAAGCCCTGCGCATGGAAAAACTCGGACGATAAAAGTATAAAGATTAAAAGACGTCATAGCTATAAGGCAGGAGATGGCGCTAAGGGTCCGATGACAGGAAATAAAACGGATAATCAACCGTTAAACTCCAAAACCGGCGCGTAGACGAGGCGTGCGTATCGAGTCAATTCGTCTCCATATTAAAGATAGAGCTTCGGGAAAAACATTTTTGATAGATTCAGGCGCGGAAGTGTCACTTGTTCCCAAAAGTGAAGGACAAAGTGAAAAACCTGTCAGGTTCCAATTATACGCTGCAAATAACACACGTATATCTACATACAGTACCGTACATATGCAATTAGACCTAGGGTTCAAGAATAAACGATTTGCCTGGACGTTTATCGCGGCGGACGTGCCATACGCAATTTTAGGCGGTGACATGCTAAAAGAATACCATTTACTACCTGATCTCACGAGACGGAGACTGGTGGATGGTGAAACGCAAGAGTCCGTTAAAGGTTTTAATAAAACCGCAACGCTGATACAGGTATCAATCGTGGACCCGGGTAATAAATATGCCAAGCTGTTAAGCCAATATCCTTCGATGATCGGTATAGAAGATCCCTTGCCAGCAAAACACAGGGGCGTATACCACTATATTAAGACGACGGGACCTCCTGTCGCTCAGAGGCCACGAAGACTTACACCAGAGAAGCTAAAGGCCGCCAAAAAGGCATTTGAGAAATGGGTAAAGGAGGGAATTTGTAGACCTTCAAAAAGTCCGTGGGCTACACCCATCCATATGGTACCCAAGAAGGATGGCAGCTGGCGTATTTGCGGCGATTATCGCAAATTAAATAACGTTACGGTTCCTGACAGATACCCCCTACCGCATTTACACGATTTTACAAGCAATTTGCACGGTAAAAGAATATTCTCCGCTCTGGATCTCGAACAGGCGTTCTTGCAAATACCGATCCTTCCGGAGGACGTATCCAAAACGGCGGTTGTGACGCCTTTCGGACTCTTCGAGTATCTTGTAATGACGTTCGGGTTCCGTAACGCCGCTCAGACCTTCCAGCGGTATGTAAATCTCGCCCTGGGAGATTTGGACTTTGCATTCGCGTTCGTGGATGACATTCTCGTTGCATCTTCATCACAAGAGGAGCACGAGAATCACCTGAAGATCGTATTTGAGAGATTGGCAAAATTTCACTTACGTCTCAACGTAGAGAAGTGCAAGTTTGGCGTGTCGGAGTTAATATTCCTTGGACATCAAGTAAGCGGTGAAGGGTTTCGCCCAGACCCAAGTAAGGTTAAAGCCATTATAGAATTTCCGAAGCCGGTAACTAAGGATGATATGCGCAGGTATCTCGGCATGATAAATTTTTATAGAAAATGTCTACCGCGCGCAGCCGAAACACAACGTCATCTGAATGCACTTATCAGTGACATCAAAAGGAAAGATAAACGTCCAGTGGAATGGACAAAAGAGGCAGAAGACGCGTTCGAACAAACAAAGAAGGAATTAGCCGAAGTGGCGTTTTTAGCATTTCCTGCAGAGAATGCAGAGGTAAGAGTTGTAACGGATGCATCGAATTTCGCGATGGGGGCATCGCTTGAACAGCTAGTGAAGGATGTATGGCAACCATTAGCTTTCTTTTCAAAAAAATTCACGCCTGCTCAGAGAAATTATTGCGTCTTAGATAAGGAGTTATCGGCCATATACGAAGCACTTAAGTATTTTAGATATTATCTCGAGGGTCGTGTGTTTAAAATATATACAGACCATAAACCGCTCGTATATGTGCTTGCACAAAATGCAGAGGATTGTCCTGCAATCCGCGGCAGAAGGCTATCGTATATAGCTGAATTTAACACCGAGATATGCTACTTGCCAGGACAAGATAACGCCGTGGCAGACTCCTTATCAAGGATTGAGGATGTAAGATTTCCTACGCTTTTCTCCCTAGAGGAGTTAGCAAAGAAGCAGCTAGAAGATGAAGAACTAAAGATGATTTTGGAGAATCCTACTCACCCTCTCAAGTTAATTAAGCTGCAGTGGGGAGCTGGTAAGACCTTCCTGTATGTAGAGTTGGTGGATCAGGTTTTCCGTCCTTACGTTCCAAAAGAACTAAGACAGGACGTAATTAACTTGTTCCACAATCAGAACTCACATCCATCGGGCAAAGTAACAGCTAAGCTGATTAGACAACAGTATGTATGGCCCAAGATGAACCAGGAGGTGGCAGCATGGTGCAAGGCGTGCATTGAGTGCCAAAGATCTAAAATCTCTCGAGAAAATAAGTTTTTGCCTTCCAAGTTCGCTGAGCCAGATGCTCGTTTTACCCATGTTCATGTGGATCTCGTGGGCCCACTACCATCATGTGAAGGATACAGATACATTCTGTCAATGATAGACAGGTTTTCAAGATGGCCAGAGGCAGTTCCGCTGCAAGATGTATCCGCCCCCACAGTTGCACGCGCTTTTATGATAATTGGGTGGCGAGATTTGGCGCACCAGTCATCATAACAAGTGACCAAGGAAGGCAATTTGAGGCTCAACTGTTTAAACAGTTGTTAAACTACATCGGGTGTAAGAAAATCAGAACAACTCCATATCACCCAGCCTCCAACGGCATCGTAGAGAGATGGCACCGGGATCTTAAAGCCGCAATCATGTGTCACACAGAAACGGCAGAATGGACCAGGGTCTTGCCTACAGTGATGCTTGGCCTGCGCACCCGCCTAAGATTGGATACAGGGGCGAGTCCAGCCGAATTCTTATATGGTACAACATTAACTGTACCGGGTGATCTCTGTGAGTTTCGGGAGATCAGTGCACACGATTCGAGCGAATTTCTCGTGGAATTTAAGGAGTACATAAGGCAAATTAAGCCAGTACCCGCTGCACATCATTGCGCAATCAAACCTTTTGTATTTAAAGAGCTAAATTGCTGCACCCATGTGTTCGAGAGAATAAAGGCGGTCAAACCACCCCTCACACACCCGTATTCAGGGCCTCACAAGGTAATAGCAAGGCACGATGGTGGTAGGAATTATACTATAGAGAAAAATGGCAGAAACGTGGTTGTATCGGTAGATAGATTGAAACCAGCCTTCTTTTTAAGAAGTGAAGAACAACTGACGCCAGCCGAGCAACCAGCACAAGAAAGACCAATAGACGAAGAATGTCTGCCCACGCCACCATCACATGACAATGATGCCCCATGCAACGTTGCTCAAGGCGAACAAACGCGCACAGAGGTGGAAGTACATCGTAGCGATGAAGATGTGCAAGTCGCTCACGATGAATGGTTAAATGTAACCTTTGACGACGTCAATCCACCAGACGAGGTATCCCCGGCTGAGTTAGACCCACAAGACCGTCACCCAGACGAACAGATAGTTGTCAGCCAGCCGGATGCTACGAATGCACCACAGAGCAACAAAGGCAGGAGCATAGAGCACACAAACGCTGTCCCTCATAAGCCAAAAAAAGATAGGTTTATACCCAACATCTTAAAAAGGAGAAAAAGAACCGATAGCATCAATATAAGTAGTATTCTAAGAGACGATCGCGTTAGGAAAACTGCGAGTAAAAAATTAGTTAGGTTCGACCTTAGCGCTAATGTAGGGAACCATGCTCCGCCCGCTTTTGTAAATAGTTTTAAGGGTCATAAAAAATTAAAGAATGAATGATATATGAGCAAGGATGTAACACTGATTGTATTGTATGATGTATGTATTAATGTATTCAAATGTATATGTATACCTTTTTTTTCTGTATTAATATTTTGTTTTTTTCTGTTTTATTCAGGTAACCTTGGTGTGCTCTCATTGGACAGCTGTCCCATTCCTGGGAACACCCATTGTTAACCCATTTCTAATAAACATTAGTGTTCTTCCTATCTCATTTTAGAGCTTTGTGTTCTGCAGCGATGCAAGTGATAATCTAATCAAGGATCACATCTCTCGTCGTATCAAACATAAATTTAGACTGGCAGAGGATGGTTTTGGGAAATTCAAGGAGTAATTGCAACCGTGAAAATGCACTGTGATGAACGGCGCAGTGTAACATGATGACAACGTACGAACAAGTGGAGCATCGCACGCCCACCACGTTCGTTAACGACCTGCCAGTCAAGGAAGTCTGTATGTACAACTTTCCAAAGAGCCTGCAGAACACGAAGAAAGACATGCACTCAGTGCAATGAAGTGTCACGAATGTGTGAGTGCATGAGTGAATGTGTTATATTTTGTATGACGTGCAATCATGCGTTGCAAATATTGTACCTTTTATTTTTCCTTATGCATGTATTATTCAGTATTAATATCTAACGTAAAGTCAGGTATGAAAATTATCAGCGCATCCAGCGCATGCAAGACATGGTTGCACAGTGAAGGAGTGTCTATTTTATGTAAGCGTGTAAAATACACCCATTATGTAAATAAAAATTATCTATGTTTTGCTTTTAACAACGCATTAAGCGTATCTATATAACGATTCATATAAATGAGTAACATATATATAAAACGCATCAAATAATAATGTATCAAAGTATGAGACTGAGCGTATCGAACGCATGTAATTATAGTATTTTTTATATATTAAAAATAGACTAATTGCATTTAATGAGTACAAAAATAATTTAGTGCAAATAGCGCGACAATAATATGTACAAGTGTAATTAAACACACAGTCAAATGTAAGTGCAATTAAGCACATAGTAACTTATATGTTTTAGTGCAATTAAGCACAGTCTAAATGTAAAAAGTGCAATTAAGCACATAGTAACTTATATTTTTTAGTGCAAGTAAGCACAGTCTAAATGTAAAAAGTGCAATTAAGGACAAACGGTGCTGTATTAAGTGCGTATTGAAATGTAACTACAGATAGTAATATCTAAAAAAGTTAAAATGTTTTGTATGGAGTCAGATAAAAATAAATCTGTAGTACACACGGAATGAGTGAGAGTACGTAAGTACAAGTATGAAGTATGTTTGATCAGGATACTGCAAGAATAATTGAAACAATTGTAATACACATAAAAAACTTTGAAAAAAAGAGGGGGAGTATTGTGGGGTTACGTATGTGTGTGACAGTAGTAGTAGCCTATAAGATGGAATCTATGATTCCCCCACTATTCGATACGAGTTAACGTGCTAGCGTGCGAGCGTTAACTCTCTCACTCTACGGAGACACTCTAGTAAGACACATTATCTCTTACATTCGATTACCGACTGTATACCTGGCTATAGCAATATACGCTTAACCATACATATCTCTCGTGTAATTATTTCATAACCTCAACTTCCTTGTCCTTCTGTACAACTTCTGTGCCACGGTCTGATAGGAGTCTCAGACCGCCACAGACTTATACACGGAGTACCTATGCTGTCGCAAAAAGGACACACCGTCTTTTTCTCTAAAATATTTTATTGCATTAATATAAAACAAAATAGATTGTATTTGTATCATTAAAAACTAAAATAGGTATTTTTTTCTTTCTTTTAAATACATCCTATATATTGAATTAACCATGAAAACATGTATTCTTGGTATAAAATAAAGCTTATACTCATATTTTATATGTGAATTCTTTATGAATCACAATAATCATAAATGGGTTTTATTGTAAGAAATAGATAGTCTCAAATCGGCTTAATTTCATTTCGTAGAATCAAAGTTACTATCATAACGTTTTTAAAAAACGCAAAAATTGAATTTTTCACAATTACATAAAAGAAACAATTTTAAGATAAACCTTTTTAACAAAACTTGTAGACCTTTCTTATATTATAAATTTTTTCCTATTATGAGTTTTTTCAGATAAATGCTATTTGCAATTGAAAATTATTGAATTTAAAATTATAATCAGAAAATTTAACAAAATTTTAGCTTTTTAAAATAATTGTATTTAAAAATTTTTTTTCTTTAGTGAGTTTCTGTTTAAATAAACGTTTAAAAATTTATTTTTTATCCTTCGTGTAATAAAAAATAATTTTATAATAATAAAAACTTTTCTAAAACCAAATGTATATTACATTATCATATTATCATATCATTATTAACATTGTTAATAAATAGAAATAGTGAAAATTTGAAAGCAGTATCAACGAAGATAGACGCTTATAGAAGCGTACTTTAAATGGGCGGACATGGGCTCAAAATCTAAAGCTTATGTCCTCCAGCCACGTGGTGGCGCTACTAAAATGACATGTATTTGTATATCTATATATACTGATGTTTTCATATATATAGATATACACGTAATGTTAAAGAGTCCTCCAAAAGCTGGGCCGCCAAAGTTAACCCAGAAGTACTCTTCTATAAGCGTTTATATTCGTTGGCAGTATTGATTATATTTAGAATGAGATTTCAATAATTAAGTAAAAGATGTTATTTCGCCAATATTTAAAAAAATAATTTAAAAAAAAATTTCATTGGGATTTTTGTAGACATTGTAAGCGAAAATCCAAGAAAATTCATTATATGAGAAAATCTGAATGTTAAATTAATTTCTTAACTGATCTAATTAACGGCATGTCGGAGCTGCAGCAATCGAGTTTTGCTTTTTTTATTTTATCAATATCTTTTTAAATTCTTAAATTAAACAAATATAATGACTTGTCCGCACTAAAGCTATATTTATACAATAATTTTTGTTAAAATAAAAAATCATTTGGACTTGTTATTTTTTTATGAGCTTGGATTGGAAATTTGATATCAAACTCGACAAACCTAACCTTGAAATACGACATATTGAAAGTTTTTATTATAACTTTGTATGTATAATATTTTGGTGGATTTTTTGAGTTGTCCGCACTAGAGTTTAATCTTACAAATTTTTTCTTTATAGCAAAGAAACTCGATTAAACGCATCGTTTATTCATAAGTTAAGATTGGAAATATTATTAGAAGGCGGACAGCTTCGTCATGCTCTTAATATAAATAACAAAATTTTTAGGTTCCCAGTAATTATTTTGTACAGATTTCTACCTTACCCATTGACATGGCCTTAAAACCAATTTTTAATATATTTTTTATAAAACTTTTATGATTCAAAAAATCTTCATTCTAAGGAAACAATAATCATGAAAAAGGTGATGTATTTACGTGTATTATAATATAATAACATTATATTTATAATATTGAGGAAACAAAAAAGTAATATTTCAAAGTGATTATAGTCCGATGGTAGAAAAAAAGATAAAATAAAACATTAGCATCTACTGCACCGCGAGATCTACATCTGAGAGGATGTAACTATTAGATTAAACAAAAAAATGTAAATTTACAAAATTTACAAAGTTTTATTATTTTATTAATATTATCCAAACTTATTACAATTTAATAAGAGATTAAAATATTACAAGAGAAATAAAAATAGGTAATTTGAATTAAAAACATTTATTTCAAACCATAAAAAATTACAAACATACAAAACATTATGTGAATGTTGACAAATTAATTCACTACATGCAAAAAAAATTTCTGTATCTGTCAATTTTTGGATAAAAAAAAGTATTAGATAACAAGAAAAAAGCGTGAACGTTCTTCAGTTACAGTAATAAATTGTATAAAGTAAATGTGTTATATTTAAACTATTAAAAAATCCTCTTCCTTCTAGTATCACTTAGATATTATTTATATTAAACAAATATTGTAGACATGGTATGACAACATGCACAGTTAGAGAATTATTATAATCTAAATTGTAATTTTTAGAATAATTAGAGACGTTATTGTTCAGTTTTTCAAATTAGAAAGACAAAATACTGATTGAAATAATCAGTAATATATAAAGTGTTAAAATGAATCTTAATAATTTTTAGTGATAAGAGATTTGTATGAATTTTTAAAAATGTTATAACTGATTTGTATAATAACGCCTTAACTTCATAAATTTAAAATAAAAATTGTATCAATAACGCTTATTAAATAATATTAAAAACTAGAGAGATATTTTATCAATACCATTGAAAATTTTTACTATATTGTTAATTACAAAAAAGATTTTTTCAATTCTTTTACAAAGTATTTAAAAATAATTATTGAATATTATATTACATATTCAGAACATTTTAATTTTTGATAAATTTTGATATATCTTAGAAGTTATTAAAATTGTATTACAATTTAACTAAATAATTTATGTAATAGCTGAAAAGTAAATGATTCAGAATAAGTGTATTAAGAATCTTAATCACTGTTCGCTTGTTCACATATATTAAGTCTACGTGTATTCAATGAAATCGAAGAACTAATAATCGATTCATTATGGAAAAATATTTTATCCCACATAGTATCTACATAGTATAAAATTAAGAAAGTACTTTTTGAAATATAAATCATATATGTTCTGATTATAACGGATATTACACGTTAAAAATATAAAATTTATATAAGTTATTTATGTTAGTAAAACGATATTATTTTTCAAAATATGCAAGAAATATAAGTACATTAATAACCTAAATCACTGTCGATATCTACAGAGACTTCAGAACTACATTTACCTGATGAAATTAAAGTATTAATAATTGTTTCGGTATGGGACAATGTTTTATCCCACTTAGTATTGAATCTAAAAAGTACTTTCTGAAATATTAGCCATAGATTCCAATGGATATGATACATTAAAAACGTGAAAACATTTAAAACAAACGTCGATGGCTTTTATAAGTGTTGGCAATTTATAAGTAGTCTTATTATCTATATTAACGTAAAATCCGTTGAAATGTTTTGAATCAGGTCCTGTTACAATAATATAAGGTTGTACAGATAAGCCACGATCGTGCATGAAATTGATTCGTTGATTCTTCAGTTCTTCAATGTCACATGCAAGCTACAAAAAGAAATTAAAAGTACATTCTAATTAAAACAATTTTCAACTTTATAATCACATATCGTAACGGTTATTTTGCCCGTTACAAAAAAAGAATTAGCTTTCAATTTAATATGAATTATAGCTAAGTCTATGAATTTTTAATATATGCGGAGTTGCTGAAAACTGAAAAATTTACTATATATTATACAACAAACTCCGATTGTGCTAGCTAATCAATCCTATTGATAAACGACAAAATCATATCTGATATACTTGTCGCTTGCTGCACGCACTGCGTCTCTCTCTCTCTTACCTGATCGAGAGACGCGTAGCCGGTAGCGCAGTTTTCCTTTGTGAGGCAGGTTCCAAAATACGTTATATTAAAATATATGATATTACGTAGTTAAATAATTTATACCTTCTCACAAGGACCGCGGAGGCATCGGAGTAAGCAACGGGAAATATATATTTTATGATATATATAGTCAGGCAATATAAATTAGTATGAAGCACGATTTAATAGAAAACAAGAGTAATTTATTATAAGAAAAATATAAATATAAAGATAAAATATGAATAAAACGAGGATAGAATAATATATGAAATATAATGTACGCGTCTAATGAGAGAGTGAGCAAGAGGGCGCGTCGCTAACTAAATAGTACTCGCTTATGACGCTGATCGGTTATATAACCGATGATACAATATACCCGAACAAGCTTCTCTCGAGGAAGAGATACTTGGATATCGCACAGTATAATTATACTTACAATAACGCACTGGCCAGCTTACACTATTTACCTACGTGCACGTAGACGACGCTCGCCCGTTATTGTAGCTTCTCCCCTGTACGTAACCAATACGTAAATGCTCTGGACTAGATCGGTGGAATACGTCTCTTCCCGATCGTCGAATTCCGCTGAGCTCTGCTAACGTGGTTGCCTTGTCGTAGATCGGTGGAATCCTATACACGCCGATTAACGTATTTGCTGGCACTTAATGGCTGACTGCTAAGACGCGTGAAAAGCGGTCAAGCAAAACTTTACAGAAAGAATTTCTAAGAGTTGCAACTAGCCAATATGATATAATACGCTAGTCGATATAAATTAACGACTTTTAATTAAGACAATGTCTCGCGCTATCAAATGCGAACTTAGTCTACCGTATTATACGACCACGTGGCGAAATCTTATAATAAGTACAGCGCGGCTTAGGTTTCGTGTTAACGCAACGGTAGCCGGAAACGCGAGAGAGAAGCGACTCACGGCCGGCGAGCTTCTCTCTCGCGTGCCGGTCGTCAAGATACGCACTTCTTTATTCGTCTTAGACGAGACATATGACCGAGCGTTTATTATATTTTGTTACCTAAGCGCGCAAGATTCAAACACGGTAGAATATCGTTACAATATATAAACAACATACTGCCGTGTATTGTATTATACTTTCAAATGATTCTGCGATCGAGACCTTCCATCTTCTTTTCTTTTTTTCTTCTTTATCTATGTTTGGTACTGTATGTATTGCTTTTGTAGAGATCAAATGACATAGAAGTTCCAATTCTGCCCCAACTCGAGAATCTATAGAATATGAATCCGCATTGAAATATTTATACATTCTTATTGAATTCAAATATGTAAATAATATTTTGTACTATATATATACATATATATATATATATATATATATATATATATATATATATATATATATGTGTGTGTGAGTGTGTATTTGTGTGCGCGTGCGTGTGCATAGGCACATCTTTATTCACATTTAATGTTGTTGCTAACATTGATGTAGTATACATACCTATTTCTAAATCTTCTGATTTTAAAAATTCTTTAAGATTTTTTGCGGTTTTATCTTTGAAACTTTCTTTGGTGTGTCAAAGCAACTCATGCGTAAAACTTTTCCATGTTTCCTCGGTCAATTCCTTCTTAGTAAAACCGAGTTTTATAAAATCTAAATCAATTAAAAAATGTGCATCAGGCTGCCTCAAAATTCTCCAGTTTTCAAAAATATCATTGAAGATCAGAGAATTATTTTTAATATCCTTAAGTCTTTTAGGGCTAGTTTTTATCCAGTGAGATTTAGCTGATTCGATTAAGGCACATGAATTTTCTTTAATCCATTCAATACTGTCTTCAACCTCATCATTCGTTTCTGAAATCCACAGATTATAAATTAAAATTGATTAAAAAAAAATCTTTTTATTCTAATTTTATTTTTATTTTTTACCATCATCGGCTTCAGGTTGTTCGCTTTGATTTTCTATTGTATTCACTTCTTGTTTGAAAAATTGATTTATATTTCGCCACTTTACTGGAATTTTTCCTTTGGAAATTTCAGATTTATTATTTCTTGAGTCCCTTTTTTTTATTGGCGATATATAATAAGTTTTAATGGTTTCTGTAGGAAATACAGAGCAAATTCTTTGTCCCAGTTCTTTAAATATATGATTGTTTGCTCTAAAGTAAATAATAAATCATTATGATGAATAAAAAAAAAAGAATTTTTAAATTATTTGATACTTACTGTTTAGTTCGCCCAGATAAATCCTTAACTAGAATATCAACAATAATGTTTCTCGATTTTTGTGAAAGAGACTTAGTCTTCTAATAATTTGCCGAAATCGACTCTCTAGTTCTTGTATTTTTTAATGTTGTTTCTATCGGTGGTAATAAACTTAAAACTAAATCAGGATCAAATACTTATAATGTCTTCTGTACAGGAATTTCTTCACTACGTCTCATCTTCTTTGAAGAACTGGGCCCATCATTTTCAGAAATACGATCCTATTAAAAACTAAATAAAATCAGTAAGAAAAATGATTAAATACCTAATATTTCGCATAATTTATTTAAAAATTTGCATGTAGTTTAATTAAATTTATTGGAATTATTTATATATATAGCAATTAAATTTTTAAAATCATAATTACAAAATTCAATAAATATTTCAATATCAATAAATATTTTATTAATTTAAGAGTAAATATATAATTATAAATAATTTATCAACCTATTTTTTATGTATTATTAATTGATGATAATAATAAATCAATAAAAAATTCCTTTGTTAAAAATGAAGTGTAAAAAATGCCATATAAAATGTTATTGAAAATATAAAACTATCTTCAACAAAATTTAAAAAATTAATAAGTAACACAGGCCCACAAAATGAAAAAAAATGTCTGAACTTTTGACCGGACATACATATTCCCATGTATTTTTCGACGCTGAATCCGAATCTGTAATAAAAATATAAGGTTTTCCTACCTTTTCTCAGAGTTTTATTGAAAAAACCTCATTTTTTACGGTTTTTTTGCGGTTTTGCGAGTCTAGAAAAAACAAATCATGAGATACGGTTAATTGGACTTCAAAATCGAATTCTACGGGAAAAAATACACGGGAAACTATACCTTCAAATTTTTTTAACGCAATTCTAGTCCTCTGTATGGGGCTGAAAAGATGAGGAAATCGGTAAAAGTCGAAATTTTGCCTAAAATGGATTTAAACAATATTAAAATTTAATCATGCGTCTTTTGAAGAGTCGATAAACATTGGAAATACTATCCTGGGGGTTTTTCAGATTGCTGATCATGAATTTGAAGTCAGATTGTGTAAAAACTACTTCTAGAGGGCGGTGACAAGAACTGTATATGGTAAATTTATCGATTTTTTAAAAATTTTACGTCTGAAATACTAATTTTAGAGTCTTTCACAGCATTGACTGTAAATTCAAGATATTAACTTAGCCTATTCTGTACGTTAAACTTAACATTTTGTCTATGTTTGTGTCTCTCTCTCTCTCTCTCTCTCTCTCTCTCTCTCTCTTCCGATGTTTTTTTTAAATTGGCTTACGCTTACGTACACGTTTCTCTTCGAATGACCGATGTAGTGGATTTCTGACACGTTTTTGTCCTTTTTTCGCAGCTGTTTCTCTTTTTATCATCCAGCAGTAATCTGCTAACATGTTGATACCCCAGTTTCCTTGAAATCTACGTTCAAACTCCTTTAAATCTTGATGAAATCGTTCACCATGCTCTTCACTAAAGTCTCCGTTATTTTCAGGAAACTGATCAACGTGTGAATCAAGAAAATGAAGTTTTAAGTTCATTAGACAACCCAATTTTTCAAAATTACTTACCATTCTTTTCACAATAGCTTTATAATTTGTGTCTTTGGCATTACCCAAAAATTTCGTCGATACCTCTTTAAAACTTAACCATGCTGCCTTTTCAACATCAGTCATGCTTTGTTCAAAGTTTTCGTCTCTAAATAAAGTTCGGATTTCAGGACCATCAAAAATACCTTCATTTAATTTAGCATCAGATTTATGGGGAAATACTTTGCTTATATATTGGAAGCATTGACCGTCCTTGTCCAAAGCTTTAACTAATTGCTTTATCAATCCAAGCTTTATATGCAGAGGCGGTATCAAAATTTTCGAAGGATCAACTAGTGGATCTTTTATAACATTCTGTTTTCCAGGTTCAAACGATTCTCTTGATGGCCAAATTTTCTTTTTATAGTGTTTTTCTCTATCTCTGCTATCAAACATGCATAAATAACATGGGTACTTCGTAAATCCAGATTGTTGTCCAAGTATCATAGATAAAATCTTTAAATCGCCACATATTTGCCATTTATGTTCTCTATATTTTATTTTCGTTAAAAGTAGTTCAAGATTGGAATACTCTTCTTTAAGTACTGTTGAATGTGCTAATGGTATAGGAGCATATTTATTTGTGATATTGAGGAGTACTGCTTTAAGGCTGCGCTTTGATGAATCAATGAATAGTCGCCAATTTTCAGGTTTGTATATGTTGGGTTTCAATTCATCAATAAGACCTTTCACGTCCGTGCAATAAACCATATTAGAATCATTCTTGAAATAATTTCTAAAGCGCTCTTCTCGATTACGATATGCACATACTTTAGTACCCTTTGTCAACATATTTCGTCTCTTAAACTCTGAAGCCATAAACTCTGATTGTTCCTTAGATAAACCACTCTTTCTAAATAAATCGTTCAGACTTTTTTGATCAAACTTTTCAACAGTTCGTTCTTCACCCTTAGGAATATACTCTTCATCACTATCCAGAGAATGTTCTTCAGGTGAACTTAGATCTTCTTCATTTGGTGTGTTTGTGTCAGAGACAATTTGATCTGTCAATTTTTTATTTATACTTATTCTGTTGTAAAACTGGGTACTGTTGTTTAGAAATGAATTCGGTTTCATTTTAAAGCTCTGTTCAGTTAATCACTGTTGTACACTGTCATTGATCTTAAAGCATTGTTCCTACAAAGTGGAAGGAACCAAAAGATGAAAATGATTGCTATTTTTGTTTAACAAAGATACAAGGTTTAGACAAGATACAGAAAAAAGGAATAGTATATCCTAATACTTCTTGTATAGAATTTCCATCCAAGAATTTTATAGATATTTTTGAAAATAAAGATTCGAGAGATAGTTTTACAACAGGCTTAGGGAATCTAAATGTAGATGAAAACTCGACAGATGAAACAACTGAAAATCTGATTGCCGCAGACGGAAGCTCATCAAATGAAGAAGATCTAAGTTCACCTGAAGAACATTCTCTGGATAGTGATGAAGAGTATATTCCTAAGGGTGAAGAACGAACTGTTGAAAAGTTTGATCAAAAAAGTCTGAACGATTTATTTAGAAAGAGTGGTTTATCTAAGGAACAATCAGAGTTTATGGCTTCAGAGTTTAAGAGACGAAATATGTTGACAAAGGGTACTAAAGTATGTGCATATCGTAATCGAGAAGAGCGCTTTAGAAATTATTTCAAGAATGATTCTAATATGGTTTATTGCACGGACGTGAAAGGTCTTATTGATGAATTGAAACCCAACATATACAAACCTGAAAATTGGCGACTATTCATTGATTCATCAAAGCGCAGCCTTAAAGCAGTACTCCTTAATATCACAAATAAATATGCTCCTATACCATTAGCACATTCAACAGTACTTAAAGAAGAGTATTCCAATCTTGAACTACTTTTAACGAAAATAAAATATAGAGAACATAAATGGCAAATATGTGGCGATTTAAAGATTTTATCTATGATACTTGGACAACAATCTGGATTTACGAAGTACCCATGTTATTTATGCATGTTTGATAGCAGAGATAGAGAAAAACACTATAAAAAGAAAATTTGGCCATCAAGAGAATCGTTTGAACCTGGAAAACAGAATGTTATAAAAGATCCACTCGTTAATCCTTCGAAAATTTTGATACCGCCTCTGCATATAAAGCTTGGATTGATAAAGCAATTAGTTAAAGCTTTGGACAAGGACGGTCAATGCTTCCAATATATAAGCAAAGTATTTCCCCATAAATCTGATGCTAAATTAAATGAAGGTATTTTTGATGGTCCTGAAATCCGAACTTTATTTAGAGACGAAAACTTTGAACAAAGCATGACTGATGTTGAAAAGGCAGCATGGTTAAGTTTTAAAGAGGTATCGACGAAATTTTTGGGTAATGCCAAAGACACAAATTATAAAGCTATTGTGAAAAGAATGGTAAGTAATTTTGAAAAATTGGGTTGTCTAATGAACTTAAAACTTCATTTTCTTGATTCACACGTTGATCAGTTTCCTGAAAATAACGGAGACTTTAGTGAAGAGCATGGTGAACGATTTCACCAAGATTTAAAGGAGTTTGAACGTAGATTTCAAGGAAACTGGGGTATCAACATGTTAGCAGATTACTGCTGGATGATAAAAAGAGAAACAGCTGCGAAAAAGGACAAAAACGTGTCAGAAATCCACTACATCGGTCATTCGAAGAGAAACGTGTACGTAAGCGTAAGCCAATTTAAAAAAACATCGGGAGAGAGAGAGAGAGAGAGAGAGAGAGAGAGAGAGAGAGAGAGAGACAAACATAGACAAAATGTTAAGTTTAACGTACACAATAGGCTAAGTTAATATCTTGAATTTACAGTCAATGCTGTGAAAGACTCTAAAATTAGTATTTCAGACGTAAAAATTTTTAAAAATCGATAAATTTACCATATACAGTTCTTGTCACCGCCCTCTAGAAGTAGTTTTTACACAATCTGACTTCAAATTCATGATCAGCAATCTGAAAAACCCCAGGATAGTATTTCCAATGTTTATCGACTCTTCAAAAGACGCATGATTAAATTTTAATATTGTTTAAATCCATTTTAGGCAAAATTTCGACTTTTACCGATTTCCTCATCTTTTCAGCCCCATACAGAGGACTAGAATTGCGTTAAAAAAATTTGAAGGTATAGTTTCCCGTGTATTTTTTCCCGTAGAATTCGATTTTGAAGTCCAATTAACCGTATCTCATGATTTGTTTTTTCTAGACTCGCAAAACCGCAAAAAAACCGTAAAAAATGAGGTTTTTTCAATAAAACTCTGAGAAAAGGTAGGAAAACCCTATATTTTTATTACAGATTCGGATTCAGCGTCGAAAATTACATGGGAATATGTATGTCCGGTCAAAAGTTCAGACATTTTTTTTCATTTTGTGGGCCTGTGTAATTAACGTAAAAGTAAGAATAAAAGTAATATTACAGCTATAAACTTGCCAGGCCCACTCTACAAAAGTTAAATATATCATTAATGTTATAAAATTAGATTATTTTTCATTAAATACTAAATTGTGAAAATTAATATATATTTTGAATTTCCTCACGAGATTCTAAAAAGTCAATCCTAAACAATGTTTTAAATGAATGTGTGTTCACCAAGAAATAGAACTTTAAGGGTGGGCCCAACTAAAGGGTGGGCCTGGCAAGTTTATAGCTGTAATATTACTTTTATTCTTACTTTTACGTTAATTACTTATTAATTTTTTAAATTTTGTTGAAGATAGTTTTATATTTTCAATAACATTTTATATGGCTTTTTTTACACTTCATTTTTAACAAAGGAATTTTTTATTGATTTATTATTATCATCAAAATATAGGTAGAATATCATTCGTAAGTATTATTTTAAATCATATTAAAACTTGACCACATATTATTGATTTCAGTATTTTTTCAAGTGTATTTTTGTTATAATTAAATTCCCACTTTTTTATTATCTATAATGTTAAAGCCTTTTTTTAGAGATATAATAGATTTTTTTATAGTTGATTGTATTAAATTAGTTTAAATTTTTGACAAAATATTTTTTATTTTTGAGATAGTGAAAAAGATTTTTTTTTAAAAGTGTACTTGCCGTAATTTTACCTTTTTAAAGGTTTTTTGGGGAGATATCACAACTTTTTCAAAGTCGAAAATTCTTATCTCAATAAATTTATTAACTTTACCGATAATCTGATACTTTAATATAATAACACTAATTTTATAGTTAATTCTATCAACCTAATTTTTATATATTTATTATTATTATAAAATATTTGTTTTCGAAAAAATTTTAATCTTATTTTCTTCCACACTTTCAAATTAATCAACTATTATAAAACTTATTTTGTCTAAATATCGTATGAAAAACTAATTAATTAATTAAGAATGTTTTAAAATATGTAAATATTACTTTTTCGTTTGTTGTTTTCATTCTTAAATACCAAATCGGTATTACCGACTTTTGAATTTCGCCTCAACTGTTGAATTTTATGTACGGGACGTTTTACTGCGCACGCGCGAACTGTTCACATGAATGCTCGTGATTTTGCGGCAGCTCGTCAGCTATATAGAACGAGACACTAAATTCTTATATTACATATTTACGCGATGTCTTTATACATTTAGCATGTTCTGAAAGCATTTGCCTGAATACATGCGTTCATTATATTAAAAGATATAACTCGTATTCTCTTTCTATTTCTCACTCTTTATGCTCTCTTTCTCTCTCTCACTTATTAGCAATCGCACAACTCGTATTCTGTCTCTTTCTCTAACATCAGACGAAAAACTCTCCGTCGTTCTCTAACATCCGCCGGAAATCTGAAACAACCCGATATAGAAAAGAAATCGACAGACTAACCTGTAATAATATAAAAAAATCATGAAAACTTGACTTTTGGCCATGTGTTTTTGTTGTCAGATAAAACATTAGATCATTTTATGTATACTAGTAACCAAATAATATGTAAATATTGAAATATAATCATTTATTCAAAGTTTTAATCTTTGAACATCTCAAATTCAAAGTAAATAGGGAAAGCCGTAGCGCTATCTTGCCGTAAGGAGCGCTACCGCGCTCCCTGATTTAAATTTGTTAAAAGGAAATAGTAAAAATTATTTATATATGTATATATATATATATATATATATATATATATATATATATATATATATATATATATAAATATATATTTTCTTATATGTGTATTAATACAACTAATTAATATTTAAAAAAATTTTTAATATTGATTTGTTATTCATGTTTATTTTGAGATTTATAACATAATAAAATTTAATTAAATATAAATTCATTGTTGAATTTTTCTTATTAAATTTCCAAATTATGATTTTTAATTTTCAATTTAATTAAACATTTCTCAATTATGAACCTTAAAAAAAAATTTTAATTATTACAAAGTTATAATTATAGTGCAAGTATAATAAAATAAAATCTGTTAGATCAAATAGATTAACGTCTTCAATATTTCAATGTAACAATTGTTAACCTGTAAATTATATAAATTAACTACCGCAAGTAAAACCAGAATAAATTACTAGGTTAATACCAACCATTTCAAATTTTTTTCCGAACTTAGTTTCACGTTTTAATTTAAACGTAAGTCTAGGTCCTAGTAATGGTATCAATTCCTTTATGTCAGAATCAGTCATATCTATTAATTGATTGTTTTACTTTCAAAATTTTCAGTAAATCCAGAAAGTCTCCATTCTGCAAGTAAATCTTTGAGGTTGTAACGGCTCATATTGATTTTGGGTATAATTATTAAATTAAATACAAATATGTCATAAGAATGACTATATTATTTAAAAGATAGAATAAATTTTAGTTATAAGAAATTTAAATTACATTAAAAAAATAAGTAGGACTTCATAGTTACCTACTGAGGTCGATAAGATAACTCAAATGTATATATATAGATATAGTAAAATGATTATAGAAATAGAATGTTCTATTTCTTTTAATAAAAAGTATTATCAATATTTAATTGTTAATAATAAAATGTAACTTTCTAAAATAATTGTGTATATATAAATAGAACATTCAATTTATATAATATGTATGAAACTGATTACTCTATTTAAAGTTTAAAGATATTAATTAAAATATAAAAGATTAACTTTTTCAATTAATAAATAATAAAATTAACTATAAAAAATAGTTATTTGAAATGTAAAGGAAATAGAATGTTTCTTTTACTAATACATTTATCTTAATTAAATGTTTCTTTTGTAAATATCTAAAATAAATGTTATGGAACATTCTATTTCCTAAAATATAATTCTTCAATAAGAAATAGAACCTCATAGAAGGTTTAAGAAATAATATAAAAGAGCGTGAACTCAAGCAAGCTCTCTCATTATCTTTTAGATGTTCAACCATGTAACATCTAACATGGATACTATATTCATTCAATCTTATACTGTCAGAAGTATAAGATTTAAGCATTCTGTCTTAAAATACTAAGTAACTTTTGAATCTTTGTAAAATATATATTTTCTTAATTTTTTAATAAAAAGATTAAGTATTTCAAATTTAAATGATGTGTTTAAAAAGTTATTGATAAAAGTATAACTCATCTCATCTCATTAATCATTTTTCATATAAATACTAAACAAATTAATTATCGCACATTGAAGAGTATTGCACTTGGATATGTCGTCGATAATAATTTGTTTATTCATTTTGCATTAAATAGAAGTGTTATTTATCGCACATCTAAGAGTATTGCACTCAAAGATGTCGTCGATTTAAACACTTTTCTACATATCTCATATAATAAAAAAGTTGATTATCGCACTCTTTAGAGTATTGCACTCAACGGAGTCGTCGATAATAACTTTTATCATTCTACCCTCTCATCCACACGTAAAGAAAATTATAAATTATCGCATCTCTAAGAGTATTGCACTGGAGGAGATCGTCGATAACCATAATTTTCTTATACAATATTGTTGTATGCACCTTTTATATGCATGGAATTAATTAAAATAATGAAGTAAATTCAAATTCGGTAATTAAAATATTACCTGGCGACCGTGAATAAAGTCGGGAACGCTTCAACTGGCGACCGTGACAGGACATGCATTGAAGGTCATACAACAATAAATCGAGAATCTAGTATAAAACATTAGATGCTACCTCTGTATAACGGGAGGCTCTTTAAGGGCACCGATTATGCACGTGTGGAGACAGAGGAGTGGTTTGATGACTTTAACGTAGTCAAAACCAAAAGAGATGAGAAATAATAAATTAATTAAATAAATTATTATAAAAAATATTTATTTAATTATAAACAATCTCATAAAAATTAATACATCCACATCAACGTATAAAGGCTGTATTATAACATCTTTATACGTCTAGTGTATCATAAGCCACGTTAGCTTAATGGCACAGCTCTTGCTTTACATACGGAGGGCGGAGGTTCGAATCCACCTCAGAGCATAAAAAATTTTTAAGATTTTTTTCTGCATTTTATATGATTAAATGATTAAAATAAATTAATTAAATTTATTTGCAAAATTAAAATTGCAATAAATTATTAATTTAATTAAATATGAATATTTAAAAAATTTGAATTTTAAGAGATGAAAATAAAGAGTAAAGCAAGAAAGATTCAGATGTAAGTGTTAAACACATACACATACATATACATATGTAGATGTATTAGCTTGTTGAAATAGATATAAAGGTTGGTTTCCACTTAAGAAATTTCCATTGAGTTTAAATCAAGTTTAAACATTTTGAAAGTGAATTCAAAGTAAATATAATTCAATACAAAGCTAAGTATTGAATTATAAAAAAGGATTTCTTCTCATTTTTCTTATTTTTTGATTTTATAATTAAATTTAAAAAATGTCGAAAAGAAGATCAATCCTAAAGTTACATGAGAAGACATCTGAAGAGCTTCTCAATGAAATAGATCAGCTCTCAGATGCAAGTTCTCCTGAAGCTATAAGGAAATCTGGCTCATGGAGAAGAGCAGTAGCTGAGGAATTAAAATACCTCGATGAGAATCAAGATGGCCTAGAAGCTAGGATAATAAGCATCGAAGACGATGTACAAAATCAGAATACCTTGCAAAATAATATGCAAATAAATCAAGATTCTCTGAAGGAATCATTAACTCTTTTGGAAGGGTTAATAAATAAAAAATTAGAAGAAGCCAAAGCTGAATGGCAACAAGAGATTCAAACTCTAAAAAATGAAATAGAGAGTTTAAAAGCAGAAAACAAGACTCTAAATGATCTTGTTAAAGAGAATGAAGATATTATGTCAAATATAAGACATCAAGAGATTGCTGAATTAGATGTGGCAATAAGAAATAATGAGGATGCCATGAGAAGTCTGCAAGAACAAGTAGAGAATTCAACAATGAATCAGACTGGCAACAGCAATATCGTAGCATTAGGTGATGCAACTAAAAAATTAAATTTGAGAATTCCAAAGTTTAAGGGGACTTCGGAAGAAAGGCCCATCAAGTTTCTAAATGACCTAAAAAGATACATTGAAGTCACGAAACTTGATGAGAAGGAAATCAGATATGTATTTTCTCAAAGTTTAGAGGGAATAGCCCAGAGCTGGTTCAATCTAAACGAAAAAGAAATCCTTTCAATAGATGATTTTGAAAAAGAATTTAAGTTGCAGTTCTGGAATGATAACACCCAGAGGGTCATTAAACGAAAAATCGAGTTTGGGAAATATCATTCTAAGAAAAATGCAACTAGGTTAGCCTATGCAATGGACTTATTCAATTCAGCACAAGAACTCGATGAACATCGGGATGATTGTGAAATCATCAATCAATTAAGTGGTCATTTTGAAAGAGAGATTAGAAGTGCAATTCGTATACAACGGATTAAAGATAAAACTGCATTCTTTGCACTGTTATCTGAATTTGATTTTGATGATCAAGATCAAAAGGATGAGCAAGATTCTATGGAAAAGAATAAAAGCCATCCGAATAAAAATCCAAATTATTATAATAAAGATTATAATAAGAATGGATATAACCAAAAACCTTATAATGCACATGAGGTAAATGAAATAAGAGTGCAACAAGGGAATAAACCAAAAGGTTTAAACCTAAAGCAAAAATCATCAAGTCAACAAGACTTCATTAATGAAGCTTGTCGAAGATATGAAGAAGAGGTAGATGTTACGAGCTTATTTCAAGAAGCAGGTACATCGAAATTGGGAAACGGACAGTAGTTGCATTTTGTAACTCGGATCCAAGAAAAAGCAAAATAAATCAACAGAATGCAACTGATAAAAAAGAAATTTTCGAGATTAACACTATATTTAGTGATCCTCGTAGTGAACTCTTATATGATATTGAACCTGATGGTGTCAACATCATAAAAAAGAAATGTCCTCAGATACCATTAGAGGTGGAAGGCATCAAAATTCAAGCATTAATAGATTCAGGCAGTGAGGTAACCTGTATTTCGGAAGAATTCTACAAGAATAATTCTCATATTTTTAATGATCGTCCAACTTTACCTATAGCAGGAAAAGTTATTAAAGGTGCAACAGGTTTAAAATCAACAAAAATAACTAAACAAGTTATGTTGACTGTTAAGGTGGCTAGTATCGAATTCAATGCCATTTTTATCGTAGTACCAAAGCTAGTGAGAGAATGCATAATTGGCTACGATGTACAAAAAGGCTTAAAAATGATTTTAGATACTGTACATGAAAACATATGTATCAGTAATCAAAATAAAAAGGAAATTATTCCTTATATTGATATCATTCTTGAGCAGAATGAATATCAAAGTTTGAGTATTGAGTACAGTGAAAGTGTCTCAAAACCAAACAATAAAAATTTAAATGATCCTAAGTACAATTTAATGTATGAAGAGATCGAACAAAAAATACTGCCAAATGAAAACCTTACAGATGAACAAAAACAAAAGTTAATTATGTTAATATTCTATCATCGTGGAATATTTGATAAAAAACCAAGTTTGCCAGATGTTTATGAACATGAATTGCAGTTCAAGGATGATAAACAATTTTCTATTCCTATTAATTATAAGGAAAAAGTAGACAAGGAAATCCAAAAAATGCTTGAATTAAATATTATTAGAAGATCAACGAGTTCTTACATCAACCCATTGGTTATTGTAATTAATAAAGATGGCTCCGTTCGATTATGTCTAGATGCTAGAATACTTAATGGAAAGCTCATTAAAGTTTCTGAAACACCAGCTGGAATCGAGGAAATATTTCAAAGATGCCAAGACATAAAATATATGTCAAACTTTCATTTAATAAGTGGTTTTTGGTAAATTGCTTTACCTAAAAACAGAAAAAAATACACTGCTTTCATGGTAAATAATAAAGTATATGAGTTCAATGTGGTGCCCTTCGGTACGTCTACAAGTAGTGCAGCTCTTATAAAGGGTTTGGACTTAGCTATTGGTGATTTACACCATTCAGTTATAGCATTTTTCGATAATTTATTGTGCATATCACATAGTTTTGAACAACACTTGGAGAATTTAGAAAGATTGTTCAAAAGATTAGAAAAGCACAATTTAAGATTAAATTTTACAAAATCTAATTTTGTATTAAAGGAAGTACAACTTTCAAGTCATGTACTATCCTTAGAGGGACCAAGATCCCGAATAAAGAAGCTTTTCTTAGTATATAGAAAAGTAAAGAAGAAATGAAATAATACAGATATAAATATGGAAGAAAGAAGAGAGAAGATAGAAGATTTTTAGTCATTTTTAGATTAATTGATAAAAATTCACTATAGATAATTAAAATTAGTATTTATTTAATTTTACTTTTCAATTTTATTTGAATAAAAAATAGTAGTTTCTTTTTCAGTAAGTTAAAATAGACTTTATTAAAATAGTAAAAACTACAATTGATTTACATTTGTATTAATAAGATAATAAAAATTTATTTGTTGTAAATTTATAAAACAATTATAAATACATTATAAAGAAATGTTAACTTAAGAGAGAGGCTGTGAAAGGGCTTAGCTTAGTTATGAAAAATTCTTTGTAAATAATTATTGGAAAATGCGATTAGATATTAATTGTTTATTCATGTCAAAAGATAGAACTTAAATTTCACTTTTCAGTGGCGGGCTATTAAATATTTCAGATATCGATAGAATTAAGTAAATTTAAACACTCGTTTGCTCATGTATTTGAAGAGAAAATAGTTTAAATTATATTTAAATTATATTTGAAAAAAGGAAAACTTTCTTAAAATCAATGTTTAAATCATTTAAATGTTAGATTAATAGAGATTGATGAATAACTGTTGTAATATAATTATTAGATTTATAAAATGAAGATTAAGATTTAAAATCATATTTGTTTGTAAATATGATTGAATGTTTATATTTATGAATTAAGCTTATTTTGATTTAAAGTTGATATTTATTAGAACATTAAGTATAAGCAATTAATCATATAGCGTTTACTGTAATTAAGAAACATTTCAGAGACAGAATTGAAAATTTCTTGTCTTAATCAAAGGGTATTTTATATGCTAAAAATTTTCAATTCTATCTGGGGGGCTATGTAACGGCTCATATTGATTTTGGGTATAATTATTAAATTAAATACAAATATGTCATAAGAATGACTATATTATTTAAAAGATAGAATAAATTTTAGTTATAAGAAATTTAAATTACATTAAAAAAATAAGTAGGACTTCATAGTTACCTACTGAGGTCGATAAGATAACTCAAATGTATATATATAGATATAGTAAAATGATTATAGAAATAGAATGTTCTATTTCTTTTAATAAAAAGTATTATCAATATTTAATTGTTAATAATAAAATGTAACTTTCTAAAATAATTGTGTATATATAAATAGAACATTCAATTTATATAATATGTATGAAACTGATTACTCTATTTAAAGTTTAAAGATATTAATTAAAATATAAAAGATTAACTTTTTCAATTAATAAATAATAAAATTAACTATAAAAAATAGTTATTTGAAATGTAAAGGAAATAGAATGTTTCTTTTACTAATACATTTATCTTAATTAAATGTTTCTTTTGTAAATATCTAAAATAAATGTTATGGAACATTCTATTTCCTAAAATATAATTCTTCAATAAGAAATAGAACCTCATAGAAGGTTTAAGAAATAATATAAAAGAGCGTGAACTCAAGCAAGCTCTCTCATTATCTTTTAGATGTTCAACCATGTAACATCTAACATGGATACTATATTCATTCAATCTTATACTGTCAGAAGTATAAGATTTAAGCATTCTGTCTTAAAATACTAAGTAACTTTTGAATCTTTGTAAAATATATATTTTCTTAATTTTTTAATAAAAAGATTAAGTATTTCAAATTTAAATGATGTGTTTAAAAAGTTATTGATAAAAGTATAACTCATCTCATCTCATTAATCATTTTTCATATAAATACTAAACAAATTAATTATCGCACATTGAAGAGTATTGCACTTGGATATGTCGTCGATAATAATTTGTTTATTCATTTTGCGTTAAATAGAAGTGTTATTTATCGCACATCTAAGAGTATTGCACTCAAAGATGTCGTCGATTTAAACACTTTTCTACATATCTCATATAATAAAAAAGTTGATTATCGCACTCTTTAGAGTATTGCACTCAACGGAGTCGTCGATAATAACTTTTATCATTTTACCCTCTCATCCACACGTAAAGAAAATTATAAATTATCGCATCTCTAAGAGTATTGCACTGGAGGAGATCGTCGATAAACATAATTTTCTTATACAATATTGTTGTATGCACCTTGTATATGCATGGAATTAATTAAAATAATGAAGTAAATTTAAATTCGGTAATTAAAATATTACCTGGCGACCGTGAATAAAGTCGGGAACGCTTCAAGGTTCATATCGTTGGTCTAACCACCGTCCATTATTGTAGTAAATCTAGATTAAAGTAAAATTTTATGAGCAATTTATTTGAATAAACTGAAAGATTTTATAATACAGTGTTATCACTGTCAACATTCACGTTGAAATTTGTAAGAATACAAGAGTACACGCTATACAACCGAAGTGAAAAATAAATCGAATAATTCTAATATTCGCCTTTGTTGCCAAAGCGCTTAGCTTGTATATGGGTTGTGGCGACAAAGGATTACAAACATAAAATTAGCACACGTATACAACTCTTCTGTAGTTGGCTGATTCCATTCAGATTCATGCAGGCCGTCACTGATCGATTTTTTTTTTCTTCTAAGTAATAAAAATACCTTCTATTATGTATATAAAGATAAAATTTACCTCGTAAAACGCTCAAAAAAATTTTTTTTTTTACTACAGCAATTTTAGTGTTGAATGTAAAAACGAAAGTTCAAAAATTGAAAATGAACCTCTACTTTTAAATGACTATAGCTCCGTTAATTTTTAACCTTTTTGGTAGTTCTTTTAACGAAAGTGTGCGGAATTCTGTCTAGTTTTAAATGCAATCTCGATTTTTGTAATATAATTTGATCTCACTGAGTTATTTACGAAAAACCGAAAAAAAGCAATTTTTTTCAAACACGATTTTCTCAAAAACTACATATTTTTTTTTTAATTTTTATATGATTTTATACATGAAAAATATTAACTTTTAGGGTAGGTGAGAATATGCGATTTTGACTTATTTTTTTTTAACAGATTTTTAAACGTTTTTATTATATTTTCGATTTTAAAACATTGATACCATGGCGCATCGTACTATTTTTCCCACTTTACGTGTTCTTACAACTATTAATATCCTTTTATTTATTAATATATCAAAAATATCAACAATAATCTTTAAAATAAATCCCGGATCAAATATTTTGATCAATTAGAACCAAAGTTATGACGATTTCAAGTTTAAAAAAAAATGCTGAAACTTTAAATAAATATGATATTTACATTGAGGAAACGCAATTTTCGTTAAAGATTAAAATCTGAAGATATAAATTTTTTAATTTAAAAAAAAAGTTATTTTGATGAAAGAATACATAACCATTTATCCTCTTTTTATGGTACATTATTATAATAAAAATTTTTTTTGTTTAAGAATATAATTTTTTTATCAGTTTGAATTTCGCGCCTAGAATTTGAATTTATTTTGTAGGGAGTTGACGCATGTCACTACTAGATGGCGATGATTCGTTCTTTGCATTCTCATTAACGACTTGACGCGTTTAAAAATATAAGAAAAGGAAATTAAAAAATAAAGTGGTTTAAGAAAAATTATTTTTTTTGATCTGTCATTGAACAGAATATCAATAATGGCATCACTGATTGTTAAAATGAATCCAAATACTTCTTTCTCTAGAGGAGATAAAGTATGCCCTTCGTGTTACAAAACATTATTAGATGAAGTGAAAAATGCGCCTATTTCATCGACTTCATGCAGTCAACAATCTTCGGAAGATTTTATTCATAGTGAGGCTGTGGTAGAACAGCTCAACGAGACTTCAAATAATTTAAAATTAAACATTTCACCAATTGAAATGCCTCAAAGTATCAATATCAAGATGCGAGAATCTTATGCTCTTCGAAAAAGAAAACAAATGAACGATGCATTTAATTCACAAATAGCAAGTAAAATGATGAAAGTTTACGATATAACGGATTTGCATTGAATGAAAATAATGAATGTAAAACAAATGATAAATGGTTTGAGAATATTAAAATTGCATTATATAATTGTTCAAATTTTCTTGAGAAAGTGCGATTGTTGAGTATTATACCAAGTGATATTTCCAAAGATTATTTATTATCAGTTTCACCAAATGTAACTATTTGTATGATTGATCAAGCACGATCATTGGTAAATAATAAAAAAATTTACACGCAGTGTGAGAACTATTGTGGCCATTCTTTGGATAGTGAAATTGTAATGAAAGTAAAGGATTATTATCTGAACGATGATTTTAATTGTTCTCGTCAAAGTGCAAATAAAAGCGACACAGTATCTATCAAAGAAAATGGTATAAAAACTAAAAAAGTCGAACGCTTTCTTACGCGAAGTATAAAAGAAATATATCAATTATTTAAAGACAAAAATCTTAAAATGAAAACAAAAATTGGTAAATCAACATTCTACGCTTTAAGACCGAAGTGGGTTATACCACATCCACCCACCGGTTCGTGTCTTTGCGTTTACTGCAAGAATCTTAAACTTATGTTAGATGCTTTGAATAATTATAAAAAAGAGAATAAACAAGACATTGCAGATTTGGAATTGAAAATGTGTTCTTCACTTTTTTATTCAAAAGATGATATGAAATGTGTACTAAGAGAATGTAAAGAATGTTCCAATGGAGATTCTATTGATTTACAAGTAATTTCTTTGACAGAAGAAGATTTATATGAAGAAATAATTTATGGTGTTTGGGAAAAATCAAATTTACTGAATAAAACTAGCACAATTAAAAATTTCTTAATAGAGTTAAGAGAGCGTGCTCTCACTGTAAGAGCTCATAAATTGGTCAAAGAAATTCAACGTATAGCAATTAAAGAGGTTAAACTTTTGGCGAAAAATAATGACTTCCAATTAGTTATTCATGTCGATTTTGCAGAAAATTGGACAGTTCTGCTTCAAAATGAAATTCAAAGCTATCATTGGAGTACAAACCAAATATCAATATTTACGTCAGTATGCTATTTTGGAAATGATAAAACAGTCAGTTATGTCACCTCCTCTGACGATATTAAACATGATTCGTCTCATGCCCTAATGGCTATAAATTTAATCATCGATAACTTAAAACAAAAACATATTGCGCAAGATCTTGATGAAATCATAACCATTTCCGATGGAGCTGCCAGTCATTTTAAAAATAGATTTCAATTCTATGAGCTTCAAAACTCAAAAGTAAACAGAAAATGGCTTTTTTCTGCAACAGGTCATGGTAAAGGCGCTTGTGACGGTATTGGTGGTTTAGTTAAACATTATGCTATCACGCATAATCTGTCCAAGAAGAGTGCAGATTTTATTAGAAACGCTGAAAATTTCGCCACTCACGTATTAAAATATACTCCGTCGATTAACATTCTTGTTATCCGCAAGGATGAGTTAGAAGTTTTTCGACTGACAAAAAAAATGGAATGGTTAGGAAATGCAAAAGAAATTAAAGGTATTCAAAAGATTCACTGTTGGAAAAGTGAACAAAACCAAATTTACACTGCCAAAACTTCGAGACATGAGTGGCAAGAAGTAAATTGAAAGGTTTTATTTAAATTCGGATTTTTTTATTCACATTAGTTCTCAATTCATTAGTGTTCTTTCTTAATTGTATCGCATATTATTCATTCATTGAAAATGACGAAATAATATATTTTAGTATTTAAAAAATTCACCTTTTCAAAATTCAAAATTCAAATTCAAATTCAAAATTCAAATTCAAAATTCAAAATTCAAAGTGAATATATTTATTTAAAGTTTCAGCATTTTTTTTAAAGAGGATATCATAGTTATCCCCTCTTAAGAGTCAGCTGTATACCGACACAGTTACCTGTTTTACCGAATCTATTTAAAATTTATTTTTTATAAAAACTAATAGCTCCAGGCAGAAATAAAGAGATGGTTTCGATTCGTGTAATAGAAAGCAATATTTTCTCTGATAAGAATAATTTAATTCCACCGCTTTATTTTCAAGAAAAGTTGGAATAACTTAAAAATCCCATTATTTTACACTAATTTCTAATTTTTTAAGTTATTCCAACTTTTCTTAAAAACGAAGCAATAAAATTAATTCATACTAATCAAAGAAAATATTACATTTTATTAAACACATCGAAACCATCTCTTTATTTTTGCCTCTTGTTGCTAATTTTAGGAAAAAAGTCAATTTTCTAATTAGAAAAGGACAGAGATACAGCGGACTCTTAATAATATTTTTATTCAAAGTTCATGACTAAACGGTGCGTCAAATCATATTCTTTCACTAAAGAAAGAAAATTTATAAGATTAATCCTGAGTGCGGACAACTCAAGAAATTTATTAAAATATTACGCATAAAAAGTTATGAACAAAATTTCAATGTATAGTATTTTAAGGTTAGGTTTATCGAGCTTTATATCTAATTTTCATTCAAAGTTCATGAAAAAATAACAAGTTTAAGTGATTTTTTCTTTTAACAAAAATGATTGTATTAATGTAACTTTAGCGCGGACAAGTCATTATATTTGTCTAAATAGTCAATTTAAAGAGATATCAATCAGGTAAAAAAAGCAAAAATCAATTCTGACAACTCCGACATCCCGTTAACTTGAAATCGTCATAACTTTGGTTCTAATAGATCAAAATATTCGATCCGGGGTTTATTTTAAAGATTATTGTTGATATTTTTGATACATTAATAAATAAAAGCATAAAAATAGTTGTAAGAACACGTAAAGTGGGAAAAATAGTACGATCCGCCATGGTATCAATGTTTTAAAATCGAAAATATAAAAAAAAACGTTTAAAAATCTGTTAGAAAAAAATAAGGCAAAATCGCATATTCTCACCTACCCTAAAAGTTAATATTTTTTATGTATAAAATTAAAAAAAAAAAATATAGTTTTTGAAAAAAAAGTTTAAAAAAAATTGCTTTTTTTCGGTTTTTCGTAAATAACTCAGTGAGATCAAATTACATTACAAAAATCGAGATTGCATTTAAAACTAGACAGAATTCCGCACACTTTCGTTAAAAGAACTACCAAAAAGGTTAAAAATTGACGGAGCTATAGTCTTCTTCTTCTTCTTCTTCTTAATTATTATTTTGGCCTCTTGGCTTGCTTCATATGAGCGTTACGTCTTAGGCCATCACCAAGTGATTATTATATTTTTTGTTTTTGTTGCCCAGTGGGACTTTTTATTATAATTCGAGTTTTGCCCAGAGGGACTTTTATATATATATATATGTTTTTGTGTTCTTCGGGTTTATTCCCTCGGAAAACTTCGAAAACTATTTTTTCTAATTTTTCCTAGGGAATCAAACCCCGATCCACTGGGACGCAAGGTCAGTTGATTTTTACAACTGCACTTTTTCATCCCTTAGCGACGGAGCTCGTAAGTGTGTACTGCGTACAAAGCACATATAACAGAGGTGCTCGTTTGAAAAACAGCCGAGAGCGAGATTCGATCCCGGTTCCCCAAGCATACGAATTCAACGCTCCTACCGACTGTGCCACAGACCGGCTCGGAGCTATAGTCATTTAAAAGTAGAGGTTCATTTTCAATTTTTGAATTTTCGTTTTTACATCCAACACTAAAATTGAAGTAGTAAAAAAAAAAAAAAAATTTTGAGCGTTTTACGAGGTAAATTTTATCTTCATATACATAATAGAAGGTATTTTTATTACTCAGAAGAAAAAAAAAATTCGATCAGTGACGGCCTGCATGAATTTGAATGGAATCAGCCAGTTATCGAAAAACGTTGGATATGCGCGATCAAATTTTAATTAACATTTTTGGTATGACCATGGATGTAGAAACAACGAAACTATGAAGTAAAATCTCTTAAACGGTAACTATAACGTTGCGTATCGCACCATGTTATGTGTACATATTCGGCTAGTCAAACTGTGCATATAATTTCCCGACAATTCAGTTTTTCAAGGTTTTCTTAAAAACGAAGCGATGAAAATAATTTTTCCTCATAAAAGAGAATCTTGCTTTTTATTATACGAGATGGGGCTTTCTTCTTATTTTTTGCTACAATTATTAATTTTTGTGAAAAAATCAATTCTTTGATTAAAAAAGGACAGATATACTCGACCTCCTCTCAATAGTGGCTCGAATATATACTAAACCGAATTCATGTTTACAATCGGTTGAAGAAACTTTGGATGTATTAATTAGTTTTTACAATTCCTCTTTCATCAAGTTTATGTTAGAAATATGTCAAGGAAATGAAAATAATATTAGAACTAAAATCATTAATAACGCGTTTGAAACTTTCAAGTCATCTTATTTTGCAGAAAAGTTTTTTATAAAAAATGAATGTTTAATAATGCCAAAATCGATAACTATAAATATTGAACATGGTTTTAGAACGTTAAATGGTAAATGTTTTGTTTGCCCACAATAGTTCGTGATTCATTATATTTTATTCCTGCTAGAGAAGTACTAAAAAAATTTTTGGAAATGCCTAACGTTTTACAAATAATTTTTAATAATATTACAATTTGCGAGAATAGTGAAGTTTATAATTCAATTTTCAAAAGGAACATATTCAAAACATAAAATTCGTTATAGCCAACAAAAATTTAAACCACTTGTATTATATAACGACGATTTTGAAATTAATAATCCTTTAGGTTCAAGAAAAGTAAAGAATAAAATTGGAGCTGTATATTACTCTCTTTTAGGATTGCCGTCTGAATTTGTAAGTCAACTAGAAAATATTTTTCTCTTTCAATTGCACAAATTCGTGCACCATAGAGACTTGGGCAATGAAACAATTTTTTCGAATGTTATTAAAGAATTAACATATTTATTAGATTCTGGTGTACAAGTTCAATTTAATAACGAGATAGTTACTATATATTTTCCATTATACACTATATTAGGAGATAATTTAGCGTTAAATACAATCTTAGGATTTCACAAAAGCAGTAACAGCAATTATCCATATCGCTATTGTAAAGCACCAAAAAATGTTATTCATAATTTAATAGCAGAGAATGAAATTTATCTTCGAGATCCACAAAATCACGATGATGATAGTGTTAAAAAAATTAATGGTTTATCAGAAAAATGTTTATTTCATAAATTACCATTTTATAATGTTATTGAACATGGAGTTTTTGACATCATGCATGATTTCAACGAGGGAGTATGTCGATATGATATTGGTTTTATTTTAAATTCTTTGATATTTACAGAAAAAAGACTCTCATTAAATTTTATTAAGTGTAGAATTTCTGCATTTAATTGTACTGATGATAGCAACACTATACCTACATTATCAGAAAAAGATATAAAACAAAATTTTTTAATACTATCATCATCTGAAATGGGTTTTTTGATTGAAAATTTAGGACTATTGGTAGGTGATTGCATTCCAGTAAATAAAAAAGTATGGCAGCTGTATCTATTATTGCGTGATATCATGTATATTGTGTATAGCGAATCATTTACTGATGAAGATTATCAAGGTTTAGAACAATTAATAACTAAACATCACAAACTTTATATAAAACTAACTGGTAAAAATTTAACAATTAAATTCAATAATTTTTCCACTTAATTCGATTTATTAAGCAAATGGGACCTCCTCGATTTTATAGCAGTATCAAATACGAAGGAAAACATAAAATATTTAAAGAATATGTTAAAGTATGTAAAAGTCGTGTCGATTCGCCATTTTCTTTAGCAAAAAAACATCAGTTGATACTGTCGTACAGATTATTTTAAATGAAGGTTTTAGTAGTCGTTTAATTTTGAGGAAAGTAATTAATGATGTAACTAGAAACAAAGATTATCATAAATTCTTAGCAATTTTAGAGAGCCATTTACTAACGGAATATAAATGTGTTTCTTCAATTTGTATAAAAGGCACATATTATAAAGAAAACTATGTTATTAGTATAAATAGTAAAACTAAAAATTTTGGAAAAATTAGGTTCATACTAGTTCATGAAAATAATGTTTATTTCTTATATTTTAAGTTGATTACACGAAAATACGAGACCCATCTTGGTGCTTACTTTTTAGAATGCACAGATGATGTAGCAATAATAAACCAAAAAGATCTTGATTCATACTTACCTTCACTGATAAATCAATTGAGCGATGGTAGAAATTACACTGTAACCAGGATGTACTATTAAAATGTTCTTTAAACTAAATTTAATTTTAACTATCAATTTAAAGTAACCTCTAATTCGTTTGCACCCATAAGCTTGCTTAGACTCATGTTGAAACTTTTGTGTAAAGTGATTAAATAAAATGAGATTATCATTGAAAAAGAATCTTAGAAACTGATTTAATTTTCTTCAACCTTCCCATATATTTTTATCTTATATAATAAATGTTGATAAATAAACTGAAAAGTTTAAATTTTATTTTTGATTTTATTCGAAATAAACTTATCACAAGAAGTTGTATAAATATAAGATGTAAAAAATCTTTACATCTTATGTCAATTCATTAATCTAATTTTGAGAACCTATCTATCATTAATTATCTTGAAAGATATTTCATTTGATTTTATAATTTTATTTTTTCTAAATCAGATTTTAATTAACGGAGCTAAATGTAAACATTTAATGAAACTAGTTCGCCAAAGCAGCGCTTCGAACTGCTGTAAATCGCAACTCGGGTATCTCAGACCTTAGATTTGCTCTGTTTTAAAATAGCCTCGCACCTTGCATCGTTTTGCGTCACAAGGCATACGAAAAGCGGAGCTTTCTGCATGTTAAGCTCGACTGACAACGCTCGCGCTCGCTCTTGTCTCTATTTTATTTGATATTTTATATTGAAAATATAGATGTTTATAATGAAGTTTATATATTACAAAAATTTTATAATAGTGTAATATACCTTTTTTTTAGAAAACTTTTTTTTTATTATAAAATTATTTATTATTATACGAAGGCCAAAAAATAAATTTTTAAATATTTATTCAAACAAAAATTTATAGAACAAAATTTTTTAACAAAAAAGTTGTATTTTAAAAGGTTAAACAAGTTTTGTAAAAAAATTTTTTTGTTCTAATTTTAAGTTTAATATTTATTTTTAATTGTAAAACACTTATCTAAAAAAACTCATAATAGAGAACAAATTATAAAATAAAAAAGGTTTATGAGTTTTGTTCAAAAGATTTATTGTATAATAGGTTCTTCTATGTTATTGGAAATTTATTTTTGCGTTTTAGGTCGATTTGCAACTGTCTACTTATAGTGATATATATAAAATCCACATTTGATTATTGTGATCTATAAAGAATTCAACTAGCTTCCAACTTTACAAAACGATTTTTTCAACTGAGGAAATTAGCTTAATTTTGGATCTGATATTTACTTTGAAGGTCAACATTTATAAAATAAAATTATTTACAAAAACCGGAAAAACGATTATTAAAATAATTTTTTTATAAAATATTATTAGAATATTATAACTTTAAAAAAATAAATTTTAATTTATTATGTTAAAGACCTGAAAGAGACTTATAAGAAAATCATTTACCTGTATAACTTTGCAAAGAATCAGATGAAACATTAGAAACTTTTAAATACTTAAATCAAAATATTTTTCTAATATTAGAAAACAGTTTTAGGAACATGTTATTTAATTTTACTTTAAAGTAATCGAATTGAAATACCCACATTTTTTATTGGTTACTGTTGTATTATAAAAATAAACTTAACAAATCCTAGAGCAATTTAAAATTAAGTTTTGATGAAGACTATAAATAAATATAAATAAATGATAGTAAAAAATTTGTTTAACTTGAATGAAAATCACAAATAAATAAAAAATATGATAAATACCCTGGTAGAAAATGAAACGCTTTTTCTACCATTTTATGGCCATTTCTTTAAAGTGAAGAGCAGAAAATGGGAATGTTTTATGGCCATTATTTGAACTAATATGAAACGTTTTTTTCAACCTTCATAGTGCTAAAAAATGCTAATAAAATGTTGAGTCTGATCCACTATTATTTGAATATAGATAGTTAACAGTAGAGTCTATCAAATTGTGCTCTAATTGATTACTATTAAGAATCATTTAAGGTTTTTTCTTGAAAGTTATCATTAATCATTAATAGAATCACTTTTGTTAATATATTCGCGCGTATATTTTGAGTTGTGATCGGATTGTTAGAGGTTATTTTTAAACGATTAATAAAATTTTCCATTTATTATTTTAAAAAACGATAATTTTATACTCGTTTCGTACTGCGTTTCATATTTTTATTTTACTAAAATTTAATATTATTTTTATTTTTATAAATTCCAATTAAAATAAACATTGACGAAGGAATGTGAATAAATACTAATCTATATTTTCTCGCCACGTGGCAAAAGTGAGGTTATGATTTTACCTATGATCTGAAAAATTAAGGACTCATTACTAAAAAGTTATATAACTAGTCAAAAAAAGTTGTCCACAGTTTACCTAATTTTTAGATAGCTGTTACTGATTTTTTCTCTCCGTTTACTTAAAATGCGTATTTTTTTGGCTAAATACAAAAATTTTGAACAACATTTTTATATTAGCATTTTTTGCCTATAAGATGCTAACCAATATACCAAAAAATTTGAGCTCTGCAGATTCAGCAAAAAATTGCCATTTATTCGCCAATATTGACATGACAAAATATTACTATTAAAAATGGTCATAAATTGTTGTTTACACCATTTTTAATGTTCAAATTTCTACCAGGGTAGGTAGAACAATTAAAATTGTCTTGAAAAAAAAGTTTTCCCGAAAAAATGTTACTGTCAACTCTTACCAATCGCTACAAGTATTTCGAATATTAGATCACATGAAACAAATATTAAAAAAATATCAAAAATGCTTAATTGAAAATTATATTAATCTGAAAATGATTTTCTTATCATAATTAGATTTTTATGAAGAAATTACTATTTTTATAAAATCATATTTTTTCATTAAAAATAGTATAATCGAGGATTTATAATATACTTGAATAAACACCATCATTTAAATACTTCAAAATGTTGGGATTCGAGGCATTTTTTCATTAATTATTAAATTGTAGTTAGAAAACAAAAGAATAAAACTTCAGAATATCAGATAATGTATATTGTTTTAACAGCATTTTCGTACTTTCTGCAGTTTTTATGATTAATTCCTATTAATTGTTATTTTCGATTTGTTTATGTTTATAATATTTTATAGACCACAATTTTATTTATTTACATTATTGAGTATTTCAATGTGAAAGAACTTTACAGTATAAAGTCTGAATTGATTTATTTTTGTGAGGTCGTCACTGGCTCATTCGCTAGAGCGATAAATTGGTGATCTCGAGGTTTCGAGTTCAAGTCCCGCTCTCGGCCGATTGATACAAGCGCTACTGTACTTTACATGTGCTTTGTTCACAAACACACTGACAACCTCTTCGCTAATTAGCATCACAATGATAGCGTAAATACCGCGACGTTAAATAAAATAAAAAAAATAATTTATTTTTGTAAAATTTAGTGTTGTATATAAAATATATATATACATACAAAATATGTAATTTCTAATGCTGAATTTGAGGTAACATATTGAAGAAAATATTAAAATGATATTTAATAATATATTAGAAAATAGTATCATATTAAAATCAGATAACTTTTTTAAAAATAATATTTTTTTATTACATTTAGAATAAAGTAACGAATGAATTTAGAATAAGCATAAATTTTATAATATTGCATAAAAAATTAAATGTTTAATAAAATGTTATTTCAGAAACTTATTTTTGTTTTCATTTTAAGTACCATCATGTCATTATAGCATCATATTTGAACTTACCATAGATAGTTAGGAAAATTGCAAAAAATTTTGTAGCAAAATAATAAAAAATAATTTTAGTAAATAAAAAGAAAAATCAATTTTTTTATACAAAAAATATGCGCTGCAAGAAAGGTAAACGATTAATCAGTTTTACTACCGTCTCTACTAGTTAGCTGTAGCGCAAAGACAGCCCTGGTAGAAAGTTGAGCATATTTTCAGTATATCATCCCGTATTTTATGGGCAGTCGCGATCATATGCTTTTAGATATCGCGATAAACCTTCATTACTCTTAACGAATTATCGCGATGGTATCGGGAGGATATGGTTAATGTTGAATTATACTATATTTATAAACAGCATATTACAAAGTGCGAGTGAGCACGCATGTGGGAACACAGTTAATGAGAAAGAGAAAGACTGTTCACTCCTTGTTTCCTTTTCAGTTCCTAAACGGACAGTCATACACTGTAAAAAAAATAGTGGGGAATCACGTCGTTGGTCGACGATTTCAATGCGACCATGCACCGTCGAGGTTATTTAACTTCGTTCAACGGCGACATTTTAACGTGCTTTGCGTGATTTTACGTAAACTGAACATATGATTTTTAGGTTCAATCAGTTAGATGTCGCGCTTTAACGATGTTAAATAACATCGACGCTGCATGGTCGCATTGAAATCGTCGACCAACGAAGTAATTTCTTGATATTTTTTTTTACAGTGTATTCTCTCACACTAAGTTTCCATATGCACTCGCTCACTCGCACTTCGCACTCACTGATTTTACATCGATATTTTATTCATAATCATACTGTGTATGTTCGCAAATAAATTTAAGTTATATAATAAAGAACAGAAAATTTTAACGCTATTACAATAACAATATATGTATCTTTAATAATTTTAAAGCTAAGTTAAGTCAATCTAACCTGCACATACAGTGATAAAGATAGATGCTTATAGAAGACGAAGCGTCGAGTGATGCGCGCGCAGCTAACATTCAGTATTCGCAACTATAGGACCCATTGTACGATTGTACAAACAAGCGCCATCGCGGGCAGCATGTATATATACAGATTCGCTTTCTATAAACGATTTTAATTGAAAATTATTTACAACTCATATGAATTATAATAATGAATATTATAATATTTATAATTTATTTCAAGTCAGAAGAAAAATATTTTAATTATTTTAGTGATTATGTTTTATATCAACTCTGTAGTCTTTAATATATTATCGTGTATTTATCGGTCACTGATCGCGACTGCGTAGCGACGACATATAGCCAACAGTTAGTTATCCGAGCATATCTTATCCTTAATTTTCTACCAGGGAGTATTGAAGTTTGGCCTCTTTTCGGGGTAATGTTTAAATTTAATATTAATTATACAATAAATAATTATTGATGACAATTTTTATTTTTTTTTATAATAACCTGTAGAATATGCTAACAAAATATTTTGTTAGAAAAAATTATAATAAATTTTATGATTTTAAATCATTTTTAATACAAATAAGATATTACATTGATACAACCAAATATTTTACTTCTCTTAAATTACCTTAATATTTAACCAAAAATTTTATTATATCAGAACCCAACAAGCAAACGGTGTCAAAGAGAGAATTAAAATAGTATATTACACACCAAGGGAGGTAAAGTACTGGCGAGTCCATAGCAAATATAATTGCCACCTCGAGCCGAAGGCGAGGGTGGCAAATATGTGCTATGGGCTCGCCATTTTACCTCCCGTGGTGTGTATACTATTTTCCGCCATACCCGGGCCGAAAATACAACTTTTGTTTTTCGGTGCCGGGACGAAAGTTGTGCTTTCGGGCAGGGTATGGTGAAAAAGAATTCTTTATGTATACTTTCGTAAACGAAAGTATCAATAAAGAGTTCTTAATGATTGCTTTGTTTATTCGCGAATGTCCGACCACTTTAGTTTTTAAAGTATTCATAAAGTATTCTTAAACAATTCTTTTGATTGAATCACATTCTCAAAATACTTTTTTTAATCATCAAATTATAATCCTTCTATTTTACATGATTATGAAAAACAAAAAATGTTATGATTGATTAAAAATAAGCTATTAAATTAAAAAAAAAAAAAAAATTATTTGTTCGAGATTCGAACCACGGTTCTTGAGGATGTCAAACAAAATAAAAAAAACTGTTGCCCATGACTTAGCCTACTTGGCTACCAACTCATCTGTTAATAAATTCTTGAAACTTGTACATGTTCATTGGTATAAGCATAAGAAATGTTAGTAAATTTGTTAATTAATTATTCATGGTTAATAATATTAGCCAAACTACATTTTTATTTGAATAATTTAAATAAAAATTTATTTAAAATTCAAGAGATACCTTAATTTAATAAAAGAAATTTTTTGTGAAGTCATGGTTAATTTAATTTAAATTGAAGAATGTTTAGATATTTGTTTAAATTCTCAAAATGAGAATTTATTTAAAACACACTTAAAATATTTATATATTTTGTTTCATAAAATGTTAACAATTTTTTCGTTTAAAATAGATAAAAAATATTTAAATTATTAAATGATTAATTAAATTGAATTTTTCCAATTTATAAAATTATCAGGAATTTCAAGTTTTCAATTTTGAATTTCATGAAAATCAAAATAAAAAATGATTTTAAAACAATCTGAAAAGCGATAAAATATCCATTACATCTTTCGATTTTTGAAAGTGACTAAGTTACTAGAAAATCAGTGTTTCAAAAGTAAACTTTTTGACTACTTTATGAATATTTTGGATTATGATTACTTTTTCAAAAAAGAATTCTTTATGAATACTTTCTTAACCCTTTTAAAATATTTATAAAGATACGTTGAAGAGTTATTTTTTATTTAAATTTTGTGAAAGAATACTTTGTGAATATTTTATGAATACTTTATTAATATATTTTATTAATTTCAGAGCGGACATTCGTGAATTCTTAAAGAATTCTTTTTTCCAGATGTGTGCTTATTGGGAAGAATATTTAGTAAAATTAATAAAAACATTTTGTTATGTAAATTCATTTTTAAGAAGGAGCCGAACTATCTGTCTTTGTCTAATAGCGTTTTTCATCATTTATGTAAACACTATACGGTATAACAAGAAAAAAATAGCAGCCCCCGCTAGATATTAGTATAATAAGTAAATTTTGTAATAACAAACAAATTTTTTTACTGCGTAGTTTTTGAATAATTAAAGACCTACTAAAAAAAGATAGGTTATATTTTAGATGGCTAGTAGGTCTCTAATTAGTCAAAAACTATGCGGTAAAAAATTTGATTGTTATTACAAAATTTACTAATTATACTAATATCTAGCGGGGGCTGCTATTTTTTTCTTGTTATAAAGGATAGTGTTTATATAAATAATAAAAAACGCTATTAGACAGAGACAGATAGTTCGGCCTCTTCTTAATATAAATAATAAATAATAAAATACTTTATTGATAGTATTAAATATTTTATCATGTTAATATTTTTTTCATGAAACTATTTTTTTATTTTAATCAATTTTTGGTACAGTTTAGATATTTTATGCATTCAATTGAATATTAAATCACTTCTCTTAAATTATTTTGAAATTTAACAAAATATGTAATCGTCTTAACGAAATATTTATTAAAGCTAATTTAACTATATTTTCGGTCTATATCATATGTGTTAATTTATTATGTGATGTACCCTTTATAGATTTAAGGCATGATTGTATTTATTGGCGTGTATGTAGGATGTGTGTGCATAGAGTGAATGATTATATTTTTATCAGATTGACTTGTATATTACTGTACATTCAACTTTGCTGTGATTTTAACTTACTGTATACTGCTGATATTTCGACTGCGCTCTTTACACGCTTGATTTTATGTAATTATTTTGACTGATAGATATTGAGACTGATTTTTAACTATATTATTTATACTTTTTGCGTGTATTTATTCGTGTTATCTGTGATATCACTTTTATTTAATTTATTGACTTACTATTACAGTATTACTATCTCTATTATGTTTTATGACTGTGATATCATACTGTACTATTTTGATTTTATATGTGCAAGGCTATTTAAAGTATTTTTATGTATCTTTTCAACTTTATTTGTAATTTTCACGCTTTTTTGTAATTATAATACAAAATAAACAATATCTAATCTAATCTAAACTATTTTATTATTTCAATTAATATTTGAGGGATATAAGAAAACGTTTCGTTGAGTCGAGAAAATATATTTGTTAAATAAAATCACTTTGACGTAAAATAAAATTTTTAATTATTTTAATGAAATATGTATTAACGCTATAACATATTTATTCTATTATTTCTATCAAGTTTGATTCAAACAAGAATATATTTCATTGATTCAATAAAATATTATGTCACTTTCGCTAATTACTTTTATAATCAATAATATATTTGATTATCTTGATAAAATATTTATTAACGCTAACATATTTATTCTATTATTTCTATCAAGTTTGATTCAAACAAGAATATATTTCATTGATTCAATAAAATATTATGTCACTTTCGTTAATTACTTTTATAATCAATGATATATTTGATTATCTTAATAAAATATTTATTAACGCTAACATATTTATTCTATTATTTCTATCAAGTTTTGATTGAAACAAGAATAAATTTCATCGATTCAATTAAATATTATGCCACTTCCGATAATTACTTTTATAATCAATAATATATTTGATTATCTTAATAAAATATTTATTAACGCCAACATATTTATTCTATTATTTCTATCAAGTTTTGATTAAAACAAGAATATATTACATTGATTCAATTGAATATTATATCACTTCTATTAAATTAATTTACTGTTCAATAATATATTTCATTAGCTTAATGAAATATTTAGTGATGCCAAGATAACTATTCTATTAATTCAATAAAATTTTAATAGTAACAACAAGATGTTTCATTGTTTCAATCAAATATTGTATGGCTTCTCTTAAATTATGTCACTAATCAACAAAATACTTAATTATTTTAATTCAATATTTAGTTGCTTTGATAAATGCGTTTTTTCTCTTAATGATTGATTCGATGAAATACCTCATTGTCCTGCAATTAAATAATTTCATTGCGATATTATAATTAATTGGGTGCGTTAAGTTAATTAAAATGTTAATTGATTTAAATAACTGATTTATTTAGTTTTATTAAATTACTTCATTACTTTTATTATTGAATCCAATTGTTTCTATGAAATCAGTAATCAATTTAATTATTTATCATTTTTAACAATATTTTGTTATTTGAATTAATTTCTTTATCAGATCTATTAAATATATTTTTAAATCAAATAAATTTTTTTTTAAATATATCATTTCACTGAATCAATGATTTCTTTTTCTCAGTGTATTGTTAAAATAGGTTTTAAATCTAGTATATCTAATTTATGTACTAAGGTACTTAAGGAGGTACCTTCGCTTTAGTATTACAGAACAGATTTGGTCGAAATTATGCAAAATTGTTTGTTTTTATGTCTAAAATGCACATATAAAATTTCATGAAGATTCGTTATCTCGTTAATGAGAAATTAGAATAATTATATAACATTGGTTCTTATGGGGAAACATTAATGTTGTAGTTGATCTTAAAATTTACAAAACAGAATAAAATGAAATTTTTTGAGAATAAACATAATATTACTGGCAACTTATAAAATAATTTTCAGAAACTTTCATTACTTTTACGCGGAAATATAAATGAATAAATTATTCATTTACGTACGAATCTAGTTACTTTTATCGTACATACCGGATAACGGCAAAAACTCATCATAACCCGCATGGAAAAATTGTTTGGATATAATTGTAAATAACTGTTAATAACTGTGAATAAATGTAAATAAATGTAAATAACTGTAAATAACTGTAAAAAAGTGTTAAAAAATGTGGGAATGGAGACATAGATAACAGTTATTTACAATTATTTACTGTTATTTACACTTATTTACAGTTATTAACTGTTATTTACACTTATTAACTGATATTTACACTTATTTACAGTTATTTATATTTATTTACAGTTATTTACATTTATTCACTTTTTTCACAATTATTTACAGTTATTTATGATTATTTATAGTTTTTTACAATTATTTTCAGTTATTTACATTTTCGAAAATATTCACGAATTTATTCAATAATTTTATATATAGGCAAAAATTTTTTTAAACATGAATAACTGTAAATAATTGTATAAAACTATGGAAAATTGTAAATAATTGTAAATAATTGTAAATAACTGTAAAATACTGTAAATAACTGTAAATAACTATAAATGTTGAAAATATACACACTCATACTAGGTGTCGCCACCTATTGAGAATATTTAGTAGACAGTTAAAGAGAATCAAGTTGCGTCTCGTCGTCGTTCAGTTCAGTTCAAGTCCGTCTATTAAAGCCAGAACTTGTATTTCATTATTATAGGGAGATCATTTAAATTAATTCATTTTGTATAGATCAAATAAAGACTTTTTATTTAATATAAATTGTGCTCTGCATTTATTAATTATTTAACAGGTTATGAGCCCAGAGTGCTTTTAACTGCGCGTTTTATTTAATAAAATTAAGAAAGGGATTTGTGTAGTTTAAAGCGTGCGTCAGTCTGTTTGGTGAATTGTTTTATTGTTCTTTATCTCCTGGTGGAAGCGTCAGAGATGGCGAGTCAAGGAACAAATAAAAAAAAAAGACAGAGCGAAGGACAGCAGAGGGAGAAAAAGGAGTTGACTCCGGGTAAGAATTTTACTTTATTCTCTCTTAATTCTATAAGACAGTAATGGCGTCGCATGCACGCTTATAGAAAGAAAGAAAAGGACAGAGAATAGATAGCGTCGTGCGCTAATCTATAGAGAGAGAGAGTGAGAGAGAAATAAAATAAGTCGCCATGTTGGGTGGAATGACGCAATGTGTTTGAGTATGACAAATTCATGCGTGCACGAGAAGGATTATTTTTTTTATGCTTTGTATGTGCGTGTGTGTGTGTATCTGGAACGAGAGAAGGGACCATTCACGCACAAAATAAAATTAATGGACTGAATAAACGACAACACGAAGTGGAGAAGGTTTTTGTGTATGTGTATGTGTGTATATGTATATATATATATATATGTGTATGTGTGTGTATATATATATATATATATATATATGTATGTATAGTGGATGCACGCGCGAGGTCTGAACGGATTTATGACGGTATAGACAGAAATAAATAAAAACCGGTTAAAAACTAATATTTGCAAAAATGCCGCTTAGATTTGGTTAAATTTCGCTATAATTAAGGGTAAATGTAAAAACGGACGCGTTTTCATGTTGAAATGCTGAGTATGATTGCTTGAGGGAAGAGCGGCATTGGCCTGACTTCTGCAAACTGAAAGAGAATAATGCACACAAACATGGCGGCCATAGGCCCAAGTCGAGTTGATGAAAAGACATCGACGCCGTGTACAATAAAAAGACCGTGAAGACGTGCGCGCGCAATTAGAAAAAGATAAAAAGACGGTGACTGCTAAAAGGCGAGAATAAACTCGCAGGTATATACATATACATATGTACGTATAACATGGTTATAGCATAAAGAAAAGAGACAGTATATAAGTGTGATCGTATACGTATAGGAGCGTGCGCGTCGTCGCGATAAAAATGACAGATTAAGAAAGAGACAGAATTAGTGAAGCGAAACGAACTAAATCAAAGCGGACAAAAATAAAGTTTACGTAAATGTCTACAAAAGACCGATTAAAAAAAAAAGACAGAAAAGAACAACTTTAAGAAAAATATATTTAAGAATGTTTAATTAATTGAAATTATCATTATACAGAGGGATGAAGTTTATTGCAACTTCACAAAACATCCTCATGAGAATATGTATATGACAGTTGTTGAAGGCAGCATTGTATTAAAAATTATGACAGATTGAATACAAATTAGATAATGAATAATGACTATTTCAAATTAAAAATTTTATTTTATTAAGCTTGAACGTACGTATATAAAAATATTTTTTTAGTAAATATATCCATGGTTTTTAAAAATAATTTAAAAAATAATATTGATCGATCATAGTAACTGCTTTCACATACATAATAATACTTGTGTTCAGTATATTGTGTATGGGGATAATAGCACATATGTATAATTATAAATATAAAATATACATAAATAAGTGGAAAATTTGATTGATTTAACATTGCTTGTGTTCGGCATGTTAGATTGATTCTCTTAAATTGTCATAAATATGAATTACCTAATATTGCTTGTGTTCGGCATACTAGGTTGATTCACTTTATTTTAATAGATATATTGAGCTTGAAGGGCTTGTGTTCGGTCTATTAAGCTCATAATATATATATATATATATATATATATATATATATATATATATATATATAATTAACTCTAACGTAAATTATCTAGTTTTGCTTGTGTCCGGCAAAATTATATGAATTTTATTTATATTGGTTTACTATTCCTATATAGTTGACAAGTACGTTACGAGTGAAAAATTTGACCTGGTGATAAGGACAGTCACAGAGATGAAGACAGAGTGAAGACAGATTATATATGCCCTATTGTACGACAGGTAGCCACACTATGACTGATAAGAAAGAGAGAAAAGACAGAATTAACGACAACAATGAGACTGAGAAGACGGAGGGGCTGTATAACGAGACAGAACAGAAAGTAGAATAAAGTGACGGTTTTGAAGACGGCTCTGTGAAAACTGTAGTTAAAGTAACTGCAGGAGGTCAAATAGCGACAGTTAAGGAAAGACAAAAACAAATCAAAGGTTTGACAGCAAAATTGAATGATGTATTGGAAAAATATGTATACGACGGAAAAACAGATGAAAACAAGAACGAAGACGGAGCTAAAGACAGAGAAGAGACAGATAAGCATTACAATACGACTGAAACGGCAGAAATAAAGACGGAGACAGAAAACAGAATCAATGAAATGACTGAAGCAAAATTGGCAGACCTATCTGACAAATTGGACAAGGTAATGGATAAACTCAATACAGTTAAGGCAGAAATGGCAAAGAGCAAGAGAGGCGAAGAAAAGAAGAATAGAGCAGAAAGGAGATGACGATTTGATGGCTTCAATGGTGAAGGAGAGAAGCGCCATGTGGGTCTTTGACGGCCAGGCTCTGAACGCAATGAGGGAGAAATTTGAACAGGGAAAGGAGGATTACTACAGGTAACGAGTCAGAAAGAACAGATAAATCTAAAGACAGCAAAACGACATATAAGGTAAACAATGATTTTGAAAATTATACACTTAACGCAGAAGGTTCCGGGAACTCGACAGTCTTGGACGAATACTTAGGACTGGTAAATAAATTGAAAATATCGAGTTTAATACAAATAAAGGTTGATAAAAGACTTAATAAAGAAAATGACAGTATTTTAGACGTTTTTAAACAATTGACAGAAATTATTAAAACCGGATTAACTAGAAAAGACGGACCAGTAAAACGCTATTATAAATTAACGACTCAAATCACATTTGAAAACTTCGGATTATTTTATGTCTGAATTAAGTTCGCTGGACTTATTGTATGTTGTAGATAGTACTATTGTAGCAAATGAAAGTTCGTGACATTTTAATAAATAGAATAGATAAAGACTATCATGCTAGAGTTATGAAAATTAAAGATTTAGTTGAATTGTTGAACAGAATTAAAGAAATTAAAGCGAAATAATTAAATTGAAGCGAGGTAAATGTAACTTCATCTAGTATTAAAAAAAAAAAAAAAAATACAACATACAGTATAATCCAGCGAAAGAAAAGGCAGTTAATTTTATAGACAGATTTGAAGAAATAGTAAGTTATAATAACATGCCAAAAGTTAAATCGTTGCCTGAAGAAGACGAAAGAGATTTCTTTTATAATGCTATCATAAGCAGAGTACATCAAGTAGAAGGAATAAATTTTATGACAGAAATTGTTATGGTGAAAGGGTTATCTTATGATAAACTAAAGTTACTTATTATGCAGGTTGAAAGCCATTAAACGACAGCTATGATGATCAAATCAAGAGCGATACAGAAAGTGCGATGTTTTGAATGCGACAGTTATGGGTACTGTGCCAGCGACTGCCCACGACAGGGAAATAGCATAAAGAAGTGTTACTTTTGTCAGATATTTACCCGTGATCATGTGATCTCAATATGTCCAAAGCGTCAGGGACACTCGAGACAGAAAGACAGAAAAAGGTATGAATCAAAATATTATAATAATAAAAGTAAAGAAAGTACAAGTTAGACAGCATTCAAACGTAAGATAGCTAATCTAATTAATAATGTCAATCAAAAACGAGCAAAATCTGTCAATAAACGGAGACAAGAAAATTATGTAAAATATAACAGAGGAAAATATCAAAAAGGAGGCAGTTTTAAACCAATTAGAATCTAGAAACAAGAAGACTAATGAACCGAGTGCTGACAGTGGTGCGACAGAACGATTGACAAATTCAAAGTTGATTTTCAAGATATTTATTAAACAACTGGACGGAGTCCAATGCTCAAATAAAGACTGCAGCGCAAATCTTAAATCTAAGGAAGAAGGAAGCGTGCAAGCAAATACGACTGATGGAAAATTTATTATTTTAGACAGAGTAATCTACATGGAAAACTTGAATGAAAATTTTTCATCCTTACCAATATATAAGCAGCCATATTGGTTGATTGAATTTGAATAAGAAGCGACAGAAAATAATTTAAAACAAAGACAGGTTCTAGTATATGTAACGACAAATAAAATGAGTGAAGAACAGAATATTGAAGAAAATAATCAATTTAATGAAAAGGAAGAAAATCAGGCAGTCAAAGAAGAAAAATATTTAGATTGCAGACATAAATATTTATAAATCACATGAGATTGAAGTCAGTGAAGAATCTCAATGTGAGATTGAAAATACAAAAGCGACAGAGAAAATAAATACAAACAACTACGCTATGTTGTGGCATTTTCGAATGGGCCATGCATCAGTTGATTATTTAAGAAAATTACAATTAAAATTTTCTAATATCAAAACTTTAAAACAGGCTGTATTTGATGACACGTTGAAAGACTGTGAAGTGTGTATAATTGCAAAGTTTAACAAATTGCCATTTAAGACAGTCAAGCATAGAACAATTGAACCTTTGCAAATAATGAATTCAGACACAATGGGTTTTATGTAAACTATACGAAAGCAGAGATGTACGATTCATCGAAAAATTAGTCTACAAGGACAGATATGCAACAACTGATATACAAGACTGGAAATAAATTGATGAAAAGATAAAGATACATGGTTTGTGAATTTTGTATTAGAAGACAGAGAAAATGAAACACTCATACATAAACCGGAGGGAGAGAAAGTCTAAAGATCAGTTAGACGACCAAGAAACGAAAATAATAAGACTGATAAAAAAATAACAAGGATTGGAGGGAGAGAAAATAAAAAAAAAAATTAGTAGAACGACCGACAAAAGTTAAGAAAAATACTGAATATGAAGTGCAAAACTCGGAGGGAGAGAAAACAAAACGACAGATTTAATTACCAATGGAAACACAAACAAGTACAGAAAATAAGATAGATGAATAAACTCAGGTTTTATTAGCAGAAATAAATAATGACCTGAGTACAAACTTGGAAGCCATTAATGAAGCCAAAACTATTAATGAAGAATTAAAATCTATGTATAAAAATAATGTATGAAAATTAGTTGACAGATCAATTGTAATGAATGACAGAAAAAGATCAAATCTTATACATTCCAAATGGGTATTTAAAAGAAAGAAGACAGTAAAATAAGATATAAAGCCAGACTAGTAATTCGTAGTTTTAAAGACGGAAATGAGTATGATATGCAAGAAACATATGCACCGGTTTCACGATTACATTTAATCAGATCTATACTGGCAATGACAAACAAACTGGATTCAGAAATATGTCAGATGGACGTGAAGACAGCTTTTCTAAATGGATATTGAAACAGTGAGATATATATGGAAATAACTGAAGGGATGACTGCTTATGAAAGGATCAAACAAAACAAGATGTGTATATTGGAAAATGCTTTATACGATTTGAAAGTCAGTTTAAAATGTTGGAATGAAAGATTTAAAAAGACAGTAAAGAAATGTGGACTTGAATCATTCAACAATGAGCCTTGTCTATTTACTCAGCAAGAAAAAGACGGATTTCTTATCTTGATTTAGTATGCAGATGACATTCTGCTAGTTTGTAACAATGTAAAGATGATTGAAAAAAAAATGAAGACAAATGTAAAGGAAGTATTCAAAATGACAGAAACTGGCGAGACTAAAAGTTCTTTAGGCTCAAAAATAAAATAAGACAGAAAAAAAAGGATACTGAGCATTAAGGAAGAACAATAAATAAACAAAATGCTAAAGAAGTTTAGTTTGGATCAATCACCCACCTAACGAACACCTATGGTAATCAATAAAGTGGCCAATAGGAAGAGAAGACAGCGTGAAGAAAAAAAAAAAAAAAAAAAAGAAACCAATGCAAGCTGGCCAAAAATTGCGTATGAGGTAAATACTCTATGCAGACACCAAATCAACTTTACTGAAAAATGACTGGTAGAAGATTGAAAGAGTATTTGAATAATTAAGAAGAACAAAAGACTTTGAACTTAGATATAAAGGACAGAACGACTGTTTACAAGGATTTTCAGATGCAAGTTTTGACGACTGCAAAAATTCTCTTACGACCAGTAGCTATCTGATCAAGTTTTTCAAAGACACAACATCCTGAAGAACTCACAGACAGAAATATGTTTCTATAAACGAATGCGCTCAAAAATTGATATCCTTATATCAAATTTTTAAAAGATTGTTAAAACAAGAATTAGCACCAATTCTATTATTGTGTGATAACAAGGCAGCAGAAGCAAGCGTTAAGACTGGAGGTGAAAACAAATTAAGACATATGACCGAAATAAAAGAACATTATGTAAAGGAATGTGTAACTAGAGGTTTAATTAATGTCAGTTGAATTTCCTCTAAAAGTCAGATAACTGATGTATTCACAAAACCTTTGTCATTTGAATTACATGAACGACTGACCAAACAAATATTTAACGACTGATAACATTGACTGATTATATTTCTGATGTGTATTTTAGTTAAGTTATTAACAAACTTTTTCTCTATATTACAGGAACTAAATGAGTGATCAGAACAGAAACAATAAGAACGAGAGAGATGTTACAACTCTTTTAATTAAAATATGTATGAGTGTGGGAGGGAGTGTTGAAAATATACACACTCATACTAGGTGTCGCCACCTATTGAGAATATTTAGTAGACAGTTGAAGAGAATCAAGTTGCGTCTCGTCGTCGTTCAGTTCAGTTCAAGTCCGTCTGTTAAAGCCAGAACTTGTATTTCATTATTATAGGGAGATCATTTAAATTAATTCATTTTGTATAGATCAAATAAAGACTTTTTATTTAATATAAATTGTGCTCTGCATTTATTAATTATTTAACAATAAATAATTATAAATAATTATTAATAACATTAAATTATTCACTAATTCAAAAATTTTTGAAAATGTAAATAACTGTAAATAATTATGAATAATTGTAAATAATTATAAAAAACTGTGAATAATTGTCAATAATTGTAAATAATTGTAAATAACTGTAAATAACACTTAATAACAGTTAATAACTGTAAATAACTTTAAATAATAGTAATTAATAGTAAATAATAGTAAATAACTGTAAATAACTATTATTTATGTCTCAATTCCGACATTTTTAACAGTTATTTACAATAATTTACTATTATTTACAGTTTTTCACATAAATTATTTCCATATGGGAACCTCAAATTTTCAAATTTCGTAAAAAGAGCATGTAAATGATTTGGACAGTAAAGATGATGATCTTAGCTATTTAATTAATTTTAATTTTTTAATTTTAAATAAAAATTATTTCTTTTTTCTAATTCTATCAAGTATGTGAAAATCACCATACAAAACATATATTCTTGGGGAGGGGAGATATCTAGTAACTTTTAATCAAATAAGCATATTGAAAATTTGACTCGAGTGGTGGACGAAGGTACCTCCTTAAAAAAAGAGTGACGATATAATTTCAATAAGTACTATAGCTTGAATTTTAGGGACCAATGTTGTTACTATTATATTATGAAGTAAGAGCATAAATTTGCGATGCTTAGTGTCTTTTTTTGGTACTAAGACTGATATTTCACCTACTCGATTCAAGGGCAATATTTCGTAGAAAATGTGATTATTAATCTCTTTCCGTGCGGCTTTTTCTGTTACTAAAATTAAAAATTATTAAATATAGAATTATTTTCATAAAATATAACACTTTAAAATTGCTAATAGTTAATATTCTAATTCGTGATATTTAAGGAATAAAACTATACATGTTTACCTTCTATATTCCGTTTTAAAATAGTTACTTTTCAGTTTTAAATTAATTATTAGTAATTTAAAATTAATATATGTATATATATATACATATATTATATGATTAACCTTCTGACCCCACTATACTATTACTTAAGAAACATTTGTGTTTCGGCCCACATATACTATTACTTAAGAGCAGGCCAAATTCGCTGTCCTTGTCTAATTGAGATTTTCGTTATTTACTCAAGTATTAATCGGTGTATCTGCAAATTGAAGGTTAAGCGCAATAGATATTATTATTACAAATATGTGTGCACAAGAAAACAAAAATCTACCGATTTGTTTTTGAGAAAAGTAAGGAACGCGAAAATATTATAAACATAAACTTTCACCTCGGCGTTCCTTACTTTTCTCAAAAACAAATCGGTAGAATTTTTTTTTCTTGTGCATAGATGTTCATTATAATAATATCTATTGCGCTCAACCTTTAGTTTGAAGATACACTGATTAATACTTGAGTAAATAGCAAAAAACTCAATTTTTACTCGGTCGGTATCAAACTCTACTCCGGCCTACTCTTAAGAAACATTTATATGGAAAATTTCGAGAAAGTTACACTTATTTGATGGAAAAAATGCCGGCTGTAAGAAGGTTAACATTATATTTATCAACTCTTTAAAATTGTTATACAACTTAATGGGTTTCACGTTAATAGGTATTAATTATATTGAAGGTTTTCGCTTCTAACGTCGCTCGGTTGAATTTTCTTTTATTATATTATTATGTATAAATGACTAATTTTAAGTAAATAAGAATTAATTAATTTAAGATTATTTTGAGTACTGAATAAAATTGAAAATAATTTGATGAAACATAATATAAAAATATATGTACACATGTGCTTCAAGTAAAAAAGCGTATAATTTATTCCATCAAAAGACTATTTCTCACTCCATTTCCATAAGAAAAGCAAAGATAGTACGATATTTGATATAAATAAACTGAAAACTGGGAACTGAGTAACAACTATAATTTGCAGACCTTAATATATGACCAAGAATTTAAACTATGAAATTAATTTTTACGTGAAACATGCTTAAGAGCAGGCCGGATTCGCTGTCCTTGTCTAATTGAAATTTTTGTTGTTTACTCAAGTATTAATCGGTGTATCTGCAAATTGAAGGTTAAGCGCTATAGATATTATTATTACAAAATATTTATGCACAAGGAAAAAAAATCTATCGCTTTGTTTTTGAGAAAAGTAAGTTATATATAATAAACATAAACTTTTACTTCGGCGTTACTTACTTTTCTCAAAAACAAAGCCGTAGATTTTCTTTTCTTGTGCATAGATGTTCATAATAATAATATCCATTGCGCTCAACCTTTAATTTAAAGATACACCGATTATTACTTGAGTAAATAACAAACAACTTAATTGCTACTCGGTCGATATCAGGTTCTATTCCGGCCTGCCGTTAAAAAAAATGTTGTGTCTATTTCTAATGGAAATATCTTGACAAATGTATTTTATATATATGAAATACGAAATTTAAATTGAAAAAAACCATAAGATTAAAATAAACATTTTTATTTCATTTTAAATTCGAATATTTCAGAATAATAAAATAACTATTTGCAATTACTTAACAATCCTTTTTGCATCTAATATAAAATTTTAATGGGATACAAATATTACAAAGTGTACGTATCACAAGTAAGGTTTGTATATTATAAGAATTCTAATTTTTAGAAAATTCTTCATATTAATAGATTATTAATTTCAAAAATTAAATATTTTTTCATTGATGACAAGTAACTTTTCAAATATAGTTAAAATAATACTGTAAATGTCAATCAAATCACATTTTCATCAAAATAAATTTCAACGCTATAATTATTAAAATAAACATTTTTATTTAACTACAATCTATTTCAATAGTTATTTTTATATATATATATATATATATATATATATATATATATATATATATATATATATATATATATATGTATATTGAAGAATTAATAATTTTATTTGATGAACAGTTTTATAAATATTCTATATTTATAATTGTATAGCTAAATTTATTAAATTAAAATTTTAATTTTATTCAGTTATCATTCAGAGAATAAAGTATTTAAATTAGTTTTCATGAAAATATATTATTTAAAAAGTTACTTGTTAACCATTTTTTATAAATAACATACATTTAACCTTAATTACATTTTCATTTGTACACGTGTTTGTATTGAAATGAATTGTCATTTATATAAAAATTGGTAACAATTAAATATATTAAAATTCATTTTATTAAAGCAATAATATTTTTAATAAGAAATATTAATTTTTAAAATATATCAAATTACCTCATTTGAAAAATTATCATTACATGATATAAAAATATTTTTTTTAACATCGTTCGAACATAAATTTTATGAAATACAGTTTTAAAAAATTATTTATTTGATATTAAATTTTTTTTAATAGCCAATTATAAAGATAAGAAAATATATGAAATATGAATAAATTTTTCTGATTATGTCTATAATTATGAATTCATATTCATGAACTGTCTAGATAATAGTAAAATTTCCCTTAACGGCATGTCGGAGCTGCAGCAATCGAGTTTTGCTTTTTTTATTTTATCAATATTTTTTTAAATTCTTAAATTAAATAAATATAATGACTTGTCCGCACTATAGCTATATTTATACAATAATTTTTGTTAAAATAAAAAATCATTTGGACTTGTTATGTTTTTATGAGATTGGATTGGAAATTAGATATCAAACTCGACAAACCTAACCTTAAAATACGACATATTGAAAGTTTTTATTATAACTTTGTATGTATAATATTTTGGTGGATTTCTTGAGTTGTCCGCACTAGAGTTTAATCTTACAAACTTTTTTTTTGTAGCGAAGAAACTCGATTAAACGCATCGTTTATTCATAAGTTAAGATTGGAAATATTATTAGAAGGCGGACAGCTTCGTCATACTCGAGCAGGCCGAACAATCTGTCTTTGTCTCTCTAATAGAGTTTTTTATCATTTTTCGAAACACCATCCGTTGTATTAAGAAAAAAATAATAAATTAAGAAAAATTAAGAAAAAAATAGTAAATTAATTAATTAAGAAAAAAATAGTAAATTTTATAATAATCAAATTATTTTATCGAGTAGTTTTTGAATAATATGAGACCTACTAACGAACTATAATATAACCTTTCTTTTTTGGTAGGTCACATATTATTCAAAAACTAAACAATAAGATAATTTGATTGTTATTACAAAATTTACTTATTATACTAATATCTAGCGGGGGCTACTATTTATTTCTCGATACGACGGATGGTGTTTATGTAAATGATGGAAAACGCTATTAGACAAAGACAGATAGTTCGGCCTCCTATTAAAAGAGTAAACATTTCAAAAGAAAATTTACTTATTATTTGCGAAACATTTATTATAAACGTGGAAAAAAATGATATTCTGTAATATCACTCTAAAATTTGTAATATGATCATTGAAAGTACAATTATTTCATTATGTTGAATTTGCTGTCAAAGTTTGATTATGTTTCACTATAAAAAGATATAAAAATTAACTGTCATATTCAACTGTCTTTCTATTCTATTGCTGAATTCCCATAAAAGGAATGTATTAACTTGTAGTATGTACCATGATGACTATTTAGTTAAATTTTCAAATTATTCCAATCATTAGTTTTCAAGATATAAATAAATTTAAATTAAAAAATAAATTTAAATTTTTGATTCCAAATAGAAAAATTTTAATAAATAATATTGGAACCCAAACTTCTCAAAACTAATGAATAGATCTATTTAAAAATTTAACTGAATAATCTTCGTGATACATACTATATGTTAATGCATCTCTTTATTCAAAATTTTGAAATACAATGGAAATATAGCTAATATTTATGGGTGCAAGTCTTCGAGCATATACTACTGGAGGAAGCCTCCCAGCTATTAACTGCGTTACAAGGCGAAGAGAGAGAAAGCCTCTATTTTGGTACGTGCTATCTCTCTCTCACTTTCTTAGTGGGAAACAGAAGCAGCCAATCAAGTCAGGCTAGAGAGAGACAGCACGTACCAAAATAGAGGCTTTCTCTCTCTTCACCTTGTAACGCTTGCTGCCATTCGGAGGCTTCCTCCAGTAGTATATGCTCGAAGGTGCAAGTATACTGTCCATTTTACATCTCCTTAAATAATTTATACTTATAAAATTTACATAATATTTTATAAAAACTATTAAAATGATAATCATATATTTAATATTATTTTAAACTATGATTAAAAAGTTTAAAAAATTATTATTAAGTGATAACTTATAAATAGGTAGATTATTTTATTAAATACATTTCGAACTTGAATAATTAACTTCATGTTAAAACTTAAATTAATTAGCATTTAATTCCACAAGTTATTTAAAAAATTGAACATTATTCAAAGTCATCAAAAAATTATTTATAAAAAGTATTCCTATATGAAAATTTCAAAATTCTAATAATTTAATTTTTTATTCTAAACATTAAAAAATTAGTTTTGATGTTGAAATTTTTTTGTGATATGCAACATCTATATATATTTTCTTATATTAAATTATTTTATGACCTTCTATGAAAATTATTTTGTAAAAGTAGAATTATACTGTAAATAAACAAATGATTATAAGAAAATATTGAAAACTGTAAATAACAATAAGAAAACGTTAGGCTGGAGATAAATAATGATTGTTTATTATCATTTATACATTTTTTTAATGTAGATACTGCAAATATCCGTAAATAACTGTAAATAAATTTAAGAATATAATTATTAGAAATAACTCAAAATAATTTTCATTTTAGTTCTTTTTACAACAAACTTTTTTTTAATGATGAAATATATATATATGAGGGTGTCCACATGAAGTGTACATGAAAAATAATAGAATTCCTCCAAATTTTGCCTAAATGTTTGTTTTGGTTCCCTGAGTTTTCATGTATTTTTTTAGATCATTCTGAGTCAATGCCTCTGAGATACAAGAGCTCAAAGTTTTCCGAAAACGTTATTTTCGCAAAAATAGTGCTTTTTTAATCTCAAATGACGCGAAATCTGTATTTTTGAACGACAAAAGTCATAATACCTTTTTGACTAGAAATTTGGCCAATTTTTAAAAAAAATTTACATATTGGCCTTCAAACTCTTTTTGAGACCCTTTTCGGCCCTCTTTAGGACAAAAATAGCCCTGAATACAACAGCGACCTTTTTTTCTACATTGTAAATATGAAAATTGAATTCCTCGGTAAAAAATATACACAGAGTCAAATTTTTAGAGTGGTCGAACAGAAATTGTTACCTCTACAGCCTTAATTCCAGAAAATTCCATGATAGTATGCAGAAACGCAGCTTTTGAAGTTTTTCTGTCATTTTCAAACATCTGCCATAATTTGGATTCTCAATATAATATGATGTTTGATCTTGCAACTCAAAGGCCTCTTCAAGACCTTATAGTTGCAAGATCAAAAACCTTTGTAGGACATTTGGAACCGAAGATACAATAATTTAAGGGTTGTCTATTTTTCAAAGTAGACAAATGGAATACATGGTAGATTACGTAGAAGAAAATTCAACTCCGTAAACCAAAGGCATGGTCGCGACCCACACAGCACGGAAGCTTCCAGGAAGCTTCCACCTTAATATCCCACATAGCATGAAAACTTCCGGGAAGCTTCCATGCTACGTGGGGAGTTTATTATTCATAAAAATAAACAAATTTTTTTTTTTGTAGATCAAAACTGAGTTTTGGATGCTAAAATAATCTTCAAATGGATTTATTCATCAGTTATTAAGTTTCTATTTGTTTTGGTCACGGAAATGAATTGAGCGTCATTTCAGTTTTATGATTATATAATCGGTAGCTCGGTCAGTAGACTGATAGTAAATGGGTGTATATATAATCAAAATCTGATCATTAAGATACTTTGTCCAGCGCTATTATCAGTTGCATATGTGCACATAGGCTCGAACTCATCGTCGTGATTTAAGTATAAAGTATGACTTAAAACTTGAGTATCGTCACTTGAGTATCAGCTGTTACTTCGATTGAGTGTTAATTTAAGTAACAGCTGAAACTCAAGTAACGATACTTAAATTCTAAGTCATACTCTATATACTCAAGTTACGACTATGAATTCGAGCCATAGTTTCTGCGCGAATAGCTCTTATAAACTGATGCTGATAATAGTATATTATGTATTAAGGGTGCGAGATCGGAAAATTTGGCTCGAGTGTAAATTTGTGGCCCGAGAGAAGCGAGGGTCCCAAATTCACACAAGAGACATAACTTTTCATCGCACCCATGGCGCAAATACTATTTTTTAATCTGACAGAAGCGAAACAGTACTTTTCCGCCCGCTACAGTGGGCGCAAAATTACCCTTTATAGATATAGATATAGATATTTATTTATTTTGTAATAAGAATACAAAAAGGCGTGTAATACATGAAATAGTAAGTAATAATTCTATAAAAAGTATTGCACATAATAAGATAAGATATCACAGTCAATTATTAAAATTAATATATAATACTGTATCAGTAAGTCACCATGTAAAAGTGATATCACAGACTATTCTAAATACACGCATAAAACATAAATTACAATAAAAAACAGTCTTAAATATCTATCAGTCATTGAATTAAAATACATAATTTAAAAGAGGAATCACTGTCATGACATCAATAAAAATAAAATTGGACAATACTATAAAAATAAAATTGAACAATACAATAACAAAATAATAGTAAAATTAAAAAAATGAAATAATAATTATACATTTAAAAACAATACCGAAGATGTCATGACTTTCGCGCCTAGAGGGTTAAAAAATATTTTTATCGATTACTACTTGATTAGCGATAATTTCAAAATTATAAAATTATGATGAGAATTGGCAATAAATTTACGAACACTTCCTATTGTTTTTCTTCTTTATCTCTAATCGTTTATTCTGTCAATAACACGTTATCTGCCATTTCTTTAAAGCTGTAATAATTATATTTTTTAGGAAAAAATAATAATACGCAGTTTTTTTATTTGAAATTACAAAATTTGCAAACGATTCCGCAATTTTTGGTGTATTTTTTATTATTGTAAAATTAAGTTCATTGCTGGGGCCGTATTTAGTTACTGTCTCGCGAACGAAGTAGACCTAATGAAGCTCTGTGATTGGTCAATGCAACTTGTGTCGCTTGTGAGACACTTACAGAATAACCCCCCTGAGTCCGTACATCTAAAAGATTCAAGTGATGAGTGTTGATTGTCCACTATAGATTCAAGCTCTACTTAGGAAGTAAGGTTCTATAAGTGTATGTATAAGCTTGAATTTATATGGACCCAACTCAAATAACGATTGTTACTTAAACCTTGCTCTGTCTTTGTCTTTCTCATAATAAGAAAAAGGTAAGCTGATAAACTGTTACTTGAGTTATGTTTATAAATTCAAACTTTAGTGGTAATAGTAAAACACAATGACAGTTTTATGTTCTATTTTGTCCCTTTTATTTTTATGTGATAACTTGTATTTTTTACTTTTAATATAGCAAATTATAAAATTTTATTTTATAAATTTTTAAAATCTAAGAAACTAAAATATTTAGGTTATTAATTAAATAAATGTGCATATAAATTTTTTTAAATAAATAAACATTGATGGAGCAAAATTGTTTTAGTAAAGTGAATGTGAATGCAGATGTAAATACAGAAAAACATGTTATCAAATCTAAATAAAAAAGTGTATTTTGGAAGTTTTGAGAAGTAAAGTAAGAAAAACTTCTGATATGTTAAGAAATATATATCTAGATAAAGATTATAATGATTTGTTTCAGAAGATTAGATTAATTTATTTTCAACTCCAATTAATTTGAAAAGTATACATTTTCTATGAAACAGTGCTTTTTTAGTTTATTTAATGATCAAATGATATATCAATATTAGTTACATATTACTTATTTATTTTTATGTAGCTCGTAATGATTATTCAAGATTTTGATTCAATTGATTATATTTCATAGATATAATGAAAATAATATTTTATGTACAGAATTAGTAAAAATATAATCAAGCAGTAAATAGATGAAACAGTCATGTCAACAAAGCTCAAGAAACAATGTTTGAATCCATATTACCGCAAGGATTCTTGTAAAACTACTGTTTTAAGAAAAGCATCGACGAATATCATCAACTATTTAAGGCGACTTCGGATTTTAGGTTAGGTTTTATTTTTTAGTTTACAAATTACTCTTTCAATATGTAAAATTTTTCAGATTTTTTAATTTTCCACCATTCTACGGATTATAATAAATGGTGGAAAATTAAAAAATTCAAAAAATTTTAGAAACTGAAAGAGTAATTTGTAAACTACAAAATGAAATCCAACCGAACTTCCGTAGTTGCCTTAACTATTAAAGAAGGATCATGGTTATGCTCAGTTTGTAGGATAAAAGCGCAAGCAAAAGTAAAAGAAGAAATTTCTCAAACTGTCAAATGTAAATATCCTAGTTTTTAATTTTTATCATAACTTTGATATTTTATTTAATATTTTTTCTACAAACATTTTTATTGAATTAGTGTAGAAAGTAAATATTTTAGTTTTAGATAAATTTTTTAATTTTTGAAGTTAATTGTTAAGTTTTACTTGCATGAAGCATATCTTATATATGGGTCTTTAATCGGTTAATACTTGGTTATTACGACAGTGAGGTAGGTCAATTAAGCGACTCACGATAAAAAATAGGATGTTTTGTAGAATAAAAAATAATCAAGAAAACTATAAGTTATTATTATTTGATAACATTTTTAAAAATTTAGTCATTTAAAATAGCATTTATGCTCATAAGTTAGTAATAAAATTATAATTTTTGATGAATCAAAAATAAAATTGTAGATTATTTCTTTAAATATTTAAATTAATGAAAAATATGCTATGTCATTAATGATATAAAAAAGATTGAAAATTTTAATGAAATTGATGATTAAAATCTTAGTATGCATAACTTGGAGATATTTTCTGTGGGATACTAAAATTTAATTAAACTTACTTAGAAATATAATCATTGATTAAAAACATTTTTCATTAAATATTTGATTTCTTCTTGCAGGACTCCTGCTTGATATGGCATTAAACGTGTTTCAGAAGTTTTCTTTAAACTTTGATTCTTGAGATATTCGTTTATCTTTATCTTTGTAATGTATACCTGTATTCAATGATAATAAAGTTTGTATTTATAAACTATACTCAATCTTTGACTATTAATTATAAATTTAAGTCTCAGTAAATATTTTAAATGACAAGCTCTATTCAAAGAAGATTAAAACATAGATTTTATTATTTTATATGTAATATTCAAAACCTATATCTGAGATTCATATCATTGTTAATGTATTAACTTAAACCATTGTGGTGATACCTTTGACGTAAAAGCCACAAAGGTATAAATATGGTTTTCGCTATTTAAATTGTTCATAGATTCCATATAATTTATTTAATTACGCTGAGCGCAGCGAAGTCGTCTCTAGGTCTATTTCGCTGATTTTTTCACCTTCCTTTCGTCTTCGATTGCGTACAGCCCATTTGATATATCTGGCCAAATCAAGTAAAAAATGTTGTCAAGTAGGTTGAGGAACGACGATAGTTGCCACTAGTTTATATTGATATAGATATTATTTTGGTGAGAAATTTTCAAAATCATAAAATTATATTAACGGCAGACCGGAGTAGAACTGATACCGACCGAGTAACAATTGTGTTGTTTGTTATTTACTCAAGTATTAATCGGTGTATCTTCAAATTAAAGGTTGAGCGCAATAGATATTATTATTATGAACATCTATGCACAAGAAAAAAAAATCTACCGCTTTGTTTTTGAGAAAAGTAAGTAACGCCAAAGTAAAAGTTTATGTTTATAATATTTTCGCGTTACTTTCTTTTCTCAAAAACAAAGCGATGGATTTTTTTCTTTTAGCGCATAAATATTTGTAATAATAATATCTATTGCGCTTAACCTTCAATTTGCAGATACACCGATTAATACTTGAGTAAATAACGAAAATCTCAATTAGACAAGGACAGTGAATCTGGCCTGCTCTTAACGTATAAAAAATAGCAATTGTTACATAAGCTTTTTCCATAAAGTTTTTGCATTAAATTTTCGGACTGTCCAATTTGTTCCTATATGACTACAGAGGGTTAATAAGTTATTATTAGTCAGCTAGGCAGGTGGTATATTTGGTCTATTAAGGTAAATATCCCAGTGACTGCAAATTTAAGCGTCTAGCGGAAACAAAACTAGTGTAAAATATGTTCCCTACTAACAAATCTCAAATGAGATCTCATGCCAGAATCTCATTTCATATTACTTTTTATTTTGGGATGTACGTATGGGATCACCGATTAGGGACTATTTTTGATAAATTCAGACTTGAAACATTTTTTCTAAAATTTGGACCCACTAAAATATTTCAAAGTCCAAAAAATCGGAAAAAATTTTTTAAGTCTGAATTTTTCAAAAATATTCCTCAATCGATGATTTTAAAAATGTCAAAATCAAAAATATTGTAAAATGTGATTGTGGCATGAGATCTCATTTGAGATTTTCCAGTAGGGTTAATATCATATTTATATGTTATGAATCATTCATGATTTAAAACAAGGTCACGTACCAATAACTACTCAGTCTTTCAGTTTGTTACTGTATGATAGCTTCCCAGCAATCATTTAAAATATTGCATCGTTACATAAACAATACAATTTTCGATAAATTATAAATTTTTATTAATAATTTAATGTTTTTAATTGATTCTAAACATTCCATATATTATATAAATTCTTGTATTACCAAATAAAAATAAAAATTCAATAAATAATAAGCTTACGAGCTTACGTGTTATTCTTACGAGTATGGTTAAGAGGCCATATGTCTTGGACTTTGAATCGTCACTCTACACTTCAAACAAATTTTTTTATTATCAAACGAAGAATTTTATATTATGATTGATATTATATATCAAACTTATTATTTGAAGAAATTGAAACGATTTAAAGTATTCAATAATTTTAACTATACAACTTAACGGGATGTCGGAGTTGTTTGAATCAGTTTTTGCTTTTTTCATCTGATTGATATCTCTTCAAATTGACAATTTAGACAAATATAATGACTTGTCCGCGCTGAAGCTAGATTAATTCAATCAATTTTGTTAAAAAAAAAAAAAAAATCACTCAGACTTGTTATTTTTTCATGAACTTTGAATGAAAATTAGATATCAAGCTCGATAAACCTAACCTCAAAATACTATACATTCAAAATTTGTTCATAACTTTTTATGTGTAATATTTTAATAAATTTCTCGAGTTGTCCGCACTCAGGATTAATCCTATAAATTTTCTTTCTGTAGTGAAAGAATATGATTTTATGCACCGTTTACTCATGAACTTTGAGTAAAAATATTATTAGAAGGAGATAACGGAGATATCCTCTTGAAGAATAAATTCATCTTATAGGAGTGTACTCTTTGAGAGACACGTCCAGTCACTGGGACTTTTACCTTATACCTTAATAATCAAGTTCATAATTTATATTTGTAATAAAAGTAAAATGATATTTTTCTATGAACATTTAGGTAATGAAAATGTTCCCGAAAAGAAAAAGAAAACGCTGAGTCCAATAAATGGAAAAGTAAATATAATAAAAACAGAGAATACAGAAACTTTTGTTGCGCAACCATGCACTTCACAAATAGACTCACAAAGTTCAGATGGCACAAGCTCTATTTTTCCATCTACACTTAGCTCGCAAAATACAGTAATGACACCTAATGAAACAGATTCTACTTCAAGATCATTAGACTCTACAGCTGTGTTACAATCATCATTATTTAATCATTTAAAGCAACAACTAGCCCGTGAAGATTTGTCAAGAAATCAAAGAATTCAAATACTGACCCTATTACCGCCAGACTGGACTTATGAAATCATTTGAGAAAATTTTGATGTCACTCAGAGAATGATAAAAGTAGCAAAATCTTTATGTAAGAACAAAGGAATTTTAAGTTCTCCATATTTAAAACAAGGTATGTTCATACTGAAAGTGTACCTGATCTCGTCAACATACTTACAATCAACTTTTTTCAATATTCGATAATATTTCGTCGGGTGAGAGGAATAATGTCCTAAATTTAAACGCAGAAACTGAGTTTTTGAAATCAATTATTGGACTTCGTAAGTTTTCGATTGTTTTTCTTAAAAACATTTATTAAAACTTCTAAAATAATGTATTTTGTTTACTTATGTATACGTCAATAAATGATTTAAAATTAAGTTTTAGATGTAAACACAATATACTATATGTTTAATATCTATTTATATTTTTTTAGTCATATGGTGTAAAATTAACGAAAAATTTTTAATCGCATTGCATAGCGCTACAGTTTTCTAGTCAAGACACCACGCGGCGCTATGTGTCCTTCAATCATGAACTATGAGCGCAGAATCCTTCGGAAACCAACCCTGATTAGGACCTTCTTATACGCAAAGCCGATTTAGGACGTTATTCCTCTCACCATTCCATAAAATTTTCGTCCGTGATATTTTCAGTGATTTTTATCTAAAAGTCGGGTTGCTTTAATCTTTATATATTTAATTTTAGAGGTTAATTTAATAACGTTTGGAAGCCCTTAAGAGGCGGTCGGAACCAAATCGGTGACTTAGTTCGGTGCTTGTAATAAATGCTTATAATAATTTATTCATTTATTAATATAGTAAAAATATAGTCATTTCCTCTAGTCATGTATATAAAGAATAATTTAAAATAGTTAAAGCCACAAAAATATACAAAATATTGTTATAAAGCGAAAAATGCCACCTAACAATCGACACGACAGTTTTTTGCATGCGGTATATGTCAAGTCAGTTTGATATTTGTAATAAATGCTTATAATAATTAATTTACTTATTCATATAATAAAAATATAGTCATTTCCTCTAGTCATGTATATAAAGAATAATTTGAAATAGTTTAAGCCATAAAAATATACAAAATATTATCGTAAAGCGAAAAATGCTGACTTGATATATACCGCAAGTCACCGATTTAGTTCCGACCGCCTCTTAAGGCGACCTCGAAGTTTTGATTAGGTTTCACTTTTTAGTTTACAAATCACGTTTTCTATACATGAGATTTTACAGATCTTCTAATTTTCCACCATTCTTTGAAGCCCATAGAATGGTGGAAAACTTAAAAACCCAAAAAATTTTATAAACTAAAAGCGTAATTTGTAAACTACAAAATGCAAATTTAGCTTAACCTCCGAAGTCGCCTTAACTTATAAAAAAAATTATTTTTAATTTAATAGTATACATTTCTTGACATAAAGTACTATTTCTTGTTCTATCTGTATTATATTTGAATGAATAAATTATTAATTTTATATATTTACTGTATTATAGGCCAAAATTTGAGTTTCGAAGTTGTTATAACAGTCATAAAGTTTTATAGGAATAACGAAGTCAGTACATTAATGCCAGGGAAAAGAGATTTTATTGTAATCAAAGATATCGAAGGGAATAAAGAAGAAATTCAAAAAAGATTACTGCTTGGTTCACTAAGAGAACTTTATGCTGGGTTCAAAGAAGAATATCCTGCTGTGAAAATTGGTCTTTTACGTTTTGCATTGGTTCGACCACCTGAATGTGTTTTTGCCCAAAGCAGTGGAATACACACTGTATGCGTATGTACTATTCATCAAAATGCTAAGCTGTCTATCTTGGGTAATTATAGATTTCACAACCTTCAATTAAATGATAAAGTTACAAGGAGTTTTTATTTATTCTTTATTAATGAATAATTCTTTTGATATTTTCTAGGTTGCAGTTTGCAAAAATTAACATTTGGTTATGAATTTCTATTAAATAATTACAAAGATTGCATTAATTTCATCGTTTCCGAAGAATCATCTGTGGATGGTTTTCTTCAAAAATGTAATAAATGTATTGGTATTGACAAACTAAAAAATTATTTAGAAGAAATTTTTTCATAAAATGAGGCTAATATCATTACTTTCAAACAATGGATAAATGCTCCGCAATGTACTCTAGAAACTATTACAAAAACTATTCCAGATTTCATAGATTATTTTTGTGATCAGATCCAGAAACTTAAAAATTATGATTTTATTTGTAAGGAATAGTCAAAATATTTAAAAAATATAAAAAAGACATTGCAGGAAGGAGAATTTCTTTGGTTACTAGACTTTGCGGAAAACTATGCATTTATAGTTCAAGAAGCAGCCTAAGGATTCCACTGGAATAACAATCAAGCTACAATATTTACGTCCGTTATATACTATTGCAAAGAAAATAAATTAGAGCACAAAAATTTCATTATAACATCCGATAACCTTACCCACAACTCGGTGGCCGTTTACACTTACATCAAATTAATTATAGATTTATTAGAAAAAAAAATTTTAAACTATGAAAAAAATTTATTATTTTTTGGATGAAGCACCACAACAATTCAAAAATTTTAAAAATCTATTGAATTTATACTACCATCAAAAAGATTTTGCTATTCTAGCTGAGTGCCACTTATTCCCGACTGCTCATGGAAAATGCGATGGACTTGGTGGTGCTGTTAAACGGGTAGCAGGATTAGCTAGCTTATGACTTTCACCTGACAAACAAATTTTAACGTCACAAGCACTTCACAATTCGTTTAAAACCAATAGTAATTTTAAAAAGGTTGATTTTATATTTTCACCTATTGGAGAATATAAAGCTAACGAAAGAAAATTGAATCAGCGATTTCAGAATAAAAGCAGAGTGCTGAATTTGCGACTGCAACATGCTATTATTCCCTCAAAAAATGGTTTAAATTCAAAAATATATTCAAATCTATAGAAGGAGAATACCACGAATTATCGAAAAATACTTTAGAAAATCAAGTATTTCAGATGATATGGAATTTTCAAGAATTCAGTTTACGTGTTCATATTTTTATGAAAATATTCTTAATTTTTTTTGTAAATTTAGTAAATAATGCAATAAACATCAACATTATTTTTATTTATTTCCACTTTGGAACATTTATCATTAATAATTTGTAACATATGAATATATGTATTGTATTACATACTTGTATAGTAAATAATATGTTGGTGATGCTTTTGATTTATTTATTTAATTTATCATATAGGTTTCTTAAAATTTCACTACTTTTCTGCTTCAACATGCTTTGTGACTTTCTGCTTCAATATGAATTATGAGCTGGTTTTAATACATTTTGTAAACATGCTAATTTTTAGAATAAACGATGAAAACTTAAAAATTGTAGCATTCTTATTTTGAAAACTCACAAGGAGAGTGCATTGCATTTGGGTCTCTGATTTTCATCTGACTTTAGGATATTTTTTCTTACATAAAATCATGAAAAAAACCGCGGCCATTCGGTCCAACGCTCAATTTTTCCCGAGTTATGAGCAGTTTTATCTCAATTATAAAAAAATGTGTATCTGCTTTATAGCTACACCTTATTGGAACTACTTATTCTACAAGGTTTTTACGAATTGCATATTGAAGTTGAGATTAAAAGCTTTTGATTGAAAAAAAGACGCGTACAAAAAGCTCAAGTTGTTTAAAAGTTATAAATGAATACAAATACCGCAAATATTTAGCATAAAAATATGCATATAAAATAAATGCTGCGTTTTAGTCTGAATTTCATCTTAATATTCATTCCTTCATAACTTTTAAATAACTTGAGCTTTTTGAACGCGTCTTTTTTTAATCGAAAGGTTTTAATCTGAACTTTAATATGCAACTAGTAAAAACCTTTTAGAATGAGTAGTTCAAAAAAATGTACAGCCATAAAGCAGATAAACATTATTTTAGAATTTAGACATAACTGCTCATAACTCTGAAAAAATCGAGCGTTAGACCGAATGGTTGCGGCTTTTTTCATGATTTTATGTTAGAAAAAATATCCCAAATTCAGAAGAAAATCCAAGGCCCAAATGCAATGCACTCTCCTTGTTAGCATCAGAAAACAGCAATTAACACTGTTTTTTTTAAGGATATGTAAAACTAACATTACACCAGTACTCATTGACTATCTTTTGATTTTATTGCAAAATTTAAGAAAAAAAAAATGCTTTAGCTTTAACATAAAGATTATTCAGTTAAATTTTTAAATAAATCTATTCATTAGTTATTGAGAATTTTGGTTTTTAATATATTACTTTACAATTTTACGATGTATTACAAGAAATCCAAAATTCTCAAAAACTAATGAATGTATTTACTCAAAAATTTAATTGAATAATCTTCATATACATACTACAAGCTAATGCATTTCTTCTTCTAAAATTCTGCAGCAAAATCAAAAAGATAATTAATATTCATAAGTACAGGTATAGTGTCCGCTTTACATCGCCTTAACATAAAGCTAAAATGACGCGCAATGATTATATATACACCCATTTACTATCAGTTTACTAACCGAGCTACCGATAATATAATCATAAAACTGAAATGACGTTCAATTCATTTCCGTGACCAAAACAAATAGAAACTCAATAACTGCTGAATAAATCAATTCGAAAATAATTTTAGCATCCAAAACTCAGTTTCAATCTACAAAATAAAAGAAAAAATTTTTTATTTTTATGAATAATAAATTAGCGACCACGCTTTTGGTTTACGGAGTTAAATTTTCTTCTACGTAATCGACTATGTATTTCATTTGTCTACTTTGAAAAATAGACAACCCTTAAATTATTGTATCTTCGGTTCCAAATGTCCTACAAAGGTTTTTGATCTTGCAACTATAAGGTCTTGAAGAGGCCTTTGAGTTGCAAGATCAAACATCATATTATATTGAGAATCCAAATTATGGCAGATGTTTGAAAATGACAGAAAAACTTCAAAAGCTGCGTTTCTGCATACTATCATGGAATTTTCTGGAATTAAGGCTGTAGAGGTAACAATTTCTGTTCGACCACTCTAAAAATTTGACTCTGTGTATATTTTTTACCGAGGAATTCAATTTTCATATTTACAATGTAGAAAAAAAGGTCGCTGTTGTATTCAGGGCTATTTTTGTCCTAAAGAGGGCCGAAAAGGGTCTCAAAAAGAGTTTGAAGGCCAATATGAAAATTTTTTTTAAAAATTGGCCAAATTTCTAGTCAAAAAGGTATTATGACTTTTGTCGTTCAAAAATACAGATTTCGCGTCATTTGAGATTAAAAAAGCCCTATTTTTTGCGAAAATAACGTTTTCGGATAACTTTGAGCTTCTGTATCTCAGAGGCATTGACTCAGAATGATCTAAAAAAATACATTAAAACTTAGTGAACCAAAACAAACATTTAAGCAAAGTTTGGAGGAATTCTATTTTTTTTTCATGTACACATCACGTGGACACCCCTTTATATATATATATATATATATATATATATATATATATATATATATATATATATATATATCATTATTGGTCCAGTCGGTGTGAAATGTCCCATATTATATATATGAGACATTTCACACCAACTGGAAAAGCAGAAAAATAAAAATTTCTGAAACTCTAAGAATATATTCTTTTTGTTATCCAAAATGTGTAAAAGAATTTTCAAGGATTTAGATTAGAAGGATCGAGAGCTATAGATCCTTAAAATTTAGAAATTTTTTAAAGTTTTTGGAAAAGTCCCAATTTAATCATTTTTTTCCCTGAAAATCCTGATGTTTCAGATAGAAATTCATAAGAATTCTTCTTGTTGTAAATGAAGAGCAGAGTTAGCATGATTCTTTACAGACCTGAATTTTAAAGTTTTCTATTGGTTCATATATGTATTACATGGTAATTAAAATTACTCATTTTTTTTTTATTTTACATGAACTTTAAAATAAATTTTTGATCATGTAAGTTAGAGCCATCAATAAGGAGTTCTGACAGTTGAAAATGTATTTCCAATATAAAAAATAAATTATACATGAAAATATATATTTATATTCAATATAAAAAATAAATCATACATGAAAATATACATTTTAAACTGTCAGAACTCCTTATTTATGGCTCTGACTTACATGATCAAAAATTTATTTCAAAGTTCATGTAAAATAGAAAAAAATGAGCCCACGAAATGCAATTTCTGAAGTGACAAACATTGAGTAATTTCAATTACCATGTAAAACATATATGAACCAATAGAAAACTTTGAAATTCAGGTCTGTAAAGAATCATGCTAACTCTACTCTTCATTTACAACAAGAAGTATTCTTATGAATTTCTCTCTGAAACATCAGGATTTTCAGAAAAAAAGATAACGTTAAGACTTTTCCGAAAATTTTGAAAAATTTCCAAATTTCAAGGATATATAGTCCAGTAGAATTAGCGAAAAAAGAGCTAAAATTTAATGTAATTAGAGATAGGTGCAGACCACCAAAAATGGCTTTGTTGGATTATTAGGAATGAAACTCTGGAATTACCCTCAAAATTTGAGCCGTCAGGAATTAGTAAACAATGATTTAAGGTGCAAAATTCGTAAAAATCACTGTTTTTTTGAGGTAGCTTGAAATCGTTTGCGATTTAGTATATGAAAATTATACTATTTGTAGGTATTTCAAAGACGATTAATTTGAGACGTCATAGATGACAATCGGTTGATAAATTTTATAAATAATGATAAACAAAAATCGAAAATCGCGAAATTTTAAAATATCTGTCATTTGATAAAAAAAGGATGTACATGTTTGTAATTCCCCAAAAATGTGCCTCTTATTATCCTTAAGAGGCGGTCGGAACCAAATCGGTGATTTAGTTCGGTGCTTGTAATAAATGCTTATAATAATTTATTCATTTATTAATATGGTAAAAATATAGTCATTTCCTCTAGTCATGTATATAAAGAATAATTTAAAATAGCTAAAGCCACAAAAATATAAAAAATATTGTCATAAAGCGAAAAATACCACCTAACAATTGACACGATAGTTTTTTGCTTGCGGTATACGTCAAATCAGTTTGATAATTGTAATAAATGCTTATAATAATTAATTTACTTATTCATATGGTAAAAATATAGTCATTTCCTCTAGTCATGTATATAAAGAATAATTTGAAATAGTTTAAGCCATAAAAATATACAAAATATTATCGTAAAGCGAAAAATGCTGACTTAATATATACCGCAAGTCACCGATTTGGTTCCGACCGCCTCTTAAGTTACCATAAAAATTTCATCAAAAAATATTAATTATTTAAGGAGATATTCTATTTGTTTATTAAAAAGAGGTCAAATGTACATTAAAAAATTCACCCAAAAATATCATTGTAGAGACTTTATGATAATTATATAGTATTTAGATATTAATGTAGATTTAACGAATTTGATATAAAATCGTGTCCATTTTATTATTTTCAACTTGAATATGGCAAAAAAAAAGTAAATTTTTTTCTTAATGGTTTTTTTAATATTTTTGCAACTAATGAAAATATCAATATGGGGATTTGATATTCTTATTACTGGCAATTTTACGCAAATTTAAAAAAAAAGAATGCTCTAGCTCAATTAGAAGCCGAGATAATTTTTTTTTTTTTTAAATTCGCCAATTGTTTATTTATGAATATTAAGGACTGAAATTTTCATCACAGCTAGTATAATACTTGAACTTTATGATTTTATTGTATCAGAGATGAAATAAACAATTTGCGAATGTAAAAATTAATATTTAAATAATCAAGATTGCTACTAGTTAAACAGAGTAATTTTTCGTGCCTTGCAAAAAAATTGATCTGGCGAGTTCTAACTCTGTTCCGATTAAAAATTCCTTATATCTTCGTTAATTACGGACCAATTTTGACGTTTTTTTTTTAATTTGGGGTAGCGCGTGAAAATAATAGCAACTGTTGTATTTGTTTTTGAAAAATTGTTTATTTAACAACAATTATTGCAAAAAAAAATTCGTTAAAACATATTTTTTTAAATATTAATTTTATCAAAAAGCTTTAAGAATAAAGTTTGTTCGTGTTAAAAAAATAAACAATATTTCATTTTAGTGTTTTCATGATAAAATCAATATTAAGTCTGTTAATCTGAAAAACAAAATTAAAAAAATTTTTCGTTTGAAATTTCAACGTAAATTTTCTTTGTCATGAAAAATTCCTTATATCTCCGTTAATCACGGACCAATTTTGACGTTTTTTTTCTTTTAATTCGGGGTAGGGCGTGAAAATAATAACAACTGTTGTATTTGTTTTGAAAAATTGTTTATTTAACAACAATTATTGCAAAAAAAAATTTGTTTCAACATATTTTTTAAAATATTAATTTTAGCAAAAAGCTTTAAGAATAAAGTTTGTTCGTCTTAAAAAAATAAACAATTTTTTATTTATACTTTTAATCATTGAATAAATATTGAACCTGTTAAATTTTAAAATAAAATGGAATAACTTATTTGCTAGTACATAAAATGAATATCTTAAGTGATATTTAATCGAATATAATATTAATTTTATGATAAAAACAATATAATAAAAAATTGTCTAATTATTAAGACAAACAAACTTTTCTTTCAGATTTTTTTGCAAAAATAAAGAATTGTTAAAATATATTAAAAATAATTTTTTTTTTTGCAATACAAATTTTTTCATTTAAATTATTAAAAAAACAATACGATAGTTATTATATTTTTCATGCCCTACCCCGATTAAAAAAAAAACGTCAAAATTGGTCCGTAATTAACGGAGATATAAGGAATTTTTCATGACAAAAAAAATTTACGTTGAAAGTCCAAAAAAAAAAAATTTTTTCAATTTGTTTTCCGAATTAACAGACTTAATATTGATTTTATCATGAAAACACTAGAATAAAAAATTGTTTATTTTTTTAAGACGAACAAACTTTATTCTTAAAGCTTTTTGCTAAAATTAATATTTTAAAAAATATGTTGAAACAAATTTTTTTTTGCAATAATTGTTGTTAAATAAACAATTTTTCAAAACAAATACAACAGTTGTTATTATTTTCATGCCCTACCTCGAATTAAAAGAAAAAAAACGTCAAAATTGGTCCGTGATTAACGGAGATATAAGGAATTTTTCATGACAAAGAAAATTTACGTTGAAATTTCAAACGAAAAATTTTTTTAATTTTGTTTTTCAGATTAACAGACTTAATATTGATTTTATCATAAAAACACTTATATGAAATATTGTTTATTTTTTTAACACGAACAAACTTTATTCTTAAAGCTTTTTGCTAAAATTAATATTTAAAAAAATATGTTTAAACAAATTTTTTTTTGCAATAATTGTTGTTAAATAAACAATTTTTCAAAAACAAATACAACAGTTGCTATTATTTTCACGCGCTACCCCAAATTAAAAAAAAAACGTCGAAATTGGTCCGTAATTAACGAAGATATTATGAATTTTTAATCGGAACAGAGTTAGAACTCGCCAGATCAATTTTTTTGCAAGGCACGAAAAATTACTCTGTTTAACTAGTAGTAATCTTGATTATTTAAATATTAATTTTTACATTCGCAAATTGTTTATTTCATCTCTGATACAATAAAATCATAAAGTTCAAGTATTATACTAGCTGTGATGAAAATTTCAGACCTTAATATTTATAAATAAACAATTGGCGAATTTAAAAAAAAAAAAAAATTATCTCGGCTTCTAATTGAGCTAGAGCATTCTTTTTTTTTAAATTTGCGTAAAATTGCCAGTAATAAGAATATCAAATCCCCATATTGATATTTTCATTAATTGCAAAAATATTAAAAAAACCATTAAGAAAAAAATTTACTTTTTTTTTGCCATATTCAAGTTGAAAATAATAAAATGGACACGATTTCACATCAAATTCGTTAAATCTACGTTAATATCTAAATACTATATGATTATCATAAAGTCTCTACAATGATATTTTCGGGTGAATTTTTTAATGTACATTTGACCTCTTTTTAATAAACAAATAGAATATCTCCTAAAATAATTAATATTTTTTGATGAAATTTTTATGGTAACTTAAGGATAATAAGAGGCACATTTTTGGGGAATTACAAACATGTACATCCTTTTTTTATCAAATGACAAATATTTTAAAATTTCGCGATTTTCGATTTTTGTTTATCATTATTTATAAAATTTATAAACCGATTGTCATCTATGACGTCTCAAATTAATCGTCTTTGAAATACCTACAAATAGTATAATTTTCATATACTAAATCGCAAACGATTTCAAGCTACCTCAAAAAAACAGTGATTTTTACGAATTTTGCACCTTAAATCATTGTTTACTAATTCCTGACGGCTCAAATTTTGAGGGTAATTCCAGAGTTTCATTCCTAATCATCCAACAAAGCCATTTTTGGTGGTCTGCACCTGTCTCTAATTACATTATGCATTTCGACTAATTCTACTGGACTAATATGGCTCTTGATACTTCCAATCTAAATCTTTGAAAATTTTTTTACACATTTTGAATAACAAACAGAATACATTTTCAGCGTTTCAGCGATTTTTATTTTTTTGCTTTTCCAGTTGGTGTGAAATGTCGCATATATATATACTGTTAAATTGTTATATGATAAATAAATAATAATAAAATTTGTAAAAATAATAAAACGATAAAAAATGGTTATTTCCGGCAATCATATGTTCATATATATATATATATATATATATATATATATATATATATATATATATATATATATACACATATACATACACACATATATATATTTACACACTATATATATATATATATATATATATATATATATATATATATATAACAATTAATTCATAACATTTTTCATAATTTCTTTTATTTTTCAGCTTCTAAAGTAAAAAGGTAGTAAATCAAATTGGTTAATATAAAAGCAATTCTTTTTTGAATATCTTCGAAAAACTTCATTAAAAATGAATTAAAATTCTTAAAAGAATTTTAATTTTCAATAATGGTTTTGATCGAGAAAGATAAATTGATTGTTAAGGGATAGGGACTGTATAGTGGAATTGCTTCCATGTTAACTGACATTTATATATTAGAATTTAATAATATTTTAAACCGGTGCACCTTATTTAACATGCTGTTAATTTCACTAATTTAAAGACCACAGTATATTAATTCAGTACCGATTGATGGAGAATTCATATAGTTATTATTTTCAACAAATTTGGAAAAAGGTCACCGGATTATACCATATATATGACAGTTTAAATCTTAAATATCTACAAGATGAGCATAAGATTTATGTAAACAGATTATTTCCAAACAAATCAGAATTGAGCATAGTATTCGTAACAGTACAATCACAAACTAATAATTATGATTGTGGCGTTTATGCAATTGTTTTTACTGTTACAATGCTTTATAATTTAGGTCCATGTTGTTTAGGATATGATGTTTCTCAAATGCGATTACGTTTATCAAGAATTTTTAAAATGCAACAAATAAGAACGTTTTCAGTTTTACAAAATTATAATAATGCAAATATTAATTACGATAATCCACCGGACATGATGAGGAAGAGCTATTGACATGAGCAATGTCTAAATCAAATACCATTAAATTTAGATTCTGCCGAACAAAAAAAGATCATGGAAATGTATCGTAAACAAAAGGATTTAAATCATGAAACAAGTTTGATGGAAATTGACAATGACATTTCAGATACAAATTTTTTAAAACCAGATAATGATATAATGGGAATCGATGATATCCACTTAAATTATAACGATAATAAAATTAGGACTGTTGAGATTAAATTAAATGAAGAAAAAAAAGAATCAAAAGAAATACATGAAAAAGATGCTTCATTTGTAACAGGACTTAAGAGCATGACGAAGCTGCTCGCCTCCTAATAATATTTTCAATCCTAACTTATGAATAAACGATGCGTTTCATCGAGTTTTTTTGCTACAAAGTGAAAATTTGTTAGATTAAACTCTAGTACGGACAACTCAAGAAATCCACCAAAATATTATACATATAAAGTTATAATAAAAACTTTCAATGTATCATATTTTAAGGTTAGGTTTATCGAGTTTGATATCTAATTTCCAATCCAAGCTAATAAAAGAATAACAAGTCCAAATGATTTTTTATTTTAACAAAAATTATTGTATTAAGAAGAGGCCGCACTATCTGTCTTTGTCTAATAGTGTTTTTCATCATTTATAAAAACATCATTGGTCGTAACACGAAAAAAATGGCAGCCCCCACTAGATACTAGTATATTGGTTGAATTTTATAATAAGAACAAAATAATTTAATCATGTAGTTTTCGAATAATAGGAGACCTACCAAAAAAGAAAGGTTATATTTTAGATTTTCAGTAGGTCTCATATTATTCAAAAACCACGTGATAAAATTATTTTATTCTTATTATAAAATTTATCTATCATACTAGTATCTAGCGGGGGCTGCCATTTTTTTAGTGTTACAACCAATGGTGTTTATATAAATTATAAAAAACACTATTAGATAAGGACAGATAGTTCGGCCTGCTCTTAATATAGGTTTAGTGCGGACAAGTTATTATATTTGTTTAATTTAAAAATTTAAAAAGATATTGATAATATAAAGAAAGCAAAACTCAATTGCTGCAGCTCCGATATCTCGTTAATAGGAAAATGGTAACAGAGCAATCACATAAATATAAAAAAATTTCAGAAAAAGACATTATTACTAAAATACAAGAAAAAAAAAGTAATGATAAAATAGAACTGACAAGGAGAGTGTTTCACCTTCGGATCATCGTTTTTGCTCAAATTTTGGGAATGTTTTTTGGATGCAGAAATATGAAGAAAGCCAAAATTTTAGAGGCTAGCGCTCAAAATTTCCCTAGTTACAGGCCATTAAAAAAAATCACTAAAAAAGTTACTAGATTTCCAAACGCTTATGGTTCCTGAGCATTATTAGCTAGAAGCTTAAGAGGAATCCTCATACTGACATAGAGTTTCACCTGACCTACATTTAAATTATGAATTTTAATGAAAATTTAACTATTCATGACTGAAATTCGTAGGAATGGCACATTTTTAACATGCCAAAGAATTTATTGCAACGTTAAAAGACAATATAAGGGTAAAAATAAAGGCGAAAACTGCTTAATACGATTAACTTTTCAACGTAGTTATGAATAATCGTATTATGCAGTTTTTGTCTTCATTTACACTTTTATTCTGTCTTTTAACGTTGCAATACATTCTTTAGAATGTTAGAAATGTGCTTCTTTTATGAATTTGAGTCAAAAATAGTTAAATTTTTATTAAAATGCATAATTCAAATGTAGATAAGGTAGATCTCTGTGCCGGTATGAAGACACCCCTTAAGTCTTTTTTTAAATGAAAGTTGAGCTAAAATTCTTTCAAAATAGTCGTTATAGCATATCAAAATATTATTTTTTCCCGAAGTTATAACGTAATAAAAATTAAACCCAATTTCAGCTTTTATTATTAATTAATGTTTTAAACAAAAAATTCAGGTCCAATCTTTATTACGCTCTAATTTTGAGAAAAAATAATATTTTGAGATGCTATAGGTGCTATTTCGGAAGGATTTAGGCTCAGCTTTTAATTAAAAAAAGGTATAAGCTTCTAGCTAACAATAATGAAATACTATAAGCGTTTGAAAATCTAGTGACTTATTCAGTGATTTTATTCAATGGCCTGTAATTAAGGAAATATTGAGCGTTATCCTCTAAAATTTTAACTTCCTACATGTTTCTGCATCTAGAAAACATTCCCAAAATTTGAGCAAAATTAGTGACCCAAAGGTGAAACACTCTCCTTGTAAGACGTGTTTAAGAAACTTTACGTAAGCAAAAAGCTTATGAAAATGAAAAAAGGACAACGAAATAAATATAGACAGAAATGAGAAAATACTAAGATAACAAAATTGAAATTCAAGGAAAAAATGAGTACTGATAAATTTGAACAAATACATGCGAATGAGGCTTTATGTAAGAAAGAAGCCTATATGAAAATTAAAGAAAAAAAAAACGAAAAAATATGAAGAAAAATTAAAAAATACTAAGATAACAAAAATGAAATCAAAGATAAAAAAGGTTACTGATAAAATGGAACAAATACGTACAAATGAAGCTACACATAAGAAAAAAGCTTACATAAAAATGAAAAAAGAACAACCAAATATACATAAAAAAAGTTGAAAATATCAAGATATGAAAAAAAAAATCAATTGAAAATAGAGATCATGATAAATTGAAAAAATTGCATGAAAAAGAAAAATTACGCAAAAAAAGACTTATAGAAAACTTATTAGTGAACAATATAATGAATATGAGAGAATGGTACAAATTAAAAATCAAACATTAAAAATGCCGACAATATTAAGAAAACACAAGTAAAAAATGATTATTACCAATTAAAAGAATCACGCACAAGGTGTATACAAATAGAAATTGATGACAATGAACATGTTAATAATGATACTCCAATAAATAAACCAATAGATAAGAAAAGCGAAAACATGAATATGATTCTTATCAATTAAAGACATTATTTATTAAGTGTAAGCGATTAAAAATTGAAGACAATAATTATAATGGAAATTACAATAATAATAATGATAATAACAATCATAATATTGTATTAAACAAAGTTATTGATAAAACAATAAAGGGAAAAGTATACAAAAAATTAAAGAAATTAAATAAAAAAATATTACCTGAAAAAAATAATTCAAAACTGATTGGTTGTATACCAAATATATATTTCGATGAAATCTCATATCTGAAAATAACATGGGTTCTATGACAAATACATGTGTTTATTGCGATGCGAAACATTTCGCTTTCGAAAATACAAAAGTAACGATATCTCCAATTGTTGTCATAAAGGTAAAGTAGAATTGTTAAAAAATCCTCCTTAGCCAGAACAATTAAAGTTTTTAGCAATTGAATTAACGGAAGAAATTGATTTTTGACGAAATGTTAGGTTGTACAATGAGGCTTCAGCATTCGCAAATCTTGGTGCTAATTTCGATACATTGCCGGGTAAAGGACCACAAGTTATCAGAATATGTGGACAAATTTACCATAATGTATATGCGTTACATCCTAATAAAGATGAAGCACGTAAATATGAACAATTATATATTTTAGATAATGAAATGGCAACGCTTGAATGGAATAAGTTTAATTTAAATTTAACATTATTGAAACATTAAGATATCTTGATAAGAGACATTAACCCTTATGCTTAAGCCTATAGAATGATGCATAAAGTAGAAGAAGAAGAACTACAACGATGTGCAAAAATCTATTGTCCTCCAAGAACTGTTACTACGTCTATTGTACGCAATAATAATTTGGATAAAAATAGATATAATCTACCTACCTGTAATGAAGTTGCAATAGTATATGTTGGGGAAAACGATCTTTCTCCTATTGAACGTCATATTGTCGTTTACTCTAAGTATGATAAACCTATTAGTATACCGACAATTAGCAAACATACAGAGCCTATGACATATCCGCTTATTCATCCCAATGGTGGTTTTGGATGGATGCCAAATATGAAAAGTAAATTTAGAAAATCTAATATTTTAAATTTGAAATTTTATAATTATAGATTCAGTGTTAGAAATGAATTTAATCCATTTCTTAATTTGGGAAAATTATGTCAACATTTCATTGTTGATGCGTTTGAAAAAGTTGAAACCTCCAGAGTATATTTCATACGAAAAAACCAAAACGTATTAAGAAGTGATTGTTACAAAGGTGTTATGGACTATTTACATAAAAGAAAAAGAATTAGATTCTTCAAAAATTGGAAAAATGGTAATATTACCGTCGAACTTTACAGGAAATTTACGATTTTCAAAACAAAATTACATTGACTTAATGACACTTGTAAATTATGATGGTAAACCTGACCTTTTCGTAACTATGACCTGTAACCCACTTTGGAAAGAAATGACGCAAAACTTGGAAATTTATGAAAATGCAATAGATAGACTAGATATTACAACAAGAGTATATTATCAAAAAGTAGAAGAATTAAAAAATTTAGTAATAAAAAAGGGATTATTAGGAAAATGTATATCATATAGTTATGTAATTGAATTTAAAAAACGAGGATTACCGTATATGCATATGTTATTACTCTTACATAAAAATGATAAATTCGACATTTCCGGAAAAGTTGATAAAATAATAAGTGCAGAAATTCCAAACAGAGATATTTATCTAAAATTTTATAGTATTGTTAAACAATTCATGAATCGCGGTCCCTGTGGTATACAAAATATAAATTATCCGTGTATGGATAAAAATACGAAACAGTGTACTGAAAATTTCCCAAAAGAATTTAATAATACGACAACATTTAAATCCAACCGAAATCCACTATGATGACGTCAAAATAATTCTCAAAAATAAATTTATAGAAAGAATTGCAGATAATGGATTCGTTGTTCCTTATAATCCTTACTTATTCTTAAAATTTGATGCACACATAAACGTAAAAGTTCCACTGTACAATACATTAAATATTTATTCAAATACTATTATAAAGGTCATAATTGTTCATACATTAAAATACATCAAGTGAATGTAAAAATAAATTCTTTAAATGTTAAACAAAGGCAAATATTCAACTCTACTATAAGAAGCTTAAACAACTAAAGTGAAGAAAAATATATTTTTATAGATGGATCAGGTGGAAGTGAAAAAAGTTATTTACTTAATGCTTTAATAGCTTATTCTAAATATCATATTACACATTATTTGTGTGTAGCTTGGACAGGTAAAACAGCAAATTCATTAGTCGATGGAAAAACGGTGCATACAACATTTAAACTACCGTTAAATATAACAGATTGTACAACTTGTAATGTTAAGCCTAATTTTGCAGAAGGCAAACAATTGAAAGGAAAACGAATAATTATTTGGGATGAAATATCCATGACTTCAAAATTTGCTTTTGAAGCAGTTGATCGTCTTTTTCAAGGTTTATGCTATGTAGACCAATCCTTCTGTGGTAAAACTGTAATTGTATCAGAAGATTTCAGGCAAACATTACCAATTGTATGACATGGAAGCCGTATGAACATTATTGATGATTCCGTTAAATTTAGTTTACGATGGCAGAATTTAGAGCCCATAATATAGAGACAAAGTAAATATAAAAATCAATAGAAATATTGAGCTCAAAAAAATATATAGAATAAGAAAATATAATGATAAAACAAATATTAGGCCCAAAAAAGTATGTTTAAAAAAAATATTGGGCTCAAAAAAATATAGAGCCAAGAATACATAAAAATCAAAAGAATATGAGATTCAAAAAAAATTGGGCCCAAAAAAATATAGAGCTCAAGAAAATGTAAGAATAAAAAATATATAGAGCTATAGTAAAATAAGAATAAAAAAATGCTGGGATCAAAAAAATAAAAGAATCAGACAAATATTGGGCTTATCAAATACAGAGATAAAAAAAATATAATAATAAAAAAAATATTGCGCCCAAAAAAATATAAAATTCAAAAAAAAATAGAGCCCAAGAAAATATAAGAATCAAAAAAATATAGAGCTTAAGTAAATTTAAGAATCAAAAAAATATCAGGTCCAAAAAATTAAAACAATTAGACAAATGTTGGGCACAAAAAAATATAGAGACCAAGAAAATATAATATGATAAAAATATTGCGCCTAAGTAAATATGAGAATCAAAAAAATATCGGGCCCGAAAAATGAAAAGAATCAGACAAATATTGGGCCCAAAAAAAATAGAGACCAAGAAAATATAATGATAAAAAAAATATTAGACCCAAAAAATATGTTACAAAAAAATATTCGGCCCAGAAAAATATAGAGCTAAGAATACATAGGATTTAAAAAAATATAAAATTTAAAAAAATATTGGACCTAAAAAAATATAGAGCTCAAGAAAATATAAGGATAAAAAAAATATAGGGCTATAGTAAAATTAGAATCAAAAAAATATTGCGATAAAAAAAATAAGAGAATCAGACAAATATTGGGCCCAAAAAATATAGAGACCAAAAAAATATAATAATAAAAAAAACATTGCTCCCCAAAAATACAAAATTAAAAAAATATAAAGCCCAGAAAAATATAAAACGAAAAAAAAAATTGGAATAAAAACGAAGCCCAAAACAATATGTAACAATGCAGATTGGCCATATTACTTTTATGTATATTTGTGGCGCATATAGCCGACAGAAGGGAGCATCTAACTACGGGCAAGACGGAAAGCAGACCACGCGAGTCAAATAGTTAAAACTATAACCCAAAATCGTTGGCACACACGTGCGAATTTATAAAGCACGTATAATGTGCACTGATATAGCTAGCGGGCAGCTTGACTCGAGTAGCTGAGCTTGGATCCGTTAAGGATCGTTTGTCTCTCTCTTGCGGCGCGCGCAGCGTACAGCAAGAGAAACGAATTCGAGCAGAGGCAAGAAGGAATACCATTATTATTCCTTCTGTCGCCGGCGTCCGGTAAAAAGCGAGCGACTTGCGATATTGCGTAGTATTAATTTTGTGTGTGCGAATATCGTGAGCTTGAGTGAGCGAGAATAGATAGATTCACTATTCTCTAAATTATTTTATTGTGCATAAAATTGTTGCGAGTGCACGATTGCTAATTGAAATAATATAATTTATTTCTTTCTATTACGACGTGTGTGCCGGGCAATCTCGTGCGCGTTCTATTGCATAATATATTCCCTTCGTGCTTTTCTAAGTCTTTCATTTTTGTGTGTTTATTCCTCGTGTTCCTTTTAGCTTACGTTTTTGTTAATATCTGCTTTTCGTCGTGCTGATAGTTATTTAATTAGTGCAAGCGGCGTCGCGTACGCTATACGCGGCTGGCGTCCATTTTGAGCGAGCGTACGATTGCTGTACAAATTTCTTAAATAAAGTTTCTCTTTTTTTGTTACCGATTTAATTACAGCTCATATATTTTTATGAATTTAGTGCAACCTCCTGATCCCCAAGGTTGTCACAAATATATGGTTAAAAAAATAGAGGCCCGAAGAAAATAGGACTCGAATAAAAGTAGGTCCAAAAAAATATAAGGCCTAGAGAAATATAGGATCAAAAAAAATATGGAACTCAAAAAATAAGAGGCCAAAAAAAATAAGGCCCAAAGAAAATAGGACTCGAAAAATGTAAGGCCTAAAAAATATAAGGCCCAGAAAAATATAGAGCTAGATGAAATACAAGATCCAAAAAAATTATAGAACCCATGAAATAAATCGAAAAAATGTAGGGCTTGAAAAATATTAGACCCAGAAAAATAAAGCTAAATAAAATTTAAGACCCCAAAAAATGATAAAACCCAAGAAAATATTAATTTTGAAAAAAATATTAGGCTCAAAAAAATATTGGGCTTAAAAAAATATAGAGCATAATAATATACAAGAATCGAAAAAATAGAGCCCAAGAAAATATAGGGCCGAAAAAAAATAAAGAGCCCAAAAAAAATAAAGAGCCCGAAAAAATATAAGGTTAAAAAAAATATTGGGCCCAAAAAAATATAGAGCCCAAAAATATATAAGAATCCAAAAAATATTAGGCCCAAAAAAATATAGGGCCAAAGAAAATATAGAGACTAAAAAATATTGGACCCAAAAGAACATAAGACCTAAAAAAATAAGGTTAAAAAAAATAATAAGCCCAAGAAAATATAAGGATAAAAAAAGGTCCAAAAAACTGGGCATTGAATAAAAATATAGGGCCCAAAATAATATGGCTTAAAAAGAGGCTTATGACTAATGAGTACTAATTATATAGGGCTCAATAAAAAATTGCTACTTTTATTACCGAAAGATTAGAAACATTTAACAAATGCGGAGAACCGGAGAAACGGAAAAAAGTGGTTTCACTTTAATAGAATATAGGATTTTTACTATTAAAGGCTGAAAAATATAAGAAATTATGAAAAATGCTATAAATTAATTGTAATAAGATGAAAAATTATAATGAAATTTTAAAAAAATGATATAACGGTTTGAAAATGATTATTTTCAGCAGTTGTATAAAACGAAAAAGCATCGGATGAGGTTTTTTAAAATTATTAATAAATTAAAGTCTTGTATTTAATATATATTTATGGTAAAAAGAATTTTTATTAATTAATATCATTAAAAAAAAATTATGAATACGTTTGAATTTTTTTTTTTCAGGCTCGAAATCCGTCTTGATACCTTCAACAGTTTTCAAATGTGAAAACTGTATACATATGTAAATAACTATAAATAATTATAAATAATGCTATCATTAGAAATAACTGAAAATAATAATATTTATGTTCTATTAACAACAAACTTTTCTGAATAATTAACCTCTAGACCGCAAGGATTACGTCATATGGCGCGAACCCCTGGCTCGCACATATCCACCTTCGATAGGGTCCTACCTAGTAGGCGTTAGAACACTTTTCTATAGGGAAAATCGACTTTTCATTTTTTCAAAATCTCGGCGGTCTAAAGGTTAAATATATATTTATATAATATTATAATTTGTAAAAGCAATTTAACAAATAAATTTATTTTATTACTATTCCAAATACAAATTAATAAATATGTGTGTGTGTGTGTGTGTGTTTAATTATTCAAAAAAGTTTGTTGTAAATGGAACATAAACATGATTATTTTCAGTTATTTCTAATGACGTCAGTACTGAGTTCAAGTCTGGAAAAAAATTCAAATAAAGTCACAATTTTTTTTTCTAATAATTATAATTAATGAAACTTCTTTTCACCTTAAATATGTATTAAATATAAGACTTTGATCAATTAATAATTTTAAAAAACCTCTTCCGATTTTTTAAATTTGTTTGAGTTGTCGAAAACTCGATTTTTGAAAATTTTGGTATTGGCCGTAGACTTTCTTAGTTAATTCTCAATTTATTAACTTCAAAATTTCTAGAAATCTTGAGTATACATATCTTCACAAAATAAGAGTTCTGGAATTTCGAACAGATAAGTTCAAGCAAATGTTAAATTCCATTACTTATAAAAAATTCACAAAAATATGTATTTTATCAACTTTTAAAACTAAACTTTTAAATGTTTTTTTTTTAACTAAAACTGAGGTTAATTGATTGTAAATTGGCTGAGAAAGATTGTGGCAAGTACCAAAATTTAGAAAATCAAGTTTTCGACTACTCAAAAGAATTTAAAGTATTGGTCGAGATTTTTAAAAATTATTCATGTGTCAAAGTTTTATATTCAATATATGTATTTAGTAATAATAATAATAATAATAATATATATATATATATATATATATATATATATATACAGATTATAAATATGAATTCATAATTATAGACATAATCAGGAAAATTCATTCATATTTCATATATTTCCTATCTTTATAATTGAATATTAAAAAAAATTTAATAATAAAAAAATAACTTCTTATTTTATAAATGTATGTTAAAAAGATACTAGAAAGAATATTTTCATATTATGTAATGATAATTTTTCAAATGAGGTCATTAGATATATTCTAAAAATTAATATGTTTCTCTTAATGAGAATATTATTGCTTTATTGAAATTATTATTAATACATTCAATTCTTAACAATTTTAACATAAATGGTAATTCATATAAATACGAACACTCGTTCATATGAATATTTAATTAAGGTTACATGGATGTTATTTATGAAGGATTGTTTGGAAGTAAATTTTTAAATGATAATGTATTTTCATAAAATTAATTAAAGTTTTTTCTTCTCTAAATGATAACTGCATAAAACTTTAATTGAATAAATTATGTTATACAATTATAAATATATAAATTTATTTAACTGTTTATCAAATATAATGATTATTCCTTAAATATATTATTCTTACATATATAATACACAAATAATAATTACTATGGATGATAGTTGAATAAAAATTTTTATTTTAATAATCATAGCATTGAAATTCATTTCCATGAAAATGTTATTTGATTGACATTTTCAGTTGTGTTTTAATACAAATATAAGTATATTTAAAAAGTTACTTGTCATCAATAAAAAAATATTTAAATTATTTTAATAATAATTGTTTATTAATATTAAGAATTCATCCATAAATTATAATATAAATGATATAGAAATAAAAAAAAAAACAATTGAAGACTTCTAAGGAAAAAGGGCGCATCTTCAAAAATCATATTTTGAGTAAACTCAATTTAAAATTTTATGCTAGTATACTATCGAGATAAATTAACGAAATTTCTGAAAACTTATATAGATTCAATGTACACTAATCAACAAATAATAAAGCATATTTTTCAATGTTAAAATAAAGCTCATATAATAAGTTTACAAAAAAGCAAAATGTTTGACATACGCCCTTTTTCCATTTAATAGGTTTCTGAATAATGAAAGCAGATCAATTTTTTTTTCAATCTATACAGCGGACTCTCGATACAAGAGATCGCAATATAAGAGAATCCGAGCTCTTTCCCCTAAATATGAGCGTGAGCTTAAGTATTCGTGCTCTCCCACCACTATGAAAGTGAGAGGGATAGAATATCAAATAGATATATCAAAATATAAATAAAGAAAATATAGTATATTATAATACTTTATCTTTCAATATTTACCGTATTATAATCCAATAATGTGTCAACATGATTAGTTAACACTAAAGAATATAAATGAATAATAATCGGAAAAAGGGCGTATCTTGAGATACGCCCTTTTTCCTTAGAAGTCTTCAATTATGAAATTGAATATAATCTAACCTTACTCATGATACATACACTTCGTAATATTTATATTTCATTAAGTATTTACATTTGATGCAAATAGAATTGTTGGGTGATTGCAAAAAGTCGGTTTATTATTTTGGAATATTCGAATTTTAAAATAACCGAAATATTTTATTTTAATTTAATAATTGTGTATTTGAATCCAGTATTTTGTATGTATAAAATACATATGTAAAGATATTATAACTAGAAATAGACACGAAATTCGTTTTTAAGCATGTATCACGTAAAAAGATTATTTTTAATTTTATCGTTCAAATTTATAATTATTTATGAAAGTCAAGAATCTAAACATGAAAGCCGTCCTTCAATGATATTACACGTTTTAAAATCTTGTTGTCTCATGTCTACTGAATTCAATATCTGTATCGATGAAAAAAAATTTTTTTCAATTTTTTCATTAATTTGTACATATTTGAACTCGGGGAGTCGAAAAAATTGGTTTCCAGAAAATGTCTGTATCTGTGTGTGTGTGTGTGTGTGTGTGTGTGTGTGTGTGTGTGTGTGTGTGTGTGTGTGTGTGTGTGTGTGCGCGCGTGTGCGTGTGTGTGGGTGCGTGCCTGCGTGTGTGTGTGTGTCTGTATGATGTCAGTTAGTTAATTGCATCCCGAAAACTACTCGATGGATTTGCTTCTAATTTTGCATAGAATTTATTTTTTTGTCTAACTTACTGGAAAGCTATTGATAATTGGTTCTTCTAGTGTAGTTTTAATTTTAGAATTGTTTAAAAAAAATTTTTTTTTTTTTTTTTTTTTTTTATTTTCAATTTTTCTTGGTCTTTTTCGTTTACTACTTAATGAATTTTCTTCGAAATTTGCATGGAAATTATTTGCGATTGCCCAAATAAAATAAAATTCTAAAAACTGATTTTCTTAGCTTAGTTTTAATTTTAGAGCATTTTGAAATTTTTGAAAAAAATGTTTCTATTTATCAAGCCAATGAAATCTTAAAAACTACTCGATGGATTTACTTCAAATTTTCCATACAATTCAATTTCTCGATCAACTGGTGCGGAAGCTATTGAGAATATGGTTTCTTAGCGTAGTTTTAATTTTATAGCCATTTTAGTAATTTTAAAAAAATTTCGATTTTTAATTTTTTTTGTATTTTACGTAACCTACTCGAAGAATTTGCTTGAAAATTTGTATGGAACTTATTTTCGACTGCCAAAAGAAGAAAAACTTTTGGGAACTGATTTTTTTAGCAGACTCTTAATTTTAGAGCATTTTTAAAATTTGTTAAATTTTCATTTTTCAATTTTCTGCTATTTTACGAAAACCATTCGATAGATTTGCTCCAAAATTTGTATATAAGTTATTCGCTAGTGTTTGAAGAAAAATTAAAAATAAAAATTTTTTAAAAATTTTAAAAATGCTCTAAAATTAAAAGTGCGCTAAGAAAATTAGTTTACAAAATTTTTTATACTTTTGGCAGTCAAAATTAAGTTTCATACAAATTTTCGAACAAATTCTTCGAGTAGTTTACGTAAAATACAAAAAAAATGAAAAATCGAAATTTTTTTAAAATTCTTAAAATGATTCTAAAAAAAAAACTACGCTAAGAAAACCAATTCTCAATAGCTTCTGCACCAGTTCATCAAAAAATTGAATTGTATGGAAAATTTGAAGTAAATCCATTGAGTAATTTTTAAGATTTTATTGGCTTAATAAATAGTAACATTTTTTTTTTAATTTCAAAATGCTCTAAAATTAAAACTAAGCTAAGAAAATGAGTTTTTAAAAATTTATTTTATCCGGGCAATCACAAATAAATTCCTTGCAAATTTTGAAGCAAATTCATCGAATAGTAAACAAAAAAAAACCAAAAAACGAAAAATCGAATTTTTTTTTTTTTTTAAACTTTAAAATGAAAACTACGCTAGAAGAACCAATTATCAATAGCTTCCCAGCAAGTTAGTCACAAAACTAAATTCCATGCAAAATTAGAAGCAAATCCATCGAGTAGTTCTTGAGATACAGTTTACTAACTGAATTCTACATCCCACACACACACACACACACACACACACACACACACACACACACACACACACACGCACGCACGCAGCGCACGCACGCACGCACGCACGCACGCACGCACGCACGCACGCACGCACGCACGCACGCACGCACGCACGCACGCACGCACGCACGCACGCACGCACGCACGCACGCACGCACGCACGCACGCACGCACGCACGCACGCACGCACGCACGCACGCACGCACGCACGCACGCACGCACGCACGCACGCACGCACGCACGCACGCACGCACGCACGCACGCACGCACGCACGCACGCACGCACGCACGCACGCACGCACGCACGCACGCACGCACGCACGCACGCACGCACGCACGCACGCACGCAGCACGCACGCACGACGCACGCACACACACACACACACACACACACACACACACACACACACACACACACACACACACACACACACACACACACACACACACACACACACACACACACACACACACACACACACACACACACACACACACACACACACACACACACACACACACACACACACACACACACACACACACACACACACACACACACACACACACACACACACACACACACACACACACACACACACACACACACACACACACACACACACACACACACACACACACACACACACACACACACACACACACACACACACACACACACACACACACACACACACACACACACACACACACACACACACACACACACACACACACACACACACACACACACACACACACACACACACACACACACACACACACACACACACACACACACACACACACACACACACACACACACACACACACACACACACACACACACACATACAGACATTTTCTGGAAACTACTTTTTTCGACTCACCGAGTTCAAATATGTACAAATTAATGAAAAAATAGAAAAAAATTTTTTTTATCGATACAATGCTTTCTCTATGAGAAAGCAAAATTAATGAAACTCAATGAGCTCTATGAGAAAACATTCCGCCAAAGCACTTGGCAGCGTTTTTTAATTTTAGTAACTGAAAAAGCCGCACTAAAAGAGATTAACAATTACATTTTCTGCAAAATATCGCCTTCAAATCAAGTAGGTGAAATGTCAGTCTTAGTACCGAAAAAAAGACTAAGCATAAAAAATTTATGCTCTTGCTTTATAACTATATAGTACCAACATTTGTCTCTAAAATTCTATCACTAAAATTGAAATCATATCATCACTTTTTTTTTTAGATACCTCAGTATATAAATTAGATATACTAGATTTAGTACCTATTTTAACAGTACTTTCCTCTCTCCGTGCAGTTGTTAGTTCTGGTAAACGTCAAATAATATTTTCTTGGGTTTTATAATTTTTTGGGATCTTATATTTTAGTTAGCTCTATTTTTCTGGGCCTAATATTTTTGAGGTCCTACATTTTTTTGAGTCCTATTTTCTTTGGGCCTCATATTTTTTTGGGCTTTATATTTTCTTAGGCTCTATATTTTTTCGGTCCAATATTTTTTCGATTTTCATGTATTCCTTGGCTCTATATTTTTTTAGGCCCAACATTTATTCAATTCTTATATATTTCTAAGCTCTATATTTTTGGGCCTAATATTTTTTTAATTTATATTTTCTTGGGTTTTTCAATTTTTTTGGGACCTATATTTTATTCAGCTCTATATTTTTGGACCTTATATTTTTCGGGCCCTATTTTTTTTAAGTCCTATTTTCTTTGGGCCTTATATTGTCTTGAGTCCTAATTTTTTTTGGGCCCAATATTTTTTCGATTCTTATATATTCTTTGGCTCTATATTTTTTTGTGCTCAATATTTTTTTGAAATTTATATTTTCATGGGTCCTATAATTTCATAGATCCTCTATTTTATCTACCTCTATATTTTTCTGGGCCTCATATTTTTTAACTTTTTTTTTGGTTTTATATTTTTCTAGTCTCTATAATTTTTTCATTCTTATTTTTTTTTGGGTGCAATATTTTTTTTAACTATATTTTTTTAGGTCTTATATTCTTTTGGGTCCAATATTTTTTTAGTCTCTATATTTTTTTGGGCTTCATATATTTTTGGGCCTTATATTTTCTTGCACCCTATATTTTTTTATGCCCAATATTTTTTTTGTCTATGTTTGGTTGAGCTTTATATTTTTTGGGTCTTAGATTTTCTTGGGCCCTATATTTTTTTGGGCCTAATATTTTTTCGCGTCTTATATATTCTTGGGCTCAAATTTTTTTTGGGCTCAATATTTTTTTGGGCCTTATATTTTTTTAAAATTTATCATATATTTTTTTGGGTTCTATAATTTTTTTGGATCCTATATTTTATTTAGCTCTATATTTTTCTAAGCCTTATATTTTCTTGGACCCTATATATTTTGGGCCCAATATTTTTTTGGCCTCTATATATTTTAGGCTTCATATTTTTTTGGGCCTTATACACTGCCGCCGAGATACTTTTGCCCCCCTTCGTCTAAAATTGACTTATCTAAAAAGTTTCATAACTCTGAAAAAAATGGTTGTAGCCTAAAAATTTCAACGGGATTCGAAAGATTGTTGAAAATTCTTTCAAAAACTATTGGTTTGATATAAAAAAAACCATTTTTTTGTATCTCTTATCCTTGTTTAAATGAAATTTTTTTTAACTTTGTTTTGACTCTGTAAAATAGTGTTCAATTTTAATAGAAATCGTTACATTAATACAAAACCAAATAGATTTTAAAGCTTATATTTCGACGATGAAAATGCAATGTCAAACGTCTAGATTCGACCTTTTAAACCAGAGTTATAAGATTTTATATTTAAAAATAAGGTTTTTTTCGATGTATGAATATCTCTGAATTTAAGAGGAATAGAAAAATTTGTCAGAGAGAAAAAATGTTCCTTTTCGGTCAAATAATAATAATATATAATAAAAAATTCATTTCGGAAAAAATTATTTTTTTTTGCCTTTTTTACCCATGTTGTTCAATATTTTAAAGATATCAAAATTTCATTACATTTCAACAAAAAAAAAAAATTTTTTTCGAAATCAATTTTTTATTATATATTATTATTATTTGACCAAAAGGAACATTTTTTCTCTCTGACAAATTTTTTTATTCCTCTTAAATTCAGAGATATTCATACATCGAAAAAAACCTCATTTTTAAATATAAAATCTTATAACTCTGGTTTAAAAGGTCGAATCTAGACGTTCGACATTGCATTTTCATCGTTGAAATATAAGCTTTAAAATCTATTTGGTTTTGTATTAATGTAACGATTTCTACTAAAATTGAACACTATTTTACAAAGTCAAAACAAAGTTAAAAAAAATTTTTTTCTTAACAAAGATAAGAGATACAAAAAAATGGTTTTTTTATATCAAACCAATAGTTTTCGAAAGAATTTTCAACAATCTTTCGAATCCCGTTGGAATTTTTAGACTACGACCATTTTTTCCAGAGTTATAAAACTTTTTAGATAAGTCAATTTTAGACGAAGGGGGGCAGAAGTATCTTGGCGGCAGTGTATTTTTTTGGGCTGTATATTTTTTTCAGCCTTATATTTTCCTGGGCTCTATATTTTTTTGGGCCTAATATTTTTTCGATTCTTATATATCATTATGCTCTATATTATTTTAGGCCCAATATTTTTTTAAGCACAATATTTTTTCAAAATTAATATTTTCTTATGTTTTATAATTTTTTTGGCTCAACTTTGTTCAATACAATATTATGATTGTTATTATAATTATTATTATTGTAATTTTCATTATAATTATTGTCTTCAATTTTCAATCGCTTACACTTAAAAAATAATGTCTTTAATTGATAAGAATCATATTTATGTTTTCGCTATTTTCATCTATTGGTTTATTTATTGTAGAATCGTTATAAACATGTTTATTGTCATCAATTTCTATTTGTTTACATGAACTTTAAAATAAATTTTTGATCATGTAAGTCAGAGGCATCAGTAAGGAGTTATGACAGTTTAGAATATATATTTTCATGTATGATTTATTTTTCATATTGAATATAAATATATATTTCCATGTATGATTTATTTTTCATATTGAAAATATATTGTAAACTGTCATAAGTCCTTATTGATGGCTCTGGCTTACATGATTAAAAATTGATTTTAAAGTTCATGTAGAATAAAAAAATAAGCCCGCGAAAAGCAATTTCTGAAGTAGCGAACAATGAGTAATTTCAATTACCAAGTAAAACATATATGAACCAATAGAAAACTTTAAATTTTAGGTCTGTAAAGAACCATGCTAACTCTGCTCTTCATTTACAACAAGAAGTATTCTTATAAATTTCTCTCTAACACATCAGGATTTTTAGACAAAAAAAATGATAAAGTGGGACTTTTCCAAAAATTTTGAAAAATATCCAAATTTCAAAGATCTATAGCTCTTGATCCTTCTAATCTAAATCCTTGAAAATTTTTTTTACACATTTTGGGTAACAAAAAGAATATATTCTTAGAGTTTCAGAGATTTTTATTTTTCTGCTTTTCCAGTTGGTGTGAAATGTCGCATATATATACATATATTTCATCATTAAAAAAAGTTTGTTGTGAAAATAACTAAAATAAAAATTATTTTGAGTTATTGCTAATAGTTGTATTTCTCAATTTATTTACAGTTATTTACGGATATTTGCAGTATCTATATTTAAAAAATGTATAAATGATAATAAACAATCCTTATTTATCTCCAGCCTAACGCTTTTTTATTATTATTAACAGTTTTCAATATTTTCTTATAATTATTTGTTTATTCACAGTATTATTCTACTTTTACAAAATAATTTTCATATAAGGTCATGAAATAATTTAATATAAGAAAATATATATATGTTGCATATCACAAAAAAATTTCAACATCAAAACTAATTTTTTAATGTTTAGAATAAAAAATTAAATTATTAGCATTTTGAAATTTTAATATGGGAATTCTTTTTATAAATAACTTTTTAATAACTTTGAGTAATGTTAAATCTTTTAAATAACTTGTGGAATTGAATGCTAATTAATTTTAGTTTTAACATGAAATTAATTATTCAAGTTGGAAATGTATTTAATAAAATAATATAACTATTTATAAGTTATCACTTGATGATAATTTGTTAAACTTTTTAATTATGGTTTAAAATAATATTAAATATATGATTATCATTTTAATAGTTTTTATAAAATATAATGTAAATTTTATAAGTATTAATTATTTAAGGAGATGTAAAATGGACAGTACACTTGCACCCATAAATATTGGCTATATTTCCATTGTATTTCAAAATTTTGAATAAAGAGATGCATTAACATATAGTATGTATCACGAAGATTATTCAGTTAAATTTTTAAATAGATCTATTCATTAGTTTTGAGAAGTTTGGGTTCCAATATTATTTATTAAAATTTTTCTATTAGGAATCAAAAATTTAAATATCTTATAAACTAATGATTGGAATAATTTGAAAATTTAACTAAATAATTATCATGGTACATACTACAAGTTAATACATTCCTTTTATGGAAATTCAGCAATAGAGTGGAAAGACAGTTAAATATGACAGTAAATTTTTATATCTTCTTATAGTGAAATATAATCAAACTTTGACAGCAAATTCAACATAATGAAATCATTGAACTTTTAATGATCATATTTAATACAAATTTAGAGAGCGTCTGTATCGTAACCGGCTAAGGCATACGCCTTATACGGTCTCTACACATTCACTCCGAGTGGTCGGGGGTTCGATTCCCGGTGAAAACACCTAAAATTTTTTTCAGACGTTTTTCATCGAAAAAAGAACTTCTGAGCGCGATGGGTAAATATTCCTGGCATAGGTTTTCTCCTGGGGGAGTTTTCCCTACATCACAGGCTTAGGCCTGGGCAAATGCAGGAATCTACCGTAGAAATCTACTTACTGACTGTTCTAGGAACGCGGCAGTCTGTGATTTCTCGGGTATGGGTAGATTAAAATAGGTAAAGAAAATAGGTAGGAAAAATAGAGGTACAGGAAATATAGGTAAGGGAAAAAAGGTAGGCAAACATCCTGACACAGAGGTGGTCAAGGATGTCGGTAGCTTGGCCAAGAGGCTGCACCGGGCCTATAGGGCAAACCAGATAAAAAAAAAAAAAAAAATTTGATACAAATTTTAGAGTGATATTACAGAATATTATTTTTTCCCGCATTTATAATAAATGTTTCGCAAATAATAAGTAAATTTTCTTTAGAGATGTTTACTTTTTCAAGGGAAATTTTACTTCTATCTAGACAGTTCATGAATATAAATTCATAAATATAGGTATAATCAGAAAAATTTATTCATATTTCATATATTTTCCTATCTTTATAATTGACTATTAAAAAAAATTTAATATCAAATAAATAATTTTTTAAAATTGTATTTCATAAAATTTATGTTCAAACAAAATTTAAAAAAATATTTTTATATCATGTAATGATAATTTTTAAATGCGGTAATTTGATATATTTTAAAAATTAATATGTTTCTCTAATTAAAAATATTATTGCTTGAATGAAATGAATTTGAATATATTTAATTGTTAACAATTTTTATATAAATGAAAATTCATTTGAAGACAAACACGTGTACAAATGAAAATGTAATTAGGGTAAAAATAATTTTAATATACTAAAATTTAATTTTAATATATTTAATTGTAAACAATTTTTATACAAATGATGTAACATCCTAGCTTCATAAAAAGTTTTTCTTTAATTTTTATTTTTCTCTAACTATTTCTACAATGACCAGTATCGAAAAATTCCCTTAATTAATATGCGCCGCCAGTCCGTTAAGGCCACAGATGTTTTTACTTTGGGAACTGATTAAGATATCGAAAGATCTACGCGCCGAATTTGCTATTAACAAATAGCATAATCTAGTGTGTGTCTTCTTCGACGTCTTAATTAAATCTTAAATAAACACAAGTGTTCCAAACAATCATGCCACCTCGGCTGCTTTTCCGTACTTACAGGTATAATAGGCAAGAGAGGGCATTGTTCGCTCTCTTTTATTACGGCAATACTTCTTGAGGCATATTTAAAGCAGGTTACATACCTTTATCATTATATTTTTTATTTTCGTCTCTATAGACGAAAAACTCTTATTATATTTTTCATTCTCGTCTCCATAGACGACAATTCCATTATATCTAATAAGCAAACCGTACTTCTCGGTTTCTCGCTCTATCCCCATGAATGGGGTTTTCTTCATAAATACGCGTCATTTTCTTTATTTTCCATTATATTAACAGCCTGCTTGGGTCCACTAAAATATTACACAAAAATACTAACTACAGGCTTCCTCAGAAGCTATATATATTTTCACTACAATTTCCTTCATACACCTATTTGGTTCTATCTAGATTCTGCTCTCAATTTCTTTTTGGCTTTCAACCCCAACGATTTTACCCCAATATCGCGACTTCGCCTGCATGTGTTATAAATCGGTGTACAAGTGCAAATCAGCGACTATTCTATTGTGCAAAATCAACACGTAAATAATACCCTAATATATATATATTAGGGTGTCCCTTATTTACCAATGTTTTTTTTTTCGTTGTGCCGCCCCCTGGATCTTTAATTTATGCTAAAAAATGAAGATTTTACTCGGAAAAAGTGAGAAAAAGACGTTTTAAACCGTGCCTATTTCGCAAAACGAGATTTTAGTCCACGTATACGCGTTATACTTAATTTAACGTATTTCATTTCTCTACTATGTTTAAAAAGAGCTTTAAACAGTTCAACTATTACATTTTTTCATGTAAAATTTAGCATAGAATTCGAATTTTTACTCATTTTAAATTAAAACGTACATATAGTAAGGTAAGAGACACTTTTACATCAGTTAAGGTCAGTTTTTTTAATGATTATTTGTTTTTTATTAATAATGAATGTTATTTATGATTTGTCTGATTATTTTGAGTAATAATCCCGGTTTATAAATATTGTGATTACCCAAATATGAAAATGATTGTGCTTCACCTGCATCTTTGATTCTCGATAAAATCATAATTGTACATCTTTTTTATTTATTTGTAAATCGAAAATGAGTTTTGGGTGCTGAAATAAGTTTCGAATTGATTCAATCGGTAGTTATTGTCTTTATATTGGTTTTGATCATAACAATGAATTGCGCGTCTTTTGAGCTTTAAGATTATATTATCATTAGCAGTGTGTCCAATTAAGGCCCGAATTTATAGTCGACACTTGGCACTCAGTACTCAGTTTACACGTAACAAACATCATTCTATCTTATTCTACTTCCATAAGAAAAAAAAGGATAGAATGATGTTTGTTACATGTAAACTGAGTGCTGAGTGCCAAGTGTCGACTATAAATTCGGGCCTAAGAAATTATAACTTTAATAATATTTTAATTTTTCTATGATAACCGTAACGAAAATCCATCACGCGCTTGCGCAAGCGCGTGCCGTCATTCGGTCAAAAGATTAAAAAAATCATATTGCATTAATTTAACTAAAGGCTATCACAAGATTGAGTTAATGGACAAATGTTAGAGAAAATAGTGATTCGTTCTCGCAAATTTAAAGGAAAATAATAATTAAATGATGTTATCAAGACTTATCACCGCTCTCATTTTAGCTAATATCAGTTACAATGTAGTTCATATTGTCTTTAAAATGTTGAGAAAAAATAAGAAATATACTTCTTAAAAACCTCCCACATCTATTGGAACCAGAGCAAATTGTCAATCGTACGAAATATAAAAGAAATATACTTTTTGCATATAGATTTATCATATACTTTATGATCACGATTATCGATAAGGGTGGAATTAGATGGAGCGGAAAGTAGACGACGGAACGTCACAAAACATTCATTCCGTCGCCTTGTTTTCCGTCAAATTTTTTCCCTATGTTCACATGGCGCAGAATGTAGCTGAAAAATTGTTAAAAATAGCATACAAATGTATCCGCGAATTTTAAATTAACAACAAAAATGTTAAAAAAGTTGGAAATAATCATCTATTGTTATTGTAATGAGATTCTTTTTTTACAAAAATAAAATATAGTTTGTTATTATAACCAAATATTTCAATTAACATCATTATTTTTTAATTACAAAATTGCTAATCAACGTCACAGAACTTCTATTCCGCTCCATGTGGATATAGGGAAACAAATTTGACGGGATAATAGTAGCGTCACAGACTTTTTGAAATTGTTTAAACAAATAGTTAACCAAAATAGAATTTAAAAGTTTGATTGAAATTAAAAGTACAGCTATGGAAAGCAAATTAAAAATATTACGTGAGGTTATTGAAGCACTAATTATTTTTTTAAACAAAATAAAAATTGATGTCTATTACGTCGTCTTTACTCCGTTGGCGGAATACAAAGATGCGGAATTGAGGTTCTGTGACGTTCCGTCGCCTATTTTCCGCTCAATCTGATTTCACCCTAAGATCTGATAACGTTAATTAGATTATTAAAATGTTTCTAAATATGTAAAAACGGTTTAATAATGCAAAAATTTTTAATAAATTAATTAAAAACTTGAATACATCGAAGGTAGGGGAAATCGGGGTAAATTGGACCCCCAGGGAAATCGGACCGGCATCACTTTATGTAAAAATATAGTAAATTTTTATTTGACCAATAAGATTTTAATATTGTTACATTGAATTACTTCTATTGCTAAAGTTTTTTTATGTAGTTTTAATCTTCTAATATTTACGTATATTCATATAAAGTAATGCTGGTCTGGTTTGTCCCATCGGTCCAATTTGACCCCGGTTACCCCTAATATTATAAAAAAAATATTATCATACGCTTAAACCAACTATTGGAGCGGCGGTAGCGCAGGGGCTAAGGCTCTTGGCTCGCGCTCTAGTGGACCGGGGTTCGATTCCCCGGGAAAATTTTGGAAAAATTTTTTCGAATTTTTCTGCGGGGAGTAGAACCCGGAGACCACGAAAAACTTATTTACAAAGTCCCATTGGACAAAAATTGTGTTGTTAAAAAAGTCCCACTGGGCACAACTGGATATAAAATATAAAAGATTTACCTGGTAATGGCCGAATGACCAAAAGCCAAAAGTGCTTGTCATGGCCAATGAAAAATAATAAAGAAAAAACCAACTATTGTAAACAAAAATTGTTTTTGAAAACAATCTTAGAAATTTCATAATGTACAAAATATGTTAATTTATAATTGTTGTGAATTTTTATGTTTATTTTTTGAAAATTATTACTCAAAATAATCAGGCAAATCATAAATAACTTTCATTATTAATCAAAAAAGGAAAAACTAATTTAAAAAACTGACCTTAATAAATGCAAAAGTGTCTCTTACCTTACTATATGTACGTTTTGATTTAAAATGAGTAAAAATTCGAATTCTATGCCAAATTTTACATGAAAAAATGTAATAGTTGAACTGTTTAAAGCTCTTTTTAAACATAGTAGAGAAATGAAATACGTTAGATTAAGTATAATGCGTATACGTGGACTAAAATCTCGTTTTGCGAAATAGGCACGGTTTAAAACGTCTTTTTCTCACTTTTTCCGAGTAAAATCTTCATTTTTTAGCATAAATTAAAGATCCAGGGGGCGGCACAACGAAAAAAAAAACATTGGTAAATAAGGGACACCCTAATATATATATACATAATCTATATACACATATAAACACTTACATATATATATAAAGAGACATTTTCTCACACCAATAAAACAAACCATAAATTGTACGCCGAACAAAACTAAATTGATTGTGTAAACTTTGTGTGACAATAAACTAATCGTGTAAAACTTTGTGTGACAATAAACTAATCGTGTAAAACTTTGTGTGACAATAAAAATCATCTAAAATAAAAGGACAGTTTTTCCATTTGTTATAACAAAACAACCAGCCCAATTCCAACAGGATTAAAGATGGACAGGACTCCAGTCTACAAATAAAGCCAGCAACAAGGACAGCAGTCAAAGTAAGTAAAACCTTTCAATTGCTATCATTTTTCTTCTCTCTTTCTCTCGCAATCTCAATACGGGTTCACGAGCCCGCAAAATAGCTTGCCTCCTTTGCCACACAATCAGCCACGCATTAGCCTTAACGTGCATCCGATCGGCGCGTTTAGGCCTGTACATTCACGGCCCTTCTTTTTATGTATGTATCTAATTCACAATAATGAATAGAAATAACGCCGGGATGTTACAGCTAAAAATTAACTGGTGACATAACTGTGGAATTATTTTGCACTTTTGAGATTACGTTAAAGTTTTCTTTTCCCACATAAATTAAAATTTCTCTTTTCACAAAAGTCAAATTTCCGCCTTCGAAAATTCATATTTTTTGCTTTTATAATAAAATCATTTTTAACTTAGAATATCTTTTTTTCAAAGTACTTTCACTTTCAAGAAACGCGAACAAAAGTCCTCCTTCCCTTTCATATTGCATGAATAGTAGTTTGCATGCTTAGAAAATCTGGAAGTAGCATAGAATTAAAAACATAGAAAAATTTATAATCTATACAACAGTAAATTTTCTAACTTAAGGGGTATCCGCATACCGGCATAGAATTCTACCTTATCTACATGTGAATTTTGCATTTTAATACAAATTTAACTATTTACGACTGAAATTCATAGAAGAGGCACATTTTTAACATTCGAAAGAATTGATTGCAATGTTAAGAGACAGTTTAAAAGTGAAAATGAAGACGAAAACTGCAAAATACGATTATTCATAATTACATTGGAAAGTTAATCGTATTAAGCAGTTTTCGTCTTCATTTTCACTTTTATACTGTCGTTTAACATTGCAATCAATTCTTTAGAATGTTAAGAATGTGCCTCTTCTATCAATTTCAGTCATTAATAGTTAAATATTTATTAAAATGCATAATTGAAATGTAGATAAGGTAGAACTCTATGTCGGTATGCTGATTCCCCTTAAAATCTATTCAAATTTGAATAGTCAATAGTATAAGTTACGCACCGTCCTTTTCTTTTAAAATTTTGCGTCCCTCTTTCAAATTTAATTTGTAAACATATATCCAAAATATAAAATAAAATATTTATACTTTGAAATCTTGTTGCGACATCTAATAAATTTTCGTAAGAAAAGTATTTAGGAATTTTAGAATCTGTTGTTATAATCAAACAAAAGTTAACGAAACGACATACCCGTCGCTTTCCTTTTTTTATTCATAAAAATAAGTTACAACACGAATAAAACTAATTGCTTTCATACATTTATCCTTACTTGTATAAAGAAATTCAACAAGTTGTGTCACAGTTAAACGTACAATATACCTGTAAACTGGGGCATCTGATTTAATAAGCAATCTAATCCTAGCAATTATAATTGCAACTGCTTTTAAAAATTGAGCTTATTATTGCTTAAATTCTTCACTTACACAAGAATATTCCTCTGACATCAAAAGTTCGGAGGTTACTTTTATAACACTACGTCAAATGGATTCTCAATTTTGTACGCTGATATTGATTTAATATCATCAAGAACTCTTTTATAATCAACAAGACAGTCTTTGCCTCCCATGTACGTTGGATCCATAGAATCTACACCATAAAGAATTTGAGCAATATCACCAACAAAATTTTTAACTGTCATATCATAATGTAAACAAAGATCTTTTAAACTCTTACCAATCTTCTTTCTATGTATCCAATTTCAGCGATTTTAACACACGATGATCACTATTAGTTTGTTGTCCTACACAAACAATCATTTTTAAAATATTAATAAAACTTTCCTTAGATCCTGATAATGCAACAACTAAGAGACTATTACTAGGATGAAGTTCTTTCAAACAGACTTTAGCAGCATAGTCACGAATTACTGAAAATTTCTTCAAAATTATGATTTTAATACTTTCTTGTTCGAAACAACCAGGTTGACAAAGCAATCGACCACATTCCATTTTGTGAATATACTCAGTACACTTTACATAGCCATTGTTAAGTAATTCTTGTTTTGCTTCTAATCAACTGTGTCGAGAAAATGTAATTTGATTTCAGAATCAAGTAAAATTTTTCTTTTATATCTCTGTGTCCAATGTTACCAGCAACTACAATTTTTTGAATAATATTTTTCATGAAATTGAGGAGTTTTCATTTGTGAACAATAACGTCATAGTAAACAGTAACGATTGTCTCTTTTCATGTAAACAATATCCAGTACTTGTTTATCAAAATATTAATCATATCTTGCTGATTGAATTTTTATACACTTTAAACTATTAGTAAGTAAAAAGATTATCTTGGTAAAGCAATACGTATGAATTGTAAGTATAAAATTAAGGCAATTATTTACTGAATAACATTACTTTCTTGTGGACCCGAATTGAAAGTCGATCCATATACTCAATCTCAAACCTCATTATGTCTTTGTCTATGTCATGATAAAAACTCATTCTATCCTTGACTTTTGAGATTCGGAATTCCAGTCATTGTCATGAACTATATGCGTAGAGTTCTTCTTCAACATACTGTGCTTTCTACATATTTATTAAAAAAACGAATTATTCGTTTTACAAGCAAATAACAAGCATTCGTTTGGTATAATAATATATTGAATTCCAAAGAATCAGAAAACCCAATATCAAATACATACATAGATATCCATAGATACTCCTAGTTGTTATCTTCATAGAATATAAACAGACTATACTTTAGTTTTTTATACAGAAGACCGCAATTGCTATTGAATAATTATTCTTATTTATATTGAAAATAGCGGATTTATATTAATAATTATAATTGCTATCTCCATATAGTCAAGATACTTAAAAATCTTTGAACACAATAGTCAACAAGTCTGACAATGTATATTATGTTAGCTCTGAAAGTGATGAAAGCAATAACCTTATTTTAAACTGCACAGAAATTTAAAAAGAGCTTCCAGTATGGGTGATATTAGAAAATTAAATTATCAATCTCCTTGCTTAAAAGAAAATGTAATAGTAACCGATGATGTAAACAAAAATTTTGATAATGTTGGTATCCATAATACCAAAAATTTAGATGGTCAACAAAATAATAATGACAAATCTTCATCTAATAAGAAAATACTAAATACTTTCTTATTATTTTTTTTCAATTTAAAACATATCTCAGAGAAAGATTACTTTTTATATATAGATGTATGTCTCCTTAACCTTGGTCTTTCAGTCTAACCAAGGAAGTACGCTTCTATAAGCATCTATCTGCAAATTTAAATTTGTTTGTGCATAGGTTATAGCAGAAGCGAATACGCAGTGTCAGTATTGCTATGATGATATGATAATACAAATATTTATACGTTTGAAATTGTGCAATTTCAATGGTTGTGAATGTATGTAACAGTGCAAAGTACATTTAATTTTAAGATTTATAATTAAACAATTTCATACTAGTAAGAACATGATTTGTCAAGAACATCTATAATGTATTTTTAGTGAATAATAGCTGTAGCAATCTTTTTTTCAATTTAGATTCTGACTTAATCTAAAAATGTTTGAAGCTTCTCAGTATTATTTCTTCTTAATAAGTATTATTATTCATAATTTAAGTTTTTTCTTTGCTTTTATTAGAATAAAAAGAGAAATTGAAGAGGGATGTTTCAAAAAAATTTGCTTTAATATTTATAAAATCAAATGGAATCATTCAGCAAACATTGGTTTTAAATTACTTGGACTTATTCTTATTAAAGCACTAACAGTTATAGTAGCTAGAAATTTTTTTCCTTTTATTGTCTTGTTGGAATGATACTTCTGATTTATATCCGTAATGCTATTTCGTTTGTTAAGAAATTTCATTTTTAAGATTAGCATTTTGGTGGACCTATTTCAGTTATTGATGTTTATGTGCAGATAATAGGTACGAGATGAATGCGATTAGTTATGTGATTAAACAATGAAAGGTTGAGTTTTAGCTCTTGTTGATAAACATTTAAGAGATTTAATATCTTATACAATAAATCTCAAAGCTTCAAAAGTCAAAATTCAAGCGTGTTGCTTTACCAAGGTTATGTTTTTACTTGTTAATAGTCTAAAGTATATGAAAATTGAATCAGCAAGATATGATTTATATTTTGATACTGGATATTGTTTACATGAAAAGAGACAATCGATACTGTTTGCTATGACGTTACTGTTCACAAATGAAAACTCCTTAATTTCATGAAAAATATTATTGAAAAAATTGTAGTTGCTGGTAACATTGGACAGAGAGATATAGAAGAAAAATTTTACTTGATTCTGGAATCGAATGACATTTTCTTGACACAGTTGATTAGAAGTAAAACAAGAATTACTTAATAATGGCTACGTAAAGTGTACTAAGTATATTCATAAAATAGAAAGTAGTCGAAAAATTTTCAGTTATTCTTAACCATGCTGGTAAAGTCTGTTTGAAAGAACTTTATCTTAGTAATAGTCTCTTAGTTTTGGCATAATCAGGATCTGAGGGAAGTTTTCTTAATATTCTACAAATGATGACTTGTGTAGGACAACAAACTAATAGTGGTCATCGTGTGTTAAAATCGCTGAAATTGGATACATAAAAAGAAGATTGGTAAGAGTTTAGAAGATCTTTGTTTACATCATGATATGACAGTTAAAAATTTTGTTGGTGATATTGTTCAAATTCTTTGTGGTATGGATTCTATGGACCCACCGTACTGTCGCCCATATGAGAGACCCATACGACTGTTTTGTTGATTATAAAAGAGTTCTTGATGATATTAAATCAATATCAGCGTACAAAATTAAAAATCCATTTGATGGCCCTGGTGTTATAAAAGTAACCTCCGAACTTTTGATGTCAGAGGAATATTCTTGTGTAAGTCTAGATTTTAAGCAATAATAAGCTCAATTTTTAAAAGCAGTTGCAATTATAATTGCTAGGATTAGATTGCTTATTAAATCAGATGCCCCATTTTACAGGTATAGTTTACGTTTAACTGTGTCACAACTTGTTGAATTTATTTATACAAGTAAGGATAAATGTATGAAAGCAAAAATTGATTAAGGCACTGCAGTTGATGCTTTAGCTGCACAAAGTATTGAAGAACCTTGTACTTAAATAACCTTGAAAACTTTCCATTTCGCTCGTGTAGCATCTATGAACATAACTCAAGGTGTACCTCGTATTAATGAAATTATTAATGCTAATCTCAAAATCAGTACTCCAATTGTAACAGCTCATTTAGAAGATGATACAGATCCTGAATTTAGAAATACTGGAAGCCACTATCATTTCCTTTAACAGTGTGTGTTCCAAAATTATATCATCATTTCCCATTTAACAGATACTTTTTATAGGAAGTTAAGCTGAGTAAAATAATGAATGTTTAATTATTCTTTTCTATTGATGAAACAACTTTTTAAAATAAGTAAATTTTTATTCAAAAATAATTATTTAAGCTTACAATAACTCAAAGTCTTATTTGTCTTTCGAAAGTAATTGTAATTATTATAATAACGAGTAATGTTTAATTAATAATTAAGCTTCTCATTGATAAATAACATCCTACTATAAGATTTTTAAACTCATTTTAATAGTGTTTAGGTATTAAAACCAGATACTTATGTTTAATATACAACAGGCTATTTTCAATAAAAAAAATAAATAATACATGAAAATTTATATTTTAAACTGCCATTACTCCTTATTGGTGGCTCTGGCTTACACAATCAAAAATTTATTTTAAAGTTTATAAAAAATAGAAGAAAATAAGCCCTCGAAAGCCAATTTCTTGAGTGGCGAACAATAAATAATTTCAATTTTCATGTTATACATATAAGAACCAATCAGAAAAATTTAGATCTGTAAAAAATCATGCTAACTCTTCTCTTCATTTACAACAAGAAGTGTTTTTATTGATTTTTCTCTAAAACATCAGGATTTTCAGAAAAAAAATGACAAAATTGGGACTTTTCCAAAAATTTTAAAAAATTTTCAAATTGCAAGGTCCTGTAGCTCTTGATCCTTTCAATCTAGATGCTTGAAAATTTTTTCACATATTTTGGATAACAAAATGAATAATTTTTCAGAGTTTCAGCAATTTTTATTTTTTTGCTTTCTCAGTTGGTGTGAAATGTCCTATATACATATAACTAAAGTAAAGCAAATAATCGACGGTACAGAGTATCTCTCATTATTTTGTACCTTCGCTTTCTTGAATAAAAAACGTGACCACTTGAAATCTTATTAACACGCCCTTCTAGTATAGATTTTATTCAATTTTTAAATAATTAAGTTTTATAAATATAATCTAAAATTTTCTAACACTTACAAGGAGAGTGTTTCACCTTCGGATCACCGTTTTTGCTCAAATTTTGAGAATGTTTCCTGGATGCAGAAATATGAAGAAAGCCAAAATTTTAGAAGCCAACGCTCAATATTTCCCTAGTTACAGGCCATTGAAGAAAATCACTAAAAAAGTCACTAGATTTTCAAAGGCTTATAGTTCGTCAGCATTGTTAGCTCAAAGCTTATACCTTTTTTTAAATGAAAACTGAGCTCAAATCCTTTTGAAATAGCACATATAGCATCTCAAAATATTATTTTTTCTCAAACTTGGAGCGTAATAAAGATTGGACCTGAATTTTTTGTTTAAAACATTAATTAATAATAAAAGCTAAAATTTGGTCAAATCTTTATTACGCTTTAACTTTTGGAAAAAATAATATTTTGAGATGCTATAGGTGCTATTTCGAAAGGATTTGAGCTCAGCTTTCATTTAAAAAAAGGTAAAAGCTTCTAGCTAACAATGAGATACTATAAGCGTTTGAAAATCTAGTGACTTTTTTAGTGATTTTCTTCAATGGCCTGTAACTAGGGAAATATTGAGCGTTGGCCTCTAAAATTTTGGCTTTCTTTATATTTCTGCATCCAGAAAACATTCCCAAAATTTGAGCAAAAACGGTGACCCGAAGGTGAAACACTCTCTTTGTTAGTATATTATACATCTATAATATAGTTTCAAATAATATTTTGTCTTTTCTTTCTCGAAGTTAACCTATGAGGTTAATTAAACTAACGACAAAATTCTATCTAATTACAGAAAACATTAAACAATTTTTTTCGTGTTTAGCAATTCTTTCCTTAAGAGCAGGCCGGATTCGCTGTCCTTGTCTAATTGGCATTTTTGTTATTTACTCAAGTTTTAATCGGTGTATCTCCAAATTGAAGGTCGAGCGCAATAGATATTATTATTATGAACATCTATGCACAAGAAAAAAAAAATATCTACCGGTTTGTTTTTGAGAAAAGTAAGTAACGCCAAAGTAAAAGTTTATGTTTATAATATTTTCGCGTTACTTACTTTTCTCAAAAACAAACCGGTAGGTATTTTTTTTCTTGTGCATAGATGTTCATTATAATAATATCTATTGCGCTCGACCTTTAATTTAAAGATACACCGATTAAAACTTGAGTAAATAATAAACAACTCAATTATTACTCGGTCGGTATCAAGTTCTACTCCGTCCTACCGTTAATAATATTATCGGTTAAAAACTCAAAAACGAGAAACAGTTACCCGACGGATCAATTACTTTTTCTGATAATTAAACTAAAACATCAAAATCTCTTCCTAAGAAAATTGTTTTTGAATAATTTTCTCACGCTCTTTTCGACTAACGAATAAAACTTTCTGTGCATACATCTTTTAATAAATATTTATAAAATAGCTTTACAAAGAAAATATAAACTTTATAAAATTTGTGAAGTTAAGTTCACATCCCGTCTTTAATAACTCAGAAATTGTCATACCTGACGGGCGTGTACAGTTCTTACGGTACAAAAGTCGAATTCACATATATTCAAATAGACGTTTTAGAAACAAGAAATTTCTCACGATTTCTTTTTCTATTAAAATATTAACAATCTTCTTTCAGTTACGCAAAATAAATTTTCTTTTCTCACTCAACTTTAATAAATATAATTATTAAATAACTAAGGAAAACGAATTACGTATAATTAAATATATAGAATAACATTCTTTTCTATATTCATAAAATAATTAATAACATAATTTCCGTTCTTTCCTCAATTATCCATTAAACAATTTAAACTAATCGATAAATGCCTTTAAATAAATAATAAAATTCTAGACATCTCTCCATCGGCATGGAATAATATAAATTCTTCCTTGCTAAATAACAATTATTAATCAACGAACTAATAAATAATTTTTGAGTAAGCATAGAACTAAGCAATTAAAACAAATTAACTAAAATTAAATAATCTAACAAACAGTCAACCATTCGTATACGTATAAAAACATTGAAAGCAAGTGTATTACCTTCCTAACAGGTATATACACCTGTAGAACATATTCACACAGTTTCCTTTACTGTATTCATAAGTGCGCACAAAAGCACCCACCTTTTACCTGCCGAAATATAGCACAGTTACGCCAAACTTGACTTATACCTTTACTTAATAACGAAAAATACCTTTTAACTTATTGGTTTTCGTTTCCCTTACTAAAATAAACGTAGTATTTTTACTATCGTTAAATCAACGATTGCAATTAAATAATAAGTTACATAATTAATTAATATATCTAAATAGTATTAATATCTGACGATAATCGTTATAATAAAATTTTATCCAACTCAACCGTCTCTTACACTTAGCATAAGAATCAACAATAAATAATCACTTAACCTTCCTTATATATTTATATATATATATATATATATATATATATATGATAAGGGTCCGCGCTTCTAAATGGATGAATAATTTTCATTACTTATTAATAAATAAACATAAGTCTAAATAAGTTCATAGACATACATATGCCTGTATCCACGTAGATATAGCTATAGAATACACTCTTCCTTGCTATATTCATAAGAACGCATGAAAGCGTCCGTCGTTCACCTGCAACACCAACCTGAAATTGTAACCTTATTTTAATACATATAAATGAGCAATATCTTGAATAATTTTTTTGGGTGTTCTTAATTTTTCTACACCTAATAATAATCAGAAAGGAAAGGAACCCTTCATTCTTTCTTCTATGTTCGCATAAATAATATTTAGATAAATAGCAAACACTAGTGAAAATTAATAAGCCATACGCACTTTATAAAATATCTTTTAACGCGCTCCTTCGAGACACGTATTAAGCTTTAGGTATACATATACCCAGTAAAAATAAACAATAACAAAAATTATTAATAACCATTACTTGGTAAAAATTTAAATTGTAATAATAATAACTCTAAATTGTGGGAATAACTACGCTTTATAACTATAAATAATAGTCATCATAACAAAAAAAAAATTTTTTATGACAGACAAAAATTTTTTATATATATATACGTGCAAATTTTTTTGTACGCGTCACGAGTAAGATACCCCGCGCCGCGTTTACAATTATCCACACTTCTTTTCTCGTGTATGTGTCATAATTAAGATATTCTCTCCCATTTTTAACCGACTTCATGTAATTTAACATTGTTTTAAAAAGAACTCTAGGAAACCTCGCAACTCGGAAAAATTGGGTCACCAATAGACCTCCCAAAAAAATTTGTATTATTTCTTTTGCTTGTTATTTTTTTTTTTATATAACTTAGCATCTTAAAAACAACCGTGGACTAATCTGTGGGTTTTTGAGTTTTGCTGCCGCGCTCTTAGTGTCACTGTGGATTGATTTTGTCAATAACTTCCTAGTGACATTAATTCGACTAACCTTAACTACCACAGACACATTTTTAAGTCCAAAGAAACGCTCTTAAGAGGCGGTCGGAACCAAATCGGTGACTTGCGGTATATATCAAGTCAGCATTTTTCGCTTTACGATAATATTTTGTATATTTTTATGGCTTAAACTATTTCAAATTATTCTTTATATACATGACTAGAGGAAATGACTATATTTTTACCATATGAATAAGTGAATTAATTATTATAAGCATTTATTACAAATATCAAACTGACTTGACATATACCGCATGCAAAAAACTGTCGTGTCGATTGTTAGATGGCATTTTTCGCTTTATAACAATATTTTGTATATTTTTGTGGCTTTAACTATTTTAAATTATTCTTTATATACATGACTAGAGGAAATGACTATATTTTTACCATATTAATAAATGAATAAATTATTATAAGCATTTATTACTGCCATCAATAACGATTTGCAAATAGAAAAATTTTTTCATAACTTTTGCTATTTTTGCAATCTAATAATAGAACTTGCCAGCCAAAGATTCTCACATACATTTGTTTATTAAGTTGTCTGCTGCGTTACGGGCAGCCCTAGGCGCACACATATATTTTTTTTTTGTGTCTTGTTTTACACTATAGTTAACTCGTCGCGAGGAATACGCCCGACAGTAATATAGAAGACAAAATTTCTTTTTCTTTTATGTGTAGGATCATGGAATTACTGTTGCAACGTAGTCAATAGCAGATAACAATATTTTTTTTCGAGACTCATTGGCTGAGGACCTCTATTTGTGATATTGCCAATTTTGAATTATTTTCTTTAATAAAAATATACACGTGAAAATAATTACCTTCCTCTCCTTATATCATCCAAATTTAACCCTCGCTACTTTTATGAAGTTAAGGAAACTCTTAAACACTTAGGTATATCGCGCAGCGAATATAAAAAATACTTGAATATCATTAAAAGAATCTCTGACGAAGAAATAATAGAGATTGCTCACGGAATCTCGGTGTCCTATCTGCAACAGCAATTCGCTCTTACCGAAGATTATTAAATTGACGCCTTATTCAACAAAGTATCTAACAAATAAATAAATAAAATCATATCAATAAATATCTCTCTGAACACAAGTATAATTAATAAAATTTCTTAAGTAAAACAAAGAAAAATCGCTCCTAATAAATTAATCAAATCAGTAGCTAACAAGCAAAATTTAACATTAAATTTAATAATTTTTGTCAAATATAATCCAAATGTGTTATTGTACTAACATCACAATAATTTTTATCTTAATAATAATCAATATAATTTACGTGAAATATTATATGAACATCGTAGATTTTATGCCAAAAATTTTATAATCATTCTTTTAATATTATAATACTAAATAATAATCTTAATTGTTAACTAACAAATCAGTTTTAATAGTTAAAATACAAGATATAAAACTATCTGCTAAAACATCTAACAAACTTAACACATAAATATATTTATTTACGTATTACAAGAAGGAATACTTCTTCACACACACACACACACACACACACACACACACACACACACATATATATATATATATATATATATATATATATATATATATATATATATATATATGGGGCGTTTCATATCAACTCACCTGGTCAAAAAATAAAAATCGCTAAAAATCTGGGAAAATGTTCTATTTGATACCCAAAATACCCAAAAAAATTTTTAGAGCTCTAGGTCAAAGAGATCAAGAGCAAGAGGTCATGGAGTTTTGTGATTTTTTCAATTTTTTTGTAAAATCATCATTTTTAATATTTTTTTATTAAAAAACTAAAGGTTTTAGAAAAAAATGTATAAAGACATTTTTTGTTGGAAATTATGTGTAGAAACTATACAAATTTTTTCCAATCCCAAAGTTGCTATCTTCTGATTGGTCCATTATATATTTTTATGTGATTTTCAATAACTTTTCTTCGCCAAGGTTGATGTTACTCATTTGGCACTAAAAGTTTGTAATTTTTATAACCTTTCACTGAAATTTTCCCCTACATGGTAAAATAACTCTACAGGCAGTTATGGTACTTTTTATTTAAGGTATCAAGACTGAGTTTTAAGCCTGAAAAAAAATGAAATTGAAATGTAGTCATAATTTGTTTTTGTAATGATATTAATTAATAAAACTTCTTTTTACCTTAAATATATATTAAATACAAGACTTTGACCTAAAAATAATTTTAAAAAACCCCAACCGTTGGTTGAAATCCTTTGCTCTTGTCGATAACTTGATTTTAAAAATTTTTTTACTTACCGTAGAGTTTCTCAGCTAATTTTCAATTAATTGACCTGAAAATTTCCAGAGATCTCTAATTTATATATCTTCACAAAATAATAGTTTTAGTTTTAGGAAAAAAAAATAATTTCTAAGTTTGGTTTAGAAAAAGTTGAAAAAAATCAATATTTTTGTGAATTTCATACAAGTAATTCAGTTCAACATTTACTTTAACTTATCTTATCAAAATTCCAGAACTATTATTTTGTGAAGATATATAATTTAAAGATCTCTGGAAATTTTCAGGTCAATTAATTGAAAATTAGCTGAGAAACTCTACGGTTAGTAAAAAAATTTTTAAAATCAAGTTATCGACAAGAGCAAGGGATTTTAACCAACGGATGGGGTTTTTTAAAATTATTTTTAGGTCAAAGTCTTGTATTTAATATATATTTAAGGTAAAAGAAGTTTTATTAATTAATATCATTACAAAACAAATTATGACTACATTTATATTTCATTTTTTTTCAGGCTTAAAACTCAGTCTTGATACCTTAAATAAAAAGTACCATAACTGCCTGTAGAGTTATTTTACCATGTAGGGGAAAATTTCAGTGAAAGGTTATAAAAATTACAAACTTTTAGTGCCAAATGAGTAAAATCAACCTTGGCGAAGAAAAGTTATTGAAAATCACATCAAAATATATAATGGACCAATCAGAAGATAGCAACTTTGGGATTGGAAAAAATTTGTATAGTTTTTACACATAATTTCCAACAAAAAATGTCTTCATACATTTTTTTCTAAAACCTTTAGTTTTTTAATAAAAAAATATTAAAAATGATGATTTTACAAAAAAATTGAAAAAATCACAAAACTCCATGACCTCTTGCTCTTGACCTCTTTGACCTAGAGCTCTAAAAATTTTTTTGGGTATTTTGGGTATCAAATAGAACATTTTCCCAGATTTTTAGCGATTTTTATTTTTTGACCAGGTGAGTTGATATGAAACGCCCCATATATATACATAAAAAGACTATACAGTCCACATTGGTAAGCGTGAACAAAAGACACACGTTTTTACCTGCTCGAATAGAGTACAGCAGCACTTAAGTCGAACCACAGACTATCTAATGGTTAAAATGGGCACCCCCCGTACTAAGTCTTTTCTTCCGCGCTAAGTCAAATTTATAAATTTGTTTTAATTAAACAAATTAATAATGAACTAAGTAATTAACCAATCAAATTAATTAATTAAATTAATTAATTATTTAAACATAAATTAGAATTTAATAATAAAATTTAATTTCCTTTGATCATATAAAAACTAAATAAATATACATAAAAAAGTAATAATAAATTAATAATAACTAATTAATAAGCAAAACCATTAATTAATAAAAATAAAAAATAAACAAAATAAATAAATATACATACATATATCCACGCGTAATTACATAATTAAATGATACCTTAACTATAAGAACAAATAATTAACAGAAAAAAATATATATTTTCAATTAATCATATTTATTTAAACAGATATAAACCATTACTAAATAATTAAATACAATTTGAAAATAAGGGATAATATTGTTTTACCTTAGTTTTTTTTAATTACTTCATTATTATAACCTTATTCTTTTCTACAAATAATACATTTTGCAAGCCCTACATCTTAAGGAAATAACTTCAAATATTAAATTTTAAATATTGCTATATTAACACAATATAATTACGTCAATAAACCATTAATAACAATGTACGTGATAAATATTATTTTTTTGATAAAATCCATCATAACGTATACTAGCATTAGTATAGCCATAATATTAGTAATTGCAGCTATTGCTCTACTTATAATACACGCCAAGATATATACTAGAATCATTAAATATAATTTATAAAATAAGACCCTTTTCTTTACCCCCCTCCCCGTACATACTGACACTAGCTAGTTTTTTTATATATACGCATATCTACAACATAAACATACGACATACTATTATTCTCACATTAAGACATCAAGAAAAGGAATCGCGAAGTCCATCGTAACCTACGCTAGTATTACTAAAGTAATAATATTGGCTATATATAGCATACACACATATATATATATATATATATATATATATATATATATATATATATATATATATATATATATATATATATATATATATATATATATATATATATAGTTCTTTTTTTAGGCAGAATCTTAAATTGAAATACATATACACATATACATATATATACACACATATATCTGTCTATATTGGAAGTTTCCGGGATGAAATCTGGTATGTAATGAAAGTTTCCGGGATTTTCGTGTCTTTACTGGCTTGCCCGGAAAGCCTGTGTATGTAATGACAGTTTCCGGGCAGATTCAGCTTAATTCACAATATGAAAAAATGATGAATTTATATAGAAGGATGATTATTTCTTTAGTTAGCAAGCAGAAAACGAGTGCTAAAGGTCCTCTGAACCAATCAGAGACACAGATGATAGATAAAAATTAATTTACACAGGTTTGGGAACCAAAAATAAAACTTCCCCCTCGCCTGATTGTACAAAACCTTTACAAATCCCGGAAAGTTTCGTTACATACAGATATATATATATATATATATATATATATATATATAAGTACTTCCGAAATATAAATATCATTATAACTTAGCTGCAGATTTTAAAATTCGCCTCCCCCCCCCATGAGCAACGCGCGATTAGATAACGTGTTTCCATATACCAACGCGATAGATCCTAGATTTATCAAAACTATACTAGAAACAAAGCAAGAAGATAGCAAATCAATAGACAAGGCATTAAACGCTTTCTGCGAGAACCCTTTAACGGTAACAACCCACGATGAAGATATAATTACAGAAGAAGAACTAGATTCTTGGCTTAAGGACCTAGAATTTTAAATAATTCCTTTACTACCCTTCCTTTTTTTCTGTTAATACGTGCTTCATGATTCCTCCCCCCCTCGCTCCTATTACTACAAATCGAGTCACCCAATTATTAGACGAATTTCACCTAAGAGCTACCGCATACAAAGCCTGGATCGAAGAAACAGAAAGCGTCCTTATAGTTCATAAGGATATTATCGACGATTTACAAACTATCATATTCACACTTGAGAAAAAGGTTAGAGAAATGTCCGCAAAAGTTGTGCTCTCACGACATTGGATATCAGATAGAACGCAAAAATTGGAAGACTCCATAGCAGTAACTGAAGCAGCGGTGATAGATTTAATTAAAGACTTTGAACGGTTACAAATTCGCAAGGATAAGAAAGGAAAAAGGGTGAATAAAAGTAATCTATGAACCCAGACCCAGTACACGAGTTATTGGTAAAAAAGACTTTCCAAAGGTTAGTTGTACTAAATAACCGGGTATCTCGCTTGATTTTCTTGGCCCAAGATATAGATGAAACTCTGGAAACCCACGAAACCTCTCTATTAGAACTCGAAGAAACAACCTATTCACTCGAGATCAAATGCCATATTTGGTCCAATAGACAAAAAAACCTGCACCGTTGGACCCGAAATAAAATTTTCGAGTTAAATAACCGTTTAAATAAAATTAGCAAAGAGATTGCCAGTCTGACCGTAAAATTTTCAGAGTTCTCGCTTTCTAACTAAATCTAAATGAGCAGGACTCGAAACAGTTAGAAACGAATTCTCGAGAAGAGAACGGAATTCGAAAAGGCACTAAATAGGAAACTAGA